>VWZG01003901.1:79619-106089 GCA_013396735.1 Grallaria varia | reverse complement strand
CTGTGTGACCATGTGATGCCAGGGTGCCTGGGTGACCATCTGATGCCAGGGTGCCTGTGTGACCATCTGATGCCAGGGTGGCTGTGTGACCATGTGATGCCAGGGTGGCTGTGTGACCATCTGATGCCAGGCTGCCTGCAGTCACCCCACGGGGCTGGGGAGCAGCCTCTGCACCGTGATTCAATGGAGGCAAAGAGCACAATGTGCTGGGTGAGGACAGCGAGGAGCAGAGGGAGGTGTTTGGGCAGCCTCATCCCAGAGACACTGAGCCCTCCTCCATCTGCTGGAGGGGGCCACACGGACACAGTCTGCCAAGCACAAGGGTCACAAGGAGATCTCTTTATTTGGCTGTCAAGTTGTAGGTTTGCAGAGGGTTTGGTCTTGGAGTTTTTCCCTGAAAGTGTCCCAGATGAGGCTGGATGGAGCTTGGAGAAATGTGGTTTAGTGGGAGGTGTCCCTGCCCATGGCAGGGGGTTGGGAATGAGATGAGATTTAAGGTCCTTCCAACCCAAATGAGTCTGTGATTCTATGATTTAGTTGGGATTTCAGTTTGGTTAGACTGCTGAGAGCTCCATCGCTGACATGGTGACCCCAGCACTGTCCCACACCTCTCCCATGCCTCCTCCACCCACTATTCCATGTTTAACCCCTTCCTTCTGCAGGTCACCTTCATCAAAGCTCTTACCCACAGGTGCACGATCTCAGGTAGATGCTCAAACCCCCAAACAACAGCACCTGCTTAAAGCAGAACCCATGCCTCGTGTCCTGTGTGCTGGGGACAAAGGGGCTGCTCCCAAGAGGCCAGGATGTCACATCCCAGTAGGATGTGGAGCAGGAGCAGCTGTGGAACCTGCAGAAGGTGGTAAAGAGGAGAGTCCTTGCAAGGCCCTGCAGCAGGTCCAGGAGCAAAACATGACAAGTCCAGCAGCAGTGGTGACCTGCAGGAGCTCAGCCTCCCCCTAATTCCATATTTCCCTGTTTATCCATAAGCCATATACTGCAGTAGCCTGTGTCAGAGATGAATCCATGTGGAATAACACTATATTACATATAACTTGAACACGGGGTTCCTATGGTGAGAGATTTCTTCTTTCTTTTTGTTTCTTTCTTTTCCTACTTTTGCATGTTCATCTGTCCAGAAATCCTCGTTTCCTGCAAAGAGGGCTAAGGAAGCCACTCACAGGGCTTTCATTGAAAAATTATCCAAGGGGCTATAGAAATGAACGTGAGTGAAACTGGAATCCTGGCCAAAGCATTTCAACTTCAACACAGGGTGATAAAATAGAATATATTGCTCCTTTCAGGGGGCACAGATGACAGGTGTCCTCAGTATATGAACCCAATGAAAAGACAAACAGACGCTCAGCACTTCTTTTATGTTGGGAGGATGTTTCTAAGAGTCCAAAACACCTGTTTCACCTGACCTTGAGGTCATTTTAGGTACAGTTTACCTGTCACCTCAAAATGTCCCTCTGAGATCTCACAGGAACAAAGAGGCTGCTGGTATTTCTGGAGCTGGAATGGGGGACCCAGTCAGAAGAGAAAAGGTTGGGGGCTTCCACATTTTTTTGTCTCGGGCAGAGGAGTAAAATTTTTCCGCTGAAAGAAGGACCTTGGGTCCCTGTGCCCCATGAAGGTGGTGGGGCCTCAGGACCTCCTGACAGGTTGAGTGGTGTCCAGAGTAGCATAAAGGATGTCAAAAGCCAGGTCTGGTCTCAGGGGGCAGGACTGTGACCCTGCAGACTGCTCTCATGGCAGGAGAAGTTCCATGGGCCATGAAACCTCCAAATAAAGCCCCCAAACACAGGGACTGCTTTGGGAGCCATTCACTTTCTTGCTCTGCTCCTTTCATCTCCTCCCTCGGTGCCCTTGGTGTCCTTGGTACCCTCGGTGTCCTTGGTGTCCTCGGTGTCCTTGGGTGTCCTCGGTGTCCTTGGTGTCCTTGGTGTCCTCGGTGTCCTTGGTGTCTTTGGTGTCCTTGGTGTCCTTGGTGTCTTTGGTGTCCTTGGTGTCCTCGGTGTCCTTGGTGTCTTTGGTGTCCTTGGTGTCCTTGGTGTCCTCGGTGTCCTTGGTGTCCTCGGTGTCCTCGGTGTCCTTGGTGTCTTTGGTGTCCTTGGTGTCCTTGGTGTCTTTGGTGTCCTTGGTGTCCTCGGTGTCCTCGGTGTCTTTGGTGTCCTTGGTGTCCTTGGTGTCCTCGGTGTCCTTGGTGTCCTCAGTGTCCTCAGTGTCCTCGGTGTCCTTGGTGTCCTTGGTGTCCTTGGTGCCCTTGGTGTCCTTGGTGCCCTTGGTGCCCTTGGTGTCCTTGGTGCACTTGGTGCCCTGCTGTCTCCAGGCTATCAGAGGTTCTCCCAGATCTATCCTTCTCCTTGGAAATGATATCCTTCTCCTCCTTCTGTGCTGGCAGAGCACATTATCTGGCCCTGCACACGTGAGAGCCGTGGGAGCACCGGCAGACCTGGAACCAAGCAAGAAAAGCAGGTCTTTAATGACTTGATTCCAAATTTATATGTATAAATATATATAGTATCATGAGTCATGCCAGTGGTCTGGGAGCACAGGAGAGTGATGAAGAGAGTGTCTGGTCACCAGGTAATTTGGAAATCTCCCCCTTTGCCAGCTCTGAGCCGCTGAGATTGCAGGGGTTTGGGAGCTCAGGGGGGTACAGGTTGGATCTCAGGAAAAGGTCCTTCCCCCAGAGGGTGGTGGGCACTGACCAGGCTCCCCAGGGCAGTGGGCACAACACCAAGGCTGCCAGAGCTCCAGGAGGGTTTGGACAATGGGACAGGGACAGGGTGGGATTGTTGGGGTGTCTGTGCAGGATTAGGAGTTGGACTCTGATCCTCGTGGGTTCCTCCCAGCTGAGGATGCTCTGTCATTGTGATTCAGTCTGTGCTCCTCTGGAGACACATCGAGCAGTGGGACCTCTTCAAGAGAGATGTCAGGCCACATCTGGCATCTCCAGTGGTTCTGAGAGCTGCCCGTGCTCGCAGGGCAGGGAGGGAGCTCTGTACAGCACCCGCCATCAGTGGTGTCCTTTGGGGCACACGTCTGATGAGGAGCTGCTGAGGGAGCTGGGAGGGCTCAGGGGGACCTTCTCACTCCCTACAACTCCCTGACAGGAGGGGGGAGCTGGATGGGAGTCGGGCTCTGCTCCAGGGAACAGGCAACAGAATAAGAAGAAACAGCCTCAAGCTGCACGTGGGGAGGTTCAGGTTGGATATCAGAGGGAATTTCTTCACAGAGAGGGTGGCCAGGCAGTGGAACAGGCTGCCCAGGGCAGTGGTGAATTGAGCAATGCTTCACCCGTGGTGCTAGGGCTCTTTCTGTCACTATTTGGTTCATACTTATGTTTTACAGTGGCCGAAAGAGAAAAGCTAGCTCAAGTCTGACAAGAAAGTGCTGAGGCAAGTGTTGTGAAGGCCATAGGTGATCCTTTCCTTCACTCTTTATCAGTTGTACATCTCCCCCAGGGCTTCCAGACAGTGTTCTCGTCCTTCATCTCTTTTGGGGTGAAACGCTGTGAGAAATCACAAGCTGCAGTATCTCCTTTGCCCTTATTAAACATCTCCCTGCTGCAGCAGATGCACATACAGCCCAGGGCAGAGCTTTAGTGGCCATTTGCTGAAGGATCTATGGCCAGAACAACCTCTGGGTCTTGCTGCTGTGATTGCTCGGTGGATTTGTGGAGTAGACCTGAGAAAGTGAAGTCCCTGGGAGGAATCATCTGGAATGAAATTCCTGCCCGTTGACAGCAAGGCAAAGCAATGCATTTTTTGAGTGGCTGGAACAGGAGTTGATGAACTGTGTAAGGTAACATCGTTTGGTAATTGGCAGAGATGGCACATCCCACTGATCCCATTGATCCCACAGAGAGCTGTCCTGATGCAAAAACAGTAATTCCCTTCAGCAGGGGGGCTGTTTGGGCTGTGAACCTGACCTGGGGCCCCGACAGAGCTCTGTGCCTGCCTTCAGCCACCCAGAAGGCTGGGACAGAGCATGGGACATGGTGCCACAGGATGGGCTGGCTCCTGTGACGGGAGCACAAGGCACGTCTTGAGCAAGGACTCTCCTCCAGGATGACTTTCTGTGGCTCACTGGGGGTTGTGGCAGAGAGCCCAAAGGAATTGCAGAGAGCCCAGGGCCAGCTGCCATCAGCTGGGGCTCTTCAGAGGGAGGTCAAACCAGAGCCTGAGCAACACTCCAGCGTCTCCATCGGCCGTGCAGGGGACACTGCCCGGGTGACAGGGGTGCTGGTGGCACTCACAAGCTGCTCTGGGGACACCTGGGCTGTCGTGCTGGCTGTTGGCATAGGCACTGCCAAACCCTGCACAGCAGCATCTTGTGGAGATCCAGCCTTGCAGGGGAGGTCTGTGGTTTTCATTCCCAAGCAGAACAGCCCAGGGCTCTGCCAGAGCTGCCCGAGCTCCATCCCTGGGTGTTTACTGCGTTTGCTGCCTGCAGTGTTGGAGCAGTGAGCAGGTCTGGGGTGTCGTGGGGTGCTCTGTGGCGCTGGAGAGGCTGGTTTCAGGTCAGTAGAGTTGCTGCTGTCACCCCCCCGTGCTGCTCCACTGCCCAAAGCAGCCCCATCCGGGCTGGCAGGATATAGGAGGCCCCACTCCAGGCTGGGCAGTAGCTGAGCTGGTGGCCCTGGCTCCAGGAGCCCCCTCCCAACTTGGTGACGCCCATGTCCTGCCACATGGCTGGCGCCCACCACCACAGCCCCTTTCTCCTCCTGCTGGGAACCTCCTGATGGAACAACCAGGGGTACACCTGGGCCAGCCAGGTGACTCACTGGGATCAGGCACATCCACAGCCAAGGAGGAGGTTGGCTGGTTGGTTGCCACTGGGAATGAGGAATGACTACAGCTAAATGTGGGGTTTTCTTCCCATTTGTAAAAATAAATAGAAGTCTCTGATCTCCCTGCTGCAAACTGTGCCAATGTAGACTTTGTGCATCCGAGCCCGTGGCTCTGAATGTCAGCAGATGTCTCTGGAGCTGCTGCTGGTGCAGGATCAGAGTTTGGGAGCCTCCGGCGCCTCTCGCCCCCGGAGCTGCACAGTCTGTGCCTGCCCAGCTCAGCCTGTGCCCAGCACAGCTCGGGAAGGTGACATTGAACACGCTGTGGCCCATGGCACAGGCAGGAGCAGTGTGGCATCGGGGGGCTCAGCGGGCAGGACCCCCTCAGGCGGGTGAATGCCCACGGTCCCAAATGCAGCCCAGCAATGAGATGGAGCTCACGGGGTCTGCAGGAGTTGGGACCCTCAGACAGGAGCCCCTCAACCATCCAGGGAGCTGCCTCCAGCTCAGGCTTCTGGGGCAGCTCTCTCCATGGCAGGATGATCCCCCAGCCTCCCCTCTGGCTGCTGGTGGCATGTGGCAGGTTCTGCCCTGGGGAGTCCTGACTTCAGCGAGCTCTGCCCAAGTGCTGGCGCTGGGAATGAACCCCAAACAAGCTGGGGACCAAGGGCAGCAGTGGCTGCCAGCACAGGGTGACACTGGTCCCACTGCCAGCAGTGTGGCACAGAGGAGCCCAGTGGGCACATGGCCCTGCCCCGTCCTGCCCTGCCCAGTCAGGGATGGGTGTCGGGGGGACACAAGGCACAACCAGTATTTGTGAGAACACCTTTGATGGATGAAGCTGTTGTGATGAGTCAGGCTGTTGGTGACAGGGCAGTGTCACTGCCTTCCACACTGCAGTCCCCAGCTGGTGCCCAGCAGCAGGTTGGCCATGGGGGCCATGGGGAGTGCCAATGGCTTTTAGTCTCAGAAGGTGTAGTAGTTTAGGTTGGCTCCCAGCCAAAGCCAAACAACAGCCCGAGAGCTTCCCCCCTCTCAAAAGGGAGAGGGAAAAAGGAAAAAAACCGGTAGCGAAGGAAAATTGCAGCAAAGAATATATTTCTACATATATACAATTATATACAATTAAACATATGAGTAGGAACCCCAAGGAATCCCAACCAGTCCCAACAGGGAAAAGGGGAAAAAAGGGAAGGGGAGAAAGGACAAAAAGGGGTAAAAACACAACAGATATACACAATCAGAACTCAGGGATTAGCTTAACAAAATAACTAATACAATAAAATCTCACCAACTTCCCTTAAGAACAGCAGATTCCTCCCCTTTGGACACGGGCTCGGACAGAGCTCTCAGATCAGCCTCAGCCCACGTGGATAAGCGAGGCCCAAACACTGAGTGCTGCTGTCCCTGAGCTGAATGGACAGGGAAGGAGAAGAGCCAGAGCCCAAGGGAGGGAGGACCTTCCCCTCACCTACTGATACACACCTGATCACGTAAGGGAATAGGATGGAATATGTCCTTAGTTTTTGACCCCAGTTTTTAGGGAAGGCCTAAAGAACAGCAAACCTCACCAAGGCCTGAAATTTAAACCCCCACAGAAGGCCCCCCAAGGGTCCCTGCTTTGTCCAGGTGTGTGTGTGCCAGGGTCTGCAGCAGTCTGGGGCAGACATGTCCTGCTGCCTCCCAGTGCATGGTGAGAGGGGACGCTGGCCCATGTGCCAGTGGAGTCAGGAGCCCTGCCAGCCCTGCTGTGCCCCCTCCTTGGGCAGGATGATGGCGCAGGGAAGAGCACTGTTGGCTGCCTCGTGGGAAGCCAGGGAGCGTGTCTTTGTGTTTTGCAGCTCTCACGGTGCCCGAGGGTGTGAGCTGCTGCAGCTCACACACATGGATGGGCTCAACACCTCCGGCCTCGGGTGCTGCTGCTGGGACTTCATGGGGGGCTGCAGTCCCAAGTAAAACTCCACACGAGGTGAGATGGGACTCACAAAGGGACCTCAGTCCAGGGAGCGTGTCACGGTGCCAGCTTCAGGTGACTGGCTGTCTCCTTCCAGGAGGCTGAAATCTCCACTTCAGTGTGGGATTCATAGAATCACAGAATTGTTTGGGTTGGAAGGGACCTTAAAGACCACCTCGTTCCATTCCCTGCCAAGGACACTTTCCATTAGACCAGGTTGCTCCAAGCCCCATCCAGGCTTACTTTGAGTGGCCAGGGATGGGGCAGCCACAGCTTCTCTGGGAAACTTGTGCCAGTGCCTCACCCCCCAGGTCACAGGCATAAGATACCTGGAAAACCATGCACCTCTGTGAGCCTGACAGCTCGATTGGCTGGGGCTGAAGGTCAAAGAACATCGCCAGCTCCCAGGAAGTCAGAGGCATTAGGAGAAAGTAGCCAGAGGTGAGCACCATTAGGCAGGAGAACATATGAAGAAGCTGTAGGAGAGCTGCATGTCACATATCTGGAAGGGAGCCCTCATTTCTGGTCCACAAGCATCAGAGCCAGTCGAGCTTTCCAGGGAGCTCAGCACTGTTAGTTTGGGCTTGTTACACATGAGGATGAAGCAAACCAGAGACTATGAGGAGGGGCTGATCCTCAGCACTTGAAAGGAATTATTAGCCGTGGAAGAATTTGTAGCCAAAGTCTCAGCAGCTCAAACCCACACCCACAGCAGGGTCTGAGGGGCCTGGAGTGACTGTTCCCATTTCTGTGGTGTCTCTGGGCCGTGCAGGTAGCACAGTGAGCACCATCCCCAGAGGAACAGCAGTGCAGCAGTGGTGGGGTCAGGGTGGGGCTTCCCAGTAGCCTGTGGTGGCAGAACATCACTGTCTGTCCCACCACCACAGAGCCCATGGCACGTCAGGGTGGCAGAGGTCCCTGTGCAGGCATTGGGCTGAGCACTGCTCCAGGGGAGGGCTGGGTTAGGAGAGCAGGATGAGTGCAGGGATGCAGGATGGATGCAGGGATGCAGGATGGGTGCAGGGGTGCAGGATGGGTGCAGGGATGCAGGATGGGTGCAGGGATGCAGGATGGATGCAGGATGGGTGCAGGGATGCAGGATGGGTGCAGGGATGCAGGATGGGTGCAGGATGGGTGCAGGGATGCAGGATGGGTGCAGGGATGCAGGATGGGTGCAGGATGGGTGCAGGGATGCAGGATGGGTGCAGGGATGCAGGATGGGTGCCATGGGAGCAGGGAGCAGGGCTCACAGGATGCAATGGGGTGCCATGGGAGGAGGCAGCAGGGCTCACAGATGCAGGATGGGTGCCAGGGAGAGGGAGCAGGGCTCACAGATGCAGGATGGGTGCCATGGAACTTCGACTTCATGTGCCCTCGTCACACCTGTGGGCTGCTGAGGGACTGAGTAAAGCTGCGTGTCCGGGGGCTCTGCCTCTCCTCTGCCATGCCAAGCAGCACAGTCACTGCGTGACTCATCACTGGTGAGTCCCCTCTCTCCTGCACAACCCCCTCCCCAGCTGGAGATTAAATTATGGCAGAAGAAATACCACTTCATTCAGGTGGTGCATCTCACCCAGAGGGCTGTCACCTGGGGCCTGACTGTCCTCTGGAATTCCGAGCTGGCCTCCCAGTCTGGAGAGATGCTGGAGCTTCCTCTGGTCCATGACCCTCCTGTCCGCGCTGCTTCTCTCCCTTGGCTGGGCATCTTAGCAGGGATCCAGGCACATTTGGTGCTAGAAGAGTATTTTCTGCAGGAAGAGACTTTTATAAGCAAATTAAGATTGAAGGTTATTGAGCGCTGGCAATGCCATGAACCTGCTGTGTGCATTCCTGTACAAACAGGGCAGGGAGCCCCTGGAGACTGCTCAGTGCTGGGGCTGGGGCTGCCCATCCTCCTCAGCACTGGGACCAGCTGACCTGCTTCCATCCCGCTCCTCCTCCTGCCTCCCAACAGACCCAGGGATCCCGTGCTGCAAAGGCAGGAGCAGACCCTGGCTCCCTCCCTGCCTGCTGCCCGTGCTCTTTGGGATGATGGTTCCTTCTCAAATGAGGCCGAGGGATCACCTGGAGCCCCCCCTGTACGACAGCAGGGAGGTACCCCAGGGGCAGGAGAAGTCCTGGCTTTTCCCCACGTGGCTCTGGTCAGACTGGGCTCCCTCGGTCTGCAGTGACAGGAAGACCCTGGTCTGGGCCATGTCCCCAGCCCTGGGAGGGAGGAGGGCATTGGTGGGCAGTGTGAGGCTGGCTGGGCACAGGGACAAGAGCCACTGCTGACTCTGGGGAGGGCACCATGACCCACCTCAGCCCAGCTCCCTGTGTCACACACAGAATAGCCCAGAGGAGCCAGACTTTGTCTGAAGGAAGCAAAATTCCCTGCCTGGGCCCCTTGCCTGTGCTGGAGAGGCTGGAGCTCACAGATGCAGGACTGGAAGGGCTGGGGCTGCTGGAAGGACTGGGGCTGACAGTAGGATCAGGGATGATGGCAGTGCTGGACATGGTAACAGTGCTGGGGACGATGACAGCGACAGGGATGATGGCAGGGACAGGGATGATGTCAGCGACAGGGATGGTGGCAGGGACAGGGATGATGGCAGGGACACGGATGATGGCAGGGACACGGATGATGGCAGGGACACGGATGATGGCAGTGCTTGGGATGATGACAGGGACAGGGATGATGGCAGTGCTGGGAGTGATGGCAGAACTAAACCTGGTTACAGGGACAAGGCTCATGGCAGTGACCCCAGAGAACTTCTTTCCTGGGTCCATGTGCCCTTTTGGGGCAATGAGGGACCCCCCAGGTGCCAGCAGGCACGGCCTCCTGGTGGGTCCCAGCAAGGTGCCAGATCCCTGGAGACAGGCCCAGGAGTGCATGTGCTGCTTGGATGGAGACAGATGAGCAGGTCTGTGTCAGCTGCAGAAAAGTACCGTCTGCCCTCATGAGAAGGCAGGTACCAACAAAGTGATGTAATCACTGTCTGGATTGTCAACAGCAAATTAAACCCTGTTTGGGCTGGGGTTCCTCAGGGTTTGTCTTACGAAATCAGCAGAGCTGTTGGGATCTGTCATTATTTGGAGAGAGGGGAAGGTGTTTACTGTCCTCTGCCTCTCCTGGTGTGGCACAGGCACAAAAGGCAGTGCCACCCTCAGTGTCCTGTCCTGAGGAGATGCTGCTGCAGAGGCAGGCATGGCTCTGCCTTCGAAGGGCCAGAACTGTGTATGCACACCCTGCTCTCAGCCTGGGCAATTGCTGAACTGCAGGAGGTGCCTCAAGGGATGCTTGAGGGATGCTGAGCCTCAAGGCACAGCTCAAGGGATGCTGAGATTCCGGGCACTTTGCGAGGGATGCTGAGCCTCAAGGCACATCCCAGAGGATGCTGAGCCCCTTCAGCTCCCCATGAAGGCAGAGGCTTGGTAGGCACTAGAGCTCCGAGCAGAAGGTGGGTTGCTGCTGCCCTACTGCTGTGCCCTGCAGAGACCTCAAAGCCTGGGAGAGTTTAATGTATGAACAGGGGTTCCAGTAGCTCCTGGGTGACGGTGGCACCAAGCTGCATTCACCCAGGTCCCAGCTTGCCACCTTAAATATGGCACCAGGGCCCCTCTAGGGTGGAGGACCCTGAGCGGGGACGGTGAAGGCTCCAGCCAGTGCTGAGCCTGTGGCAGGACCACGACTGGCAGCCGTGCAGAGCTGGGCTCAGAGGGATGCAGTGCTCCCTCTCCAGGAATGATGTTCATGGACTTCCACTGGGCTCAGGTCCCCCAGCCCTGTCACTTCACTCTCTCCACTTCCGTCATCAGCATCTTGAGAAAACCCTCCAGCTGATGGGGATCACAGAGGTCTCGGGGCACTGGATGCCCCTGCTGGGGAGGCAGGAGGAGCCAGGGGTATGAGTGACCCACACATCCTTGCCCCTCGCACTCTTTCACACTCCTCCTGTTTCTGACTGCCTTTGGCCGTGCGTGGCACTGACAGCTGCTGTGGGATAACCGCAGATGGCCAGGAAGCTGAGGCAGCTGCCAGCGCAGACATCCTGGCTCTGCTCAAGGGCTTCTCTTTCCCTGGGTCTGCTCTCCATCCCACAGAGGTCTTCTCAGACCGGGCAGCTCTGGTGAGCATGTGACCCCCCTGCCAAAAAACTATTTCATACTCTTGGTGGAAAAATAATGCTTCCAAATTTGCATTCCGATGAGTCAGGCAGCGCTTTCAGAGTGGGATGCAGTGATGGGGTGAACAAGGGGGGCATGGCATGGCCTGTCCCATGTCCTGGAGATGGAACCCACATGTCCCCAGGTGGTATGAGGGGCATGGCTCTGTACTTGCTCATCATGCAGAGGATTTGTTCCATGTGGGTTTGCTGATCAGTCACTGCTGACCACGTTTCTGCAGAGGAGCTGCATTAACAAGTCCCACCGTCTTTGCTGGCATCTCCCCCAAGCCCCAGTCCCCAGTGCACCATGAGAGTGTTCAGGATTAGTCCAGACTATAGCAGATCTGGAAAGAGCAGATCATTGTGTCCTGCTGTCCCTTTGGAAGAGCTCAGAAACTCTTTGAGGTCTGTGGATCACGAGAGAAAAGGGTAAAGGAAGAAAGGACAGCGGGATGGCTCCTGCCGAACAGACATGCGGGGTGCATGTCCTTTCACCTTTGCTCTGTTGCTCCATCCTCAGGCACAAGACCCTCTCCTGACCATCTGAGGGTGAGTCCTGGCCCACTGTGCCAGCTCCTGCCTCCTCCAGCTCCTTCTCCCAGCCCAGCTGGGCACTGGCTGTAAGGGGAGCCCTACACCAGCAGCATCACCTCCTTGTCTCGCCATAGCTTGTGCTGGTGATGCTCTGGTTTCTGGTGCCTCCTTGTCTCACCATAGCTTGTGCCGGTGATGCTCTGGTCTCTGGTGCCTACGGACAGGGAGCTGCTCGGAGGTTGCTGTCAGTCCTGCTCTCTGGCAGATGCCTCCTGGCAGGCACGGATGCCCAGGACTGCTGGGAGCAAACACAGCAGCACTGCAGCCCCCACCCTCCCGGCCCCTCCGGCCCCCAGCAGGACACTGGGGATGGGGCAGACCCAGAAGCCAGATGAGAGGCTGGACCTGGGTGTGAGGGTATAAATTTGCCCTCAGAAGTCCATTGCGTGGTTCTTGCAGAATCCTGAACGAGGCATTTGCAGCAAGACCTGTGCAAAGCAAGGTGGAGCACCCTGCCCCATGGGAGGGCTGGGGAAGAAAGGTCCTCAGTAACGCAGCGTGGTGAGATGGCCACGGGGACACGGTGTCTCTGGTCATGTCTGTGTGTGCAGAGGGGCGAGGGGGACATGGTCAGAAGCCATTTCCACCTGGTGCTCCGTGGCATCCCAGTGTTGTCCTGACTCCAGAGGTGTTCCTGACTATGTCAGCTCTCCCTGCCTGGCAGCACATTGCACTTCCAACCAGCAGCACGAGCTGCCCTGACGATAAATGGTTCCAAAGCCAGGACTAAGCAGGCGTCAATATATTCTCATTTTACGTTAACACATCACTTCAGCTGCCAAGCAGCAGCTTTTCTGGTGTGCTCGCAGGGCTGCTGTGCCAGGCCTGTGTCCCAGCCACAGCTCAGACACACTTGAGCTGCACTTGTTCAGGTGCAGGACACTCACAAAGCCCTGACCAACCTGGCATTAACATGGTCCTCAACCTCTCCTGCCCCAGGTGTTCCTTCTGAGTGAGCCCTTGGTCAGGACTGTTCAGAGTAGTTCAGTTCTATGCACCGAAGGTCCCAGGGTTCTGACTGAGACAAGGAACTGCTTTCCACTGCTGTGGCCAGTTCCATACTGGGCACACATGCGGGGACACAGCCAGCACTGGCAGCATAGCGAGGGCAGGAGGGGACATAGAGGCAGAAGGAACAGGCCATCCTCTCCCGAGTCTCATGACTCAGAGAGTCTCCTTGGAATCCACCTCCCAGACCCTCAGTCTCCCCAGGATCTGACTCCAAGTGCTTCTGATGCACTCACAGGCTACATTCAAGTTCACTGCCGGGCCTGGATCACACACAAGGATGCACCTCCCAAGGAAATGAGAAGGCAGGACAGACTGTGTGCTTGTTCCTTCCTGTCCTACCCAGATCCCCTCCTTCCCCCACCTCTGCCCCTTCTCCAAACCACATTATAACAAGTATTGGGCAATCCCCAAATTCCCTGGTGCAATCCCCAGATTTCCCCAGGAGGCATTTTGTGCAGCAGCCCCATTACTCTGCACACCTTTTTGGAGAGTTTCTGCCACTGAATCCCCACGGTGGGAGGCAGCAAAGGGGTGAACGTTCAGCCATGGTGGTTTAGGGCATTTAGCGCGTGAGGGTGGTGGTTTAGGGTGGTTCAGGGGTGTCTGAGGGTCAGCTGTGTCCAGCACCACCTTGTTTCCTCTGGACACTCCCTGCTTATTCGCATCATCCTTACACAGCTACCCCTGAAGGACAGGAACAGGGAGCATCAGCAGAAGTGTGACAGGAGGGTGTTTTTAGGTGACCATCCCTCTCATTTGAGGTGTTGTGCATCTCTACAGTGTAGATACGTGTCAGTGCACCAACACTGCAGCCACCCTGTCTTTGGAAGGTGTTTGACACCCATCCTGACCCCTCAGCAAACAGCTTGTTGTCAAATAACAGCACAAGGTAAATTGGTGTCTGTGGATGCCTGAGCTGAGCCCACCACACTCCTTACATGGGAATGGATCGGGAATGACAAGGCAGCCTTGGAAGCCTGTGTTGTGTCATCCCTGCTGCACTTCAGCTCTGAGCACAGGAACACGCAGCTTCAGGCTTCTGCTTGCCAGACACAGCACAGTGAGCACGTTAGTCCCTAATGAGGCCAGGGCCCACTGTGCCAGCCAGCCAGAAATCCATATTCAGAGACTCTTCCGGTCCTGAATGGCTTAGGAGCTCTCCTGGTAAGCCAGGCAGAGGAAATAGGATAAGCCTCACTTTACAGATGAGGAATTGAGGCACCAAAAGGTTTATGCGACTTAAGAGGGATTTGGAGAGGAGCATCTCCAGAGCCCAGGTGCAGAAACATCCCTGGGAAAAGGTGTGACCTCTCAGTGTCCACCTCATCAAAAACAACAGGTGGCACAAACAAGAGGTGCCAGCAGCCTTGGGCAAGTGTTCCTGCTGCCAGCCCTGCTTCATGTATCCCTAACCCCTCCGTGTGTCCCCAACCCCTCCATGTGTCCCCAACCCCTCTGTGTGTCCCCAATCCCTCTGTGTGCCCCCAGCTCTTCCGTGTGCCTCAAGCTCTTCTTTGTGCCCCCAGCTTCTCTGTGTGTCCCCAAATCATCTCTGTGCCACCAGCTCCTCCATGCTACAAGGTTGGTGGGGTACAGACAATGCTCCTGGGACAATGCCCATGGAGGAACTTGTGTCCCCTCCTGCGCCACTCAGCTGTCCCCTCCCCTGAGCAGGGGCACGGACACACACGGACTGACACGTGGGGCACTGGCAGTGCTGATGCCACAGTTAAGAAAGAACTGACCCTCTGGCATGAGTGGGTTCGGGGCCACAGCCCACCCACCCCACACCAGCTCCAGAGCCCCCTGGCATTGCAAGGAGAGCTTTGGAGAGGCAGAGAGGAGATCCCAGGGAGCCTCTCCATTAGGGACTTTGTCATCCTGTATGTCCCCAGCCTGCTGCTGTCTCCTGAGCACCCCTGGGGTCTTCCCGAGGGGTTTGGCTTCTGCTCCTTTGCTCGCCCTTCTCTGGAGCGCTTGTGGTGGCTCTGTGTTGTTGTCCCAGCCGGAGGAATTGTGTCAGCACGTGCCCAGGGCATGTGTGTGAGCGCCGGCACATGTGTGCAGGCATGTGAGCGCGGGCACGGGGGGGAGGCGATCCCGTAACCCAGATAAACCAGCACCAGCTCTTCCCAGCACTGCTCTGGGAGAGACCAGGGGCTGGGGCAGGGGGCCGTGGTGGGAGGGCTGTGACCTGGAAGGGTCCGGGCAGTGCTCCCAGCAGGAGCTGTGCACCACCAGCACCATCAGTCCCTGGGGACATCCAGAGGAGGGTTGACCCACCTCCCTTCCCCATGGGCTCCCTTCATCCTCAGGAGTGGGAGGCACACCGAGGATGACCAGGGTCCTCCAGCACAGCCTGTGTCCCCCCAGGGACCAGCCATGCTGGTGCCTGTGGTGGCCCTGGCCTTCTCCATCCTCCCTGGCACACACGAGCCATGGGCCCAGGTCTGCTGTGCTCTGTTGGACCTTGGGAGGAGTTCTGCAGGTGGTTTTGGAAACATCTCAAGTCTCCACAGGGGGGAGAGCAGGACAATCGATGCTGGGTGCTCAGGTGTCATTGTTTGGCTTTGTAGAAAGCCAGAGATTGAGGAATTCCTAAACACCACATGCTGAGGTTTCTTTGCTTCCTTCTGGTTTTGCAAGCTGTCTGGCACACGTGGAACACTGTGACCAGGAGGCCAGAGCTTTGGCAATTAAATACAGGAGAGCAAAGTGGGGCATGGAGACCCCTCACCAGGTGTGAGCCAAGAGATTCAGGTGCTGAGGGGGTTTGGGAAGGAATAAACTGACTACTGAGCTCTGACCTGCCGGAAAAGTTTTGGGAATGGTCTGTGATGGCATTAAGTGACACTGCAGCGTGCAGAGTCTTGGCTGGAGAGAGGCTCCTGGCCAGGCTCAGGGTGTTGGGGGGATGCTGTTCCCTTCCCAGAGGAGCTGCTGGGTGGGCTCAGGGTACGTGGGTGGTGCTGGGTACCCCCAAAGGGACTCCTGCAGCCTTGGGGCTGAATTGCTGTGGGACAGAACAGCCCCTCATTGCTTCACCCCCTCCCAGGGTGGGGGGAGCCCGACCAGGCTGGAGGGGTCTCAAGGATCTACAGCCCCAAGTCATGGTCCAGGTGCTCCCTCACCAGTGGAGCAGGAGCCAGCTTGGCTTTGCAAACCAGCATTTGCAAGCCAAAAAGGTTATTTTGCTGCTGTTTTTTTCCTTCGCTATTTTTCTGAAGGCCACATGGAAGGTGCTTTAGCAACAATGGGGAGAGGAGAACCGGGGGAGTTGTTGAGAGCAGGTGTGGCTGTGAATGCTGATCCTGAGACGGTGTTGGGGGGATTTGAGACACATCTACTATAAATTCTTGGTAAATGGGCTTTGGTTGGTTTTAACCTCTTTGTCTTGTGAGCAGTCTGTGTCTCAGGTCCATGGGTGCTTGGTCCATGGGTGCTGTCCCTGCCCTTTTTGGAGGGAGCCCAGGGCTGGTTCTGATCCCTGTTTTCTGTCTGGAGCTGCTCCATGTCTTGGCTCAGGGCCTCACCCAACATGTACCTGTTCTCCTGGCTCGGGACGGGCACTGCCAGGCCTGTGGGCAGGTGTTTCATGCCAGCAGCTGTCCTGTGGCCAAGGAAGGAGACCCCAGCAGTGCCCAGTGGTGGGGCAGAGCCTGAGCCCTGAGAGCTGGGGATGGGCACAGGATGTTCCCAGGTGCCCAGGGCAGCAGCAGTGCCCAAGAGCCACTGCCACCATCCCTGAGGATGGTCCTCAGCCGCATCCCGGCACTCAGAGTCGTTCTGCCAGGGCTGTGCCCGAGCACCCAGAGAGGAGACCCTCACCCAGCTCCTGCAGCAGTCTGGGGGCAGGTGGTTACATATATTCCCCATGATTTATGGAGCTGTGTGTGTGGTGAGACGACATCCCTCCTGCATCCCACCCCCTGTCCTCCCACGGTCTGCCCAGCCGTATCTCCTTTGCCCGGTGGGGACTTCACCCAGTCCCTGTTCAGGCTGCTGGGTGCCTACCATGGGAAGAGACCTTAAAGACCACCCAGTTCCACGCCCCTGCCATGGGCAGAGACCCCTCCCACTAAAGCAGGTTGCTTCAAGTCCCATTCTACCTGGCCTTGAACACGTCCAGGGATGGGGCAGCCACAGCTTCTCTGGGCAAGTTGGGTAAGAGTAAATGGGTGATTCTGGCACTCAAAGTCCTCAGTGGAGGCCTCTGACCCACACTGAGAGATGCATTTATTTTCCTGCCTCTCTGTTCCAGATGGGTCACAGCTGGTATGGGAGCAGAGGGGAGCGCCAGCGCTGCTCCTGCTGCAGAGACCCTGTCCCAGGGCTGAGCCTTGCTCTGGGGGACACTCGGGGGCTCCAGGGGACACACAGGGGCTGCCGTGGGTTTGGATGGCAGCTGGGGACCATGGCTGCTGGAGGTGGCAACTGGGGACCATGGCTGCTGGAGGTGGCTGTGCTTCAGATTGGGAAGTGGCAAGAATGGGATCAAGATGCTGAAAGGTGACCTGTTAGAGGGAAAGGAGAGCCCACAGCTCCCTCGGAAGGACCTCAGGCCCCTGGAGCCTGTTTGCTGGCAGGCAGGGTCCTTCCTGGTTGGGTTTTCCTTTGCAAACAGGATTTCGGGTTTCATCCTTCTGCTTTGGGGAGGAACTTGGAGGGCTCAGCACTACCACCCGTGACCCAGCTGGACAAAGGGCTGTCCTGCCCCCCTTCCACAGGTCACCCTTCCCTTTCCCCTCTTGTGATCCCCTGGGACTCTCCTGGGCTGCACCAGACCGGTAACTTTGTGAGGAAAATACCAGCAAAACACAACATTCTGTGATGCTCTGGAGCAGGTGTCCCTGGGCTGTGGCAGCTGACTGGAAACCTTCCAGTCCAAAAGGAACTTTTCCACTGTGCCTGGTTGATACAGGGCCCCTTGGAGGAACGGGAACCAATTATCCTGGAATCTGCCTCTGCGTGCAGAGGGCCCAGAACAAAACACATGTCCTTCTGCCAAGCACACCTGTTGTCTGCACGAGGTGGGTCCAGGTCCACCCCAAAAATCCCCCGGCTCCGTGGTAGGTTTTTGCCAGGCTTATCCAACTGAGGCATAGCCACCTTCAGACAAAGCCCCAGGAAGTCATGGAGTGTTTAGGCAGAAGGACTGTGCCACTCCAGACCTGTGGACAGTTGGCTGGGAAGAGCCTCTGGTCTCTTCATATATTGCCATGTTTGAAAATTTAGCAGCTCTAATTTCAGGCACAGTAGGTGAGCCCCTGAAGCGATTGGAGCAGTCCAATTGAATTCCACTCCTGAGAAAACAGCAGGACCTTGGCTGGGCTTTGGAGACCCCACGCCCCTGGGGATCCCCTGGAATAGCAGGTTGGAGAATCCCGGGAGGTCAGAGGCTGAGAACAGCCCCCAGCCAGCAGCAGTGGCAGACACGGGCAGGTTGCCCAGGTGGGTCTGCAGCCCTTGCTCTGGGGGGTTTCCCTGCAGCCACAGCTGGCTGCCAGGGGTGCTGAATGCAGGGCATTCCTTATGGAACCAGGGAGTGGGATCCTGGCATGTGGGGAGCCCCAAAAGGATTTAGGGGTGAAGGTAAGGAAGCATTAAATGCAGGGTCTCAGCGAGGCCAATCCGAGCACGGTCAGCCTGCAAATCCCCAGGATGCCTGGCTTGTTTGAAAGAAAGGAGATGCAGCACCTATTGGGTAAACACGAGGGTGGAGAAGAAATAGCTCAGCTAAAGGACCCCAGAACTGGTGCAGTGTTTGGGGATATTCAGGCTGGAAACTCACATTTTGATTTTTCAGATCCTATGGGGAACTCACCTGCCAGAGTATGCAAGTCAAAATCCACGTTTTCCTAAGTAACAATGCTTTCTCTCAGTACTTGCCTCCACAATGCCTCAGCAGCAGTGCCAGAGTTCCTTCCATTTTATCTAATTTTATGATACTTCTAAAATTCCAGCAGCACTGGAACTGGAAGCAGTCTTTGTCTGTCTGTGAGGACAACAGGGCTCATAATCTTTGCCCCATTCTCCTCTCGTTTTCTGCCCCAGTCCCTGCTATGCTCTCCACCCCACCTTCTCCATGGCTGTCCCCTCTCCATCCCCAGATGATTCCCAGCACATCCCCAGCCCTGACGTGTGTGGCAGGAAGAGCAGAGGAACCACCGTGACCTGCCAGTTCTGCTTGTTTGGTGTCTCCTGGCCCAACCATCCTCTGTGTTTATCAGGTGTCTAGAATAGGAACCATGTCAACGGGGCTCTTCCCAGAGTGTTTGCAGGATTAATTAGTCAATGTTTGCACAGTGCTATCAAGGTAAGTGCCAAGAGGGATGATGGGAGGAGCAGAGCTGGATTCCTTCACCCCATCTCCTTCCTTTCCTCCCATGGGCTGATGCTGGCACCGTGTCCATCCTGTGCCAGGTCATCTCTGTGTGCAAACCACAGGGAGGGAACAACGTGGGAGAAAAATCACTAATGGGGAGAAAATCAAAAAGCAGAGACCTGTAGAATCATGGAATGGTTTGGATTGGAAGGGACCTTAAAGATCATCTCATTCCAGCCCCCTGCTATGGGCAGGGACACCTTCCACTATCCCAGGTTGCTCCAAGCCCCGTCCAACCTGGTCTTGAACACTTCCAGGAACAGGGCAGCCACAGCTTCTCTGGTCAGTGTATGCGAGGGCCTGCCCACCCTCACATGATGATATTTCTTCCCAATATCCCATCCAACCCTGTCCTCTGGCAGTGGGAAGCCATTCCCCCTTGTCCTGTCCCTCCAGGCCCTTGTCCCCAGTTCTTCTCCAACTCCCTTGGAGCCCCTTTAGGCACTGAAAGGGGCTCTAATGTCTCCCTGGAGCCTTCTCATCTCCAGGCTGAACAACCCCAGCTCTCTCAGCCTTTCCTCATGGGAAAGGTGTTCCATCCCTTTACTCTAATATTTCACCCAGAGGACTCTCTTTTCTTCTTTATTCCAAAAAATGCAAAAGGAAAACAAACTCCGTTTGTTTCACCAGATTTCTTTCTGTCCTTTGTGCCAGCTGCCCCAAAGGCAGCTGGTTTTGGGGGAGATCTCAGCAGCTCTTGCCATCCTGTCTGAGCAGAACAAGTCCAGCATGTTGGACAGCATGGCTGGAATTTCCAGCTGGAGAATTCCCACCAGCTGTGCCCCAGCCCTGGCTCCATCTTGTTGTACATCAATAGTGGCTGCACCTGACTGTGGCTGGGCTGGAGAGTACGTGTTGTAGCTGGTGATGTTAATTAGGAGGCAACGGGGCTGATGGATTTATTTTCACGCTGCCTGCTAGGAACTGGTTATACACAACTGGGAAATGGAAAATTGACCTCCTGCTCCTTTCCTGTCTTCTCCACAGCAACAGTTAATTATTGTGGCAGGTGGTGGGAGCCATGGGATGGGCTCCTCCAGAAGCACTCCCCTGGACAGGCCTGGGAGCTGCTCTCTAGCTCTCCAGCCTGGCTCTGGAGCCTGCTCCTCATATCCCTCTATCCATCCCTGACCCTGACCCACTGGTGCCTGCTCCTCATCTCTTCCTGTCTCAGATCCTGATCCAGGCAATCTGCCCCTTCCTTGTCTTCTCCCCACTCCCAGCCTGGGCAGCCTCAGGGAGAGGGAGGCCCATTGTGGATGTGGAGATCTTTAAGCCTGGAAAAGCAGGGATGTGGTCAGCAGGGGGAAGTGGTGGGCAGGCAGATTGGGCAGCTGCCCAGATCTGGGCTCAGCTCTGAACTCAGGATGTGGGTCACTACATTCCTGGGAACTCCTTCCACAGTGGGGACCGTGTGAACTGGCACTGAGCAGAGTTCAGCAGACTGGAGGTCTATCCCTTTCTCCACGGCTGACCTGCCTCGTCCTGTGCCTCAGTTTCCCCTGGGTGATAATCTGAACAAGGGTGATGGTTCTTGCACTTCCCAGGGGTGATCCCTGTCCTGCAGCAGTCTCCAGAACCAGTGGCTCCCGTGGGTACAGGATGCTCTGGTTTTCCACACTTGTGCAACATGAACTAGCCCTTGACGTGTTTTTCTGCATCTGGCCATGTGTGCAGCCTTGCTTTCCATCCCTTTATTGTGCAGCAGCCACTGGCTCCTGCCTGCCTGAATCCAAGTGACCTGTGCTGTGCCACCCTGAGGAACGTCCCTGGGCTGGGTCGCCTGCAGGTCCCTGGGCTGGGACCCACCCCAGTTCTCTGCCTGCAGGGACACAGATGATGCCAGAGGGATGCAGGTTGGGGAACTGCCTGGAAAAGCACAGGAAGGCTCTCCCTGGCTCTGTGCAGGCTCCATCTGTGCCCTGCCTCTGCCAGCAGCTGGGAGAGGGCAGGACAGGCAGCACTTTGCTTCGGGGTACCTTGAACCCTTGAGTTCCAGGTGACCTGCAAACACAGCCCACAGCCCCCTGGGCAGTGCCAAAGTCCAGCACAGCAGTCACCAATAACGCTTTTATAATCTCTTTCTTGGACATGATTGTTCCCCCAGGAAAGGGAGGGGGTGGTATGATTAATTTTCATTAGCCTTATAAATAATAAGCTTGTTTCTGCTAATCTTGCCCTGTAATTAGGGCTCTGGTGCCAGGGCCCTGCAGAAGAAAGCTGGGATTTGCTGGTGACTCATGGAATGCTGGGCCAGCCTGGACTTCCCACCCTGGGCAGGAGAGGGAAGGAGCAAGGGACAGTGGTCCCCTGGGGACAGGAGGCAAAGGCCTCTGGGGAGAGGGAAAAGCCCATCCGGGGAGAGGAAGAGCCCACCAAAAGGAAGTGTAGGGTGACGTTATTCAGAGGAAGGTGAAAGTGAAGCTTTTGGCCCAAAAGTTGGACATCAGTACAGCGATGTAGGATCCTGTAAGGGGGAGTTCATTGACCTGGAGATGAGGAGCATCTGGGTATTTGCTTTGAGTCTGGGGCTGAGCGACCTCCAGGCACTGGTGCCCAGGCATGCAGTTGGTGTGCTCAGCACCAGGGAAGCACCTGCACCACAGAGAGCCCTCTGCAGCTGAGGACACCTCTCTGGGAGAGGGGCCACACGGGCTGGGCTCTGAGGAGCAGAGCCTGCCCCGACACAGGCAACACTTGCCTTGGTGACTCTGTTCCCTATCATGGGGACAAAGCATCCAGAAAGGGATCAAGGTGGATCCTTTTCCAAAGGCAAAACTCACCTGTGAAACTGGCTGCCCTGAGGTATCAGAATCGTAAGGCTAAGGAAGTTTCAAAGGAGAAATGAAAGGGATGTGGGTGAGGAGCATGTCCCTGCCTACAGGAGGGGAAAGCCAGTCTTTGGGTCCTCTGGAAAATGCAATGTCCAGGGTGCCACCAGCCTGAGACACCTCCAGGAACGCCTCATCTCAGCAGCAAGGGTCTGCCCTGCTGGGTGTGGGCCAAGGTGGAGCAGGACCTGTCCTACAGCCTTCCCAGGAGGAGCATCCTGCTGAGAAACTAACACACAGCCCTGCCAGAGAACAGCGTTTTCCCAACTCAGCAGATGCAGCAAAAACCTTTCTTGAAAGAGCTGTTTTCCAAGGGAAAAACAATGGCACACTAATTGAAAGTGACTGATTAAAGGACTGAAAGGGAATTACTCACAGTAATCATTATAGGCAGCACCTGCAGAGCTGTCCATGCTATGGGAGTGCCACCATCCTCCTCTCCACCGTGGTGACACGGCTGCTCAGTGGGGACAGGAGCGTGGGGCACACAGGGCTCCTTCTCCAGCACAGCACTGTGGCCACCAGCACAGCCCTGCTGCCACCAGCAGAGCCCTGTGGCCACCAGCACAACCCTGTCACCATCAGCACAGCCCTGGGGCCACCAGCATAGCCTTATGGCCATCAGCACAAACCTGTGGCCATCAGCATAAACCTGTGGCCATCAGCATAGCCCTGTGGCCACCAGAACAACCCTGTGGCCACCAGCACAACCTTGTGGCCACCAGCACAACCTTGTGGCCACCAGCACAGCCCTGTGGCCACCAGCACAGCCCTGTCACCATCAGCACAGCCCTGTGGCCATCAGTACAACCTTGTGGCCATCAGCATAGCCCTGTAGCCACCAGCACAGCCCTGTGGCCATCAGTACAACCTTGTGGCCATCAGCATAGCCCTGTAGGCACCAGCACAGCCCTGTCCCCACCAGCACAGCCCTGTCCTCACCAGCGTAACCCCCCAGACACCACCTCCAATGCATCCTGAGGAGCTGCCATGAATTGGTCCCCTGCCAGGCAGGGGCAGTCCATGTGACAGCAGGCAGAGCAGAGCCACACAGCAGGACAGCCCAGCTCAGCATCAGGGTCTGCCCTTACCTGGGTCTGCCACAGGCGGCTTCCCCATGTGCTCCATCCTTTCCATCCCTAGCAAAGCTGCAGCTGTGATCAGCACAGAGCAGGGACCTGCCCATGGGAGGTCCAGGTGTTCCCACCTCCATGGCACCCTGTGGGTGATGCTGGTTATCCCAGGTGTCATGCCAGGAGCTTTGGAGCACTCACTAGCACAGAGGGTTGCCAGAGCCAGGGAAGGGGCAAGGCCAAGGGCTTCTTAGCAGGACTACACAAGCGTGGGTTTTTCTGACATGAGTGGTGGTGTGAGAGACCTGGTTTAGGGAATTGTTGCTGAGATTTTGGGTGGCCATGTCGGGTTGTGCACAGCCCCAGTGAGAGATGCTGCTCTGCATCCCTTGTCAGCCTGAGCAGACAGGCAGCTTTAAGGAGGGGGAGCAAGGAGTGGTGGCATGGACAGAGCCTTCAGGTGTCCCTGCCACAGGACAGCAGGTTGGCTGTCACCACGGTCAGGACATGGCACTTTGCAGCCCAGCCCTCTCCAGACCCCAGGCAGGGGCAGAATGCTGGGTTCCCAGGGGGAGGAGAGCAGCAGGCTGGGCAGCACAGGAGGAGGCTCTGAGTGAGCACCTCTTTACTCCACAGCCACATTGCAGCTCTGACTGGCTCTCCCACCTCTGCAAGCCAACCCTGTGTGCTCTGGCTTTGCTAATCAGCCAAGGGTTAGAATAGGAGCCAGCAGAGACAGTGAGAGTGAATGAGTCCATGTAAGTCCATGTATTCCTGAGCAGAATGTAAGTGCAGCTGTAAGACTGGAAAGAGGCTTTTCTTTGGCTTTAGGTCAATGTGCCTCCATCCTTTTCCAGAGCCATTCATATTTGATTGGATATTAGGAAAAATCTCTTCACAGAAAGGGTGATCAGGCATTGTAACTGCCCAGGGCAGTGGTGGAGTCACCATCTCTGGAAGTGTTCAAAAAACATGTGAATGTGGTGCTTGTGGACATGGTTTAATGGTGGGCTTGGCAGTGCTGGGTTAATGTTTGAACTTGATGATCTTAAAGGACTTTTCCAGCTTTGATGATTCCATGATTTTATGAACTTCTTCCCAGTTACCGAGCTGACAGAAATGGACCCTCTTTTCTAGTAAGACACTGTTGGTGCCACACAGGGGCCTTGCTTCTACTGCCATTTCCTTCACTGACCAAGGCAGAGTCTCACTTTAACCATCATTCTGTACAGATGTGTCCAGCTGTTCACCCACCATGTTCCTCCTGTCCATCTTGGGGTCACACTGGGATGCAGTTCTCAGCACAAGTCTCTCAAGTTCCTCTCAACAGTGGAACTTCTTTTTCCTGTGGATCACAAAGCTGCTGGCAGAGCAGGCTCTCAGGCTCTCTGGGATGGGCTGGTGGGTTGGGCGAGGCCCTGTACATTCTCCACCTTCTGCTTTTTTCTGCAAGGACACAGAGCTGTGAGCTTTACAGGTGGGTGTGACTCAAAATGCTGACCTTGCCTGCCATGACGTCTGATGTCCCTGCTGTCTCATTCCTCCCAAAAGTTGTTAATTTTGCTTGTTTTAGCACTCCAGTTGTGTGATGCTCCCAGCCAGAGTTTGGGACCACAATTAGGTCACATTTGTGTCCATATGTGAGCAGAGTGTGTTCATGCAGGGTCCCTGGCATCGGTGTGAAGGCACTTAAAGAATTTCTTCTCTTCAGGTCCCTTCCTGTCTGTACCAGTTGTATTCTCAACATCATGATGTCACACTTATGAAGGCTCCACAGCCCCTCCTGCTTGTCCTTCTCCTTCACTCTTTCATGTCCTGCCCTCAAAGGAAGGTCTTCCGTCATGATCAGCATGTCATGGGTCCCTGCCCCACAGAGCCTCAGGGGTGTCCCACCTCTCACTGCCCTGCACATGCCCAGCACCTCCTGTCCATGGAGTGTGGCATTAGTGCAGAATCCCTGCTCAGCAATTCCAGGTTGCTCAGCCTGATGGACACCCCATAATGAGCCCTGAGGAGGGGATGTGCCACCCCACTGGGGTCCCTCTGTGGGCACATCCCTCCTCCCTGGCAGGGAGCACAGTGGGCAGGCACAGTTATCTTACTGCCTGGACAGAGAGACTGTTCTGCTGCCCTGGCTCCTTCCCCCATTCCAGCACCAGGAACCTCAGAGCTCTTTGCTGCTGTCCCCTTCCAAAAACTGGTAACCCGTACCCATGGGGAGCTGAGTCCCCTCCTCTGGCCTCCAGTGCCTTCACTCCCATCTCAGACACAGAATTGTCAAGGTTGGAAGAGACTTTCAATATCATTGACTCCCACCATGACCCCAGCACCACCATAATCGCCCCTAAACCATGTCCCCAAGTGCCACATCAAGACACCTCTTGAACACTTTCAGAGATGGTGACTCCACCACCTCCCTGAGAAACTTATTCCTGTGCCTGACCACTTTTTCAGTGAAAAATGTTTTTCTGGTATTTAATCTGAATCAGTCAGGGAAGGCACACCCTCATTGTCTGCATGTTTATTTAGTAATTTAGTTTCACCCAATTTAATATAAGATCTTACCAGAAGGGAGGGTGATGTTTCTTTCCAATGAGATGGATTTCAGTCACTCATATTCATTCTCTCTAGAGTCATTCTGCTTTAGAAGAAGTCTACAAGGCTTGTGCCCAGGAGGTCTGGCCGGGTTCCCCTGTGTACAGAATTACAGAAGAGCTGCTGTAGCGTCCCCACTCTGTCCCTGAAGTTCCTCTTGGTTGACAGTGATGTGGGATTGGGGTCAGTCTTTACACTTCTGGGAGTCACGATGGTGGATCTTTTGACTCAGCCTCTTGCTGACTCCAGCTTCCATAACTCTTACACAAGATAAGTGCACGTTGTCCTTGTGTTCAGGGCACCTTCCTGTCGGGAGAGCAGGAAGAGGACCAGCCCCTGCTGTGTGCTGTAACCTCATTTCCCTGCTCCCATGACCCAAACAACTCCTCTGCTGACAAGGCATCTGTCCAGGAACCTTCTGGGCTCTGAGAGAGGGACCACCTTCCTCTCAGCTCAGCAGGACTTTCCACTCTTCCCACCTTTGCTCAGTTGTTCCCTCTGGTATTTTCACACCTATATTTTTCCTTTCATGCCTCCTCAGAAGAACCTTAATACTGTCAACAAACCTCTTCCCTTACGCACCTCCATGTCTCACCTGTGCTCTCCTCTCCACAGTATCCCCTTGTGCTTTCCTGGGTGCGAGGCAGGGCTGGTCTCAGCTCATCCCTCCAGCATCCTTCATACAAAGTCTGATTCTTTCTGGGAGGTCCAAATGAGCCCAATGCATTTGTTTTATCCAGAGTAATGGTGAAGAGATTAGAGGTGCAAGAACACACATATACTTATTTTCATTCGTTCTGTTGCTGGATTTGCACGCAATGATGCTATGGCCTGTTTCAGGATGGTCTGCAATGTCTGTACCTCATCTTGCAGTCTGTAAATCTAAGAGTCAGAGGGAACACAGGCTAGGGATGATGGCAGGAGGGGATGATGGTAGGAGGGGATGATGGCAGGAGGGGATGATGGCAGGAGAGGGGATGATGGCAGGAGGGGATGATGGCAGGAGAGGGGATGATGGCAGGAGGGGATGATGGTAGGAGAGGGGATGATGACAGGAGGGGATGATGGTAGAAGAGGGGAT
>VWZG01003901.1:57731-79599 GCA_013396735.1 Grallaria varia | reverse complement strand
GAGGGGATGATGGCAGGAGGGGATGATGGCAGGAGAGGGGATGATGGCAGGAAGGGATGCTGGCAGGAGGGGATGATGGCAGGAGAGGGGAACACTGCATTCAGTAGCCCTGGCCATCACTGGGCACCTGCATGGGAGGGCTGTGCTCTGTTCTTCACCCATTTCTCAGTGTCCCTGTGCCAGACTTGCTCATCCCCCTGTCCCTGCGACATCCCTGCCGTGCTCATGGGATCTCCAGGGGGACTCTAAGCCTTTTCCTGTACCAGAGCTGTGGATCCAGCCTCGGGCTGGCTGCCAAGTCACTTTGCTTGTTCCCTGACACGAGGCTTCACCTCTTCCCAGGGAGGGACTTCCTTCCCACACAAGCCCATCCAAAATGCTGCTTTTTGAGCCTGAAACTTTTGGTGGTACTTTCACTAAAATTAGATCCCAGAAGCACCTGCACCTTCCCAGGAACACCAACCATGGGTGCTCTGCTTGCCTTGCTCTGCTCTGGCTGTGGCCACACCGGTGTGACCCTGCAGTGACTGGAGGGGAAGGATCACCGTGCCCTTCTCGTTGTGCTGTTGTGTGAGCAGGTCGTGCTTCCCACTGCTCAATTATGACTGAAACCTCGTTGACTTCCTCTGGAGGCCCCAGCAGGCACCTGGATCCTTCACTTTCCATCTGTGAGCCTCAGCCACCTCTGAGATGGCAATAGCAAGGATCAGGAGCGCCAGATCAGTCACCTCAAGGTCTTCTCCAGCCACACCTCAAGTCCAACACGCTCACACAGGCATGTCAGCAGGGCAGGCTGTGGTCCTGCTCTCCTGGACCAATGCTCAGAGGGGCAATGACTATGAGCTGATTCTCCAGTGAGGCTTCTCTGCAGAGTAGCTGAGACCCCAGTTCACCAAAACTGTCTTGAATCACAGAGGGAAGGGCCATCAGTTCATCAGCAGGACAATCCTGAGGAAACAACAGCATGGGAGTGGGCACACCACCCTGGATGGACCTTTGGCTGCTTCCTCCATCATCCTGTGCCTTCATTGCCTGGAAACTCAGTGACCCCAGCTTGCCCCCTGCTCCCCACCATTGCCTTGCTCTGCAGGCCCCTTGTCTGAGTTTACAGCACCTCTCATGTCCTTCCATGCATTGTCTCCAATGCCACCCCATCATGCAGCAGCCAGGAGCATCCCACTCCGAGAATGGGAGGAAGAGGGGAATGATGGAGGGAGAAAGATGGTCAGCAATATAACGTAGTTCCGCTGGTGGCACAGTTGTGCATTTGCATTTCCTTGGGGCATTGATGCTGATATTAATTAAAAGCAATTACGGTGCCACCTTCTCAGTGCAGGAGCAGCATGCTAAGGGAAAAGCAGTGTTACACACCAACATTCTTCTTCCTCCAGAGCTTCAACGGCATCATTTAGTTTGAGGAACATGCTGGGTGAGGGCAGGCCTGGCATTCAGGCAATGCTCTCCCCCCCACTACAGATTGTGCCAAGAGGTGCCTGTACTGGCACTGTTCTTGGAGGTCAGGGGTACCCTGAGAGTGCTGGTGACAGGCACAGATGTGATGGGCAGTGTCAGCACTGAACAGATACTTCCATTCCAGTAGCTACTGGTGGTGATACAGGATGCTGGGCACTCGTGGTGGATATCTCTGCACCCAGGAGGGGTGAGAGCCTTCTCAAGAAGATGCTGATGGCTTCCATGATGGACCTGAGTGGCTCTAGTGGTATGTAGTGCTACCTCCATCACAACATGAGAGCGGGACAGCAACAGCAGGTGGCAGCAGGTGGTGGTGCTAATGCTGTGGGTGGCTGGAGACAGCACCAGCCACGGGTACTGGCGGTGCTGGTGTCAGTGCAGTGACTGCTGAGGGCTGTCTGTGGGACCCAGCCTTGTCACACCTGGTGCTGGCACAGTCACACCGTGCTGCATCCACACCGTGCTGGGAGCAGTGGGCTCTTGGCAGCAACCTGCCACTTCTCGGACATCCCTGAGCTCAGGAATGTCTGGGTTCAGGATGGGGAGCTGTTCTTTGCCTTCAAGAGCTGACGTCTCCACAACAGAGGCCTCCAGGTTAGGAGGAGGCACAAAAGCTGCACTCTCTGAATCAGCAGCTGTCTCTGCTTTCACAGCCCAGCCCCAGCAGCAGGAAACACAAGAAACTGGTGTTTTGGTGTGGAAGGCAGATAAGCTCTGGGGACAGATGTGACTGCCCTGCCTCCTGCTTGTCTGTCCCAGAGCATGTACCTTTCCTTTAACCATTCTCTCTGCAGTGTTTGGGGTTCAAGAGAGCTAATGGGAAGGTAACGAGGGTTTGTACCAGATTTAGGAGGGTGGTCTTCTGGTCATCCCAGGCTTTCCATTCTTCTGTCTGTGGGGATATCCACCGTGAGAGCCTCTGAGCGGACACAAAGTCCTCTTATTCTCTACTTGTGCTGTACCTCTCCATCCATCTGGTCTTTGCTTCCTTGGAACACATCCTAAGGAGGGCTGTTAAGCATGTTTGAAGGAAACACGGTGTCTCTGCCATAACCCAGGCATAAATGGGATGTCTGTAATCCCTCCCATCATGGGTTAACCCAGGATAAAACCCCTGTTGCTGGGTGGTGGCAGGTGATAGAACAGGGTCTGATGGGCACTGCAGTGCCCATCTCTCTGTTCTGAGTACAAAGAGCTACTGGCTCACCTCTGGCACTAGAGCAACAGTTGGGTCATCTTCTGCATCATGAGAGAGGCAGTCAAGGCCAGCACTCAGATCCAGCTTTCCTAGAAAAATTGCTAAGGTTCATATCCTTGTCCCACATGTCCATGCATCCTCCCAGCCAAGAAACTGGGGTTCACCTATTTTAATCCCCCCTCGAGCTCTAGGCAGGCCTTCTCAAAGCCAGACGGCCTCCTGTGTTCAATTAGGAATGAAAAAGCTGGCCTGGGAAGGCTGACTGCTCTTTCAGGTTCCCATGCCATTCCCATCTCTTGCTTCCCCGCAGCAAGAGGCTGAGTTGCCCAGTTTGCCCCAGAACCTCACAGTGCAGGACAGAAAGGCTGTGTGTGCACACACAAGCCAGCCTCAGATATTCGTGGATGTAAATCCCAAATAGCATTTAATCTGACTGATTAAGTGACTCAGGCTGAGTTCACTGTGTGGTGCATAGGATTTTAAGGACACTAAGGATCATTGGGGTTTTTTCCTATAGTTATTTGCGTGACTTTTCCTACTGGGAGTATTTTTCCAGTTGTTTGCAGTGTGGCTGATGGTGGGTGGCAGGGAAGGAAGAAGCAGGAGGCTTTAGCTGCAGCACAGTAGCTCCTACTGACCAGAGGGGAGAGGTTTCCAGGGTCTCCAGCGGGAGCTGCTCGAGCAGGGGTTCATTGAGCAGCATTGGTAGGTGAGAGTCAGATGGATGTTTTGGCAAGTGCATGGCTGGGACACACCACAGGGAACACCAAAGGCTGCCACCCCTGCCAGGTGTTCATACCCAGGACTGTCCTTCCTGCCTCTCCAGCCTCTCTCTCCCAGGGCTCAGCCCAAGGGGGGACAGCCCAGAGGATGAGGCACAGAGGGTTACAGGATCCCCACTGCCCAGGACACCAGAGTCCTGGCATGGCCACAGACTGCAAAGAGGGTCCTTAGGGGGGTTATTCCATGACAACGAAACAAGGGAAGTGAAAGAGTACTTTCCCATGAAAGGGCTCACCCCAGCCCTGAGCCCCAGACAAGGAGCATTTTCAGTGTTCTCCTCCCCACGTGGCTAATTTCCAGTCCATCCTCTCAGTCCATGTGACACACAGAGGGACATGGGACCCACTTCCACGTCTTCCTCTGCTCCCATGGACACTGCCTCTGCTGTCTTTCATTTGCCCTGTGCTTTCGCTCGGACTGACTTGGCACAACCTCAGTGTTGGGCAGAGTTGTCCTGCATTTACAGCATCAGGATTGTGGCCTGGGATGTTCATCAGGAAGACGCCTCTCTGATCTCTGTGACCTGAGGACATTTTCCCTTTTCTCTCTGCCCAGCAGGTCTTCATGAGGACAGCCCAGGAGCCCACAGGGACACACGGTGCACAGGATGCTGAATCTGCCCTAGTCCTTGAGCCCAGCAAGCTGTGAGAGGTACAGTATGGCCCAGGGGTGACTTTGGGATGACAGAAACAGGGATGGAGGGGACAGACCCAGCTGTGTGTTTGTGGACAAGGGCAGCAGAGCAGGAGGGAGGAGGGAAAGGGGAGCTGGGAGGGTGATTCGATGGCAACTCTCCATCAGTCTAGTAGTGAATCCTGCAACACCCCTCTCGCAAAATAAAGTTATGAAATCTCATCCCGATTGCTATAGTAACGTCACGCCTCCGCGCTGACCCACTTTGAGACAAAGGAAGTGTTCCCGAGCTCCAGGCACGCCAGAGGCTGTGGATGGTCCCAGGCTGTGCTCTGAAGGAATGGCAGAGGGAGCTGCTGGCTTTTTCCTCCTGCTCCTCTTTGCCACAGGACCCTCAGGCAACAGGATCTGCTTTGTTTAAGACGCTGAGCAAATCCATTGCCAAAAGCATCTCCATCCTGCATCCCAAACGCAGGGAGGGCCCTGCCCAGCTTCCTCGAGATGTTCAGGCAATCAGAACATCTGTCCTGGAGCAAAGCAGCAGAGACCTGGTGATGCGACAGTGACAGCCCTTGTCATTTGGAGCATCCTGTAACTACTCTGCTACAAACATCAAGGGCAAGGGGATACACGAATTGTAGAATCATGGAATATCCTGAGGAAGAAGGGACCACAAGGACCATCAAGTGTGACTCCTGGCCCTGCACAGACACCCCAACAATCCCACCCTGTCCCTCAGAGTGTTGTCCAAACACTCCCTGAGCTCTGGCAGCCTTGGGGCTGTGCCCACTGCCCCGGGGAGCCTGGGCAGTGCCCGAAAATCCTCTGGGGGAAGAGCTCTTTCCTAATATCCAACTTAACCCTCCCCTGACACAGCTCCAGCCATTCCCTCAGGTCCTGTCACTGGTCACAGAGAGCAGAGATTGGTGCTGTCCATGTGCTGCCCCTTATGAGGAAGCTACAGACCCTGATGAGGTCTGAGCTCAGTCTCCCCTTCTCCAGACTGGACCTCCTCCTCCTCCTCCTCCTCTTCCTCGGTGTGGTCCTTGGTGCCCCCAGTCCTGGGACTGCTCCTTGCTCTGGCAGCACAGTGAGGCAGAAGGACCGAGATGGGCTTGGGCAAGGTGGTACCACAAAAGGCCAAGCAGTCTCTGCCTTCCTCTGTGTCCCAAGTTTTCTGTCCAAACGTGGACTCCCTGGGAGTCACGGCATAGGCAAAGTCAAGGGTGGCTGTGGTAAGGGCTTTGCATCCCGTGTTTGCTCCATGGGGGTCTTTGCAAAGGCTCCCTCACCCCCCTTCAGGCACCTTGAACAGCACTGACCAGGGCAGGTCGGGTTTAGTCCAGAATGTTCTCACTAGCTGCTTTTCCACGTGAGCAGGAATGTGCCCCTTGTGGTCCCCAGCATGGCCCCAAGTGCCCTGTGAGGGAGCAAAGGCTGCAGGTGGGTTTCACAGACCACAACACGTTTTCTGCCCTGGTCCTTCCACTCCATCCACCTCGTCAGCTCCTCTGCTCTCTTCCTGAAAACTCCCTCTCTTATTGGTCTCATTTGTCTCATTTGACCTACTTAATGCTTTGCATTTCTTACTTCAGAGCAGATCCCATGTCATGGAGAACTTTGAGAAACTTCTATTTAGGGACAGACAAATAGGTTGCAAAGTTTCTGAGGTTTTGCTCCCTTAAGAGTTGATTATATTACCAGTGACATTGGCATGGAAATAAGTTCTCTGTGTCTCTCAGGAGTTCATCAGCTCCTCCAGCTTAGCCAACACCTGAAGTCAAAAGTCTCTGTCATACCACAGCCTTTGACTTTCACAACATTTGGTTGTATCGATACAAAACAAAAAAAAAGTATTTAGATAAATTATTCCTGATCTGTTGTGGGATGGCATCCCATCCTTCCTCGTCATCCCAGTGGGCACCCGTGGGCAGCCCCAGCAGAAATGCCCCTTGGCCTGAAGAACAAGCAGGAGACCCCAGGTGTGGGGGGCAGTAGGGCAATATGGAGAAAGCATGAGGCCTCAGGAGCTGTGAGCAGATCCCCCATTCTAAAGGCACAAGCCATTCATTCACATGTGAGCTGAGATGTGGGGAGATCCCTCCACTGCGAGCAACCAGCGCCGCACACTCTGTCGAGCTCACGTGCCAACATGGCCAACACTGGGGTCTGCCCCACCTGGTGAGAGCTGCCTGGCAGGGGACTGGGGACTGGCGGTGGGCTGGGTGAGCCTCTGGGGCTCCCTAAGGCAAGGGGCAGGCTAGTCCTCTGAAGCGATTCCCCATCTCCCAAGGAGGGATCTGCACTAGGTGAGACACATGGCTTGCTGTAAGCCACTGTCTCCCCTCCATTGCTGTGCCAAGTGCGCCTGGTTCTGGTGATGCTGTCACAGTGGGAACATCCCCATGACATTGGCTCCTCCTCAGGAGCCCTTGGCTCGGTCCCAGGATGGGCAGCCCTGCCCTGGTGTTCCCTCTGCCCCGGGACGGAGCTCCCCAGGCACCAGTGGGAAACATCCCCGGGAGCAGCGAGCGGCAGGAGGAGGCTGGAGGAAGATCTGTTGTGTAATGAATTGTTCTAAGCAGAAGCTGGCTATTTTTATCCCCCCCCGATTAGATTCTGAACTCTGAATCATCATTAATGCAGGGCTCTGGCAGCCAGCGGCCCCCCTTCGCCGAATGGCACATCAAGTGTTCCTGCTAATTCAGGGAACGTTTGACTCTGTGCATGTGGGCAGACCCACGTCACCTACACCACAGTACACAATCTCTTCAGCTTCTTGCAGCAGGAGGAGGGGAGGCATTTTTTTCCTACAGGTTGTGAATCCTCTATTCCTTCTGCAGCCCGTTATTAGCGTGCTCCTGGTTTCTATATATAAAAGCCACCTCTGTGTTTGCAGCCAGCTCGGATGTCTGGGCTGGGGTTTACAAGTGGGATTGTGGTTTGTGGAGCCCTGAAAAGCTGATTGGCAGAGGGCAAGACGAGCTGATTCCAAAGGGTACCTGCAGTCCCATCACTTAGGGTTGTTTTCTGGAGGGCGTGTGCCCTGAGCAGTCCTGTTTTACAGGCTGCTGCTTCTCCTGCTGCTTCTGCCTGTCTCTCCTGAGTGACACCCAAATGGCCTCTGGTCCTTCATGGCCAGCCCTGCCACAGGAATACGTAGAATCAGAGGACCAGAGAATTATCAAACAGTTTGGGTTGGAAGGAGCCTTAGAAACCATCTCACTCCAGCCCTCTGCCATGGGCAGGGACATCTTCCACCAGCCCAGGGTGCTCCAAGCCCCGTCCAACCTGGCCTTGGACACTTCCAGGGATGGAGCAGCCACAGCTTCTCTGGGCAACCTGTGCCAGGGTCTGCCCACCCTCACAGGGAAAAATTCCTCCCAATATTCCATCTAACCCTGCCCTCTGGCAGTGGGAAGCCATTCCCCCTTCTGTCAGTCCAGGCCCTTGTCCCAGGTCCCTCTCCAGCTCTCCTGGAGCCCCTTTAGGCACTGGAAGGGGCTCTCAGGTCTCCTGGAGCTTTCTCATCCCCAGGCTGAACACCCTCAGCACTCCCAGCCTGGGTCCAGAGCAGAGGGGCTCCTGCCCTTGGAGCATCTCTGTGGCCTCCTCTGGGTTTGCTCCAACAGTTCCATGTCCTTCTGATGTTGAGGCCCCAGAGCTGGAGGTGGCTCTGTAGGTGGAACCTCACCTGACCAGAGCAGAGGGGCAGAATTGCCCCTCCCCTGCTGCCCATGCTGTGGGATGAGTCCATGATAGGGTTGACTTTCACCAGTCCCTCCCCTGTCCTGTTCACACGTGTCCCTCCCCAACCAGTTCTGTCCAGGTGGACCTTGCTCTGGGGACTGAGAGCTCGAGAAATGCTCCCAACCCACACAGGTCAGCGGTTGTTCCATCAGTGCCAGCCAAGGAGCCTGGCAGGAGGGTCCAGCAGTGCCAGCCAAGGAGCCTGGCAGGAGGGTCCAGCAATGCCAGCCAAGGAGCCTGGCAGGAGGGTCTCTGGCCCCCCGTTGGCACCACGTGGACCCAGATCTGCCTGTGCCTGGGTGTTGTGTGCAGGTGCCGTGATCTTGTGGGGCGTTATGTCCTTTCGATGGGATGTGATGGAGAGGGATGAGAAAGACCAGCCCTCTGAAGGGGTGATGGATCCCTCCCTCCGTTTGGCATGGGTGCAGTGCGGGGGCAGCAGCTTTGGTGTTTCCACAGGGAATGAACTTAGAAGCTGTTGGGAAGCTCTGCTGGTGGGAATAGTGGAAGATCCGTGGCTGAGCTGTGAGGGGGAGGCAGAGACAAGAGGGAAGAAAGAGGAGGGAAAATGATGCTGTTCACTGTGGGCTTGGGGAGAAAGATGAATCAGAGTCACAGACTGGTTTGGGTTGGAAAGGACCTTAAAATTCATCCAGTTCCACCCTCCCTCCATGGGCAGGAACACCTTCCACTGTCCCAGGTTGCTCCAAGCCCCTTCCAACCTGGCCTTGGACACCTCCAGGGGTGGGGCAGCCACAGCTTCCCTGGGCACCTGTGCCAGGGCCGCAGCAGCACCTGAAGAGCTCTTCCAGTGCCTGTCTCTGTGCCAGGACATCCCTTGGCTGCAGCAGCGTTGGCAGTGCCAGCAGAGGAGGGCAGCCAGGGAGAGGACAAGAGGCTTGCTGAGAGGGAGCAGCCCTGCCTGGTGACCCCAGAGCACCCCCAGGACCCCTCTGCCACGCATCAGGCTGGCAAACACCAACCAACTGCAAAGTGAGAGCCTGGAAATGGATGGCAGTAGAGAGCTGTGAGGTATGAGGAGGCTGGCAGAGTGAGGGGCTGCACGTCCTTGCTCAGAGGCTCTGCCCTGTCCTCTGCCCTGTCTTCTCCATGTCCTCAGGATAAACCAGTTTAAGGTGGGTTTGCATGATTTAAGACAATAGAAAAAGGGCAGCATCTCCTACACCCAATGTCCACCCCAAAAGTTCAAATGGAGGGGGCATGGTGGGCAGTGGCAGAGGTTTGCCCAGGTCTCTTGTCATGCAGAGTCCCAGTGTAGAAGCTGATCACAGCTGGTGGTCCCTACCATGGTTGGGCATCCATGTCTGGAAGTGTCCAAGGCCACACTGGGCAGGGATTGGAGCAACCTGGACTAGTGGAAGGTGTCCCTGTCCATGACAGGGGTTTGGAAGGAGATGAGCTTTGAGGTCCCTTCCCATCCAAACTGTTCCATGATTCTCTGATGTGATTCCATCCCCTGCCCAGTGTCTGGAGCTGCTGGAGGTGCTGCTGGAGGTGAATTGGGTGCAGCCCAGCTGAGCCTGCAGGCAGGCAGCTCCAGGGCTGCTGCTGTGAGCTGTGCCCAAGAGGAGGCTGCCACCAGCTGGGGTTTGGGACACACAAAAGTGCCATAGATCAGGTCAGGTCAGGTCAGTTCACCTGCTTTGCCTCAGAGATCTCAGAGCACCAGCGAAGGAAGAGGATGGGCAGCCCTGAGGAAACAGGCTGAGGGGAAAGGAGGTAATGGGGCAAGACCAGCCCCTTTCCATGGGCTCAGGGGACCTGTCCTTGCCCTGGCAGCCCCTGCTGTGACTGTCTGCTGCTCTTGTCTTGTCTTTGATGACCCTGGGTGTGCCCTCTGTGCAGGGGGACAGGTCACTCCCCTGCTGGGGTGTCTGGCTTGGGACAGGGGGACACAGTGGGGGCTCTGGGCAGCCGTGCTGGAAGAGAGCCCTTGCCCAGTCTGAGCTGAAGGATCATGGATTTGGGAGATTTAGTTTCAAGCTGTTTCATCCTTCCAAATTAAAAAGATGGCCGGGAAGAAACTAGTTGGACTTTCCCCTTCCCTGACCCCACGTCTCAAGATGTGCCAAGGATTGGAGAGAGTAATTGAAGTGTAAGAGAACAGTTTGATCCATTTTGAGGGAAATCAGCTGACAGAGGGAGCAGCAAATGCAGCATGGTGGGCACCAGGAGCTGGGGGAGCCCCAGCACTGTCCCAGCACATGCCCAGCAGCAGACACATTCCTGACCAGCAAGGGAAGGGACGCCAGAGCAGGAAGGACAGGCAGGAGGATCAGGACCTGTGGCAGCCCTGCAGGGGTCCACAGGAGGAGAGGGGAGCAATGAATTTCTGCCACATAGAAGGGAACATCTACCCTTGGCAAGGGCGCATCAGTTTGGGAGAGGGGGAGCTCCCTACCCCTTCCCTGCTCCCACATTGTCGTTCTTTCTGCTCCTGCCCCTCCAAAAGCTTCTCTTTCCCCCCTTTCCCACTCATCCCCAGCTCTTCAGTCTTTCCTCCCTGCCCCTCTGCCTCTTGAGAGCCCGAAGCCAGCCCGACCCTGGCCACACTCCTCCTCCCATGAGCACCAGCCCTTCAGTGCATGGCACGGATTTACATTTCTTTCATTTCATTTCATTTCCCTATTTCCTTCCACTAGACCAGGTTGCCCCAAGCCCTGTCCAACCTGGCCTTAAACACTTCCAGGGATGGGGCAGCCAGAGCCTCTCTGGACAACCTGTGCCAGGGCCTGCCCACCCTCACAGGGAAGATTTTCTTCCTAATATCTAGTCTAAATCTCTGCTCTTTTAGTTTAAAACTGTTCCCCCTATGTGGCCATGTTAAAAGTCACTTTCCTTCTCAAACTAAACCAAAAAGGTACTAAGAACCTAAACTTAAAGGCAACAGGAAACAAGAGTTCATTATGATTTCAAGTGGGTTTTAAGGATGAAAAATCAATTAATTGATTGGCAACTCAAGTTTTATAAATGTTCATTGACTGTCCTTAAGCAGCCCCAACATGTTTGTCATGTTTCCCTGTGTAACCCTGTGCAGATGAGGATCCCTCCGAGCCGAGCAGGATGGGGTAAGACCACTGGAGAGCCCTTCAGCAAGGATCTCCCCTGCCCACAGGGGATGCCCTCTGTTCAGCTGCCCCTCTGCCACCCTGCAGGGATCCTGTACCTGCCGAATGGGCCAACCCAGCCCCTTGCTGTGGCAGAGGGGACAGTATCGGGGACAGACGGGCAGGCTCGGAGGTGAGACAGCTCCCCAGGAGTGATGCAGCACAGCAAGAATCATCCTCTGAGCAGCGAACAGCTTCTCGGGTCAGGCTCTGGGTGCTCAGAAACCCCTCTGCTCTCGCAGGGCTGCTGCCACGCTGTGCTCCGGGGTAAAACCTGCCCCAAGGGCTGCTGGCTGCAGAGGAGGCTCTTGCCATCGTGTCGCATTAGCGCAGCTGCACAAGCACAGGCTGCCAGCCCTGGGATTCTGTCACCGCAGAGACACCAGGCACAGCACGGGCCACTCGGCTCGGGGCTGCCTGGGCTCAGTGACGACCTGTGCAGTGGCTGACAGCAGGTTTTTCTCCAGCCCCCTGAGCAAATGGGACAGAGCAGGAATCTGCTGGCAGTGCCCTGCCAGCCTTTGTCACACTGTGGGGAGGGGACTCTGTTAAAAAACCATGTGCAGCATCAAAACAGCAGCAGCAGTGTTGTTAAGCAGCCTGTGGTTGAGCACAGAGGCTCACAGGCACTGCAACTGCAGAGAGAGAGAGTGAATCCTGCCCCTCCTCCTCTGCTGTGCCCTGTTCTCTCCAGCCCCTGGTCTCATGCCCCTTCTCCTCCCCTCCTGCCATGTTAGCTCTCTCACATCCTGCTTCTCTCCTTTGTCCCATAACCATGGTGGCATTTGCTTTCAGTGCTGGAGCAGCCTCCACCAGGCTGCCAGAGGGGTTCCTGGCTGGCTCTCAGCATCTGTCCTCTTCCTCCAGGTGCAGGGAAGTCTGCGGGGGAGCAGGGCTGGTGCTTCTGCGAGGGCTCTGCCCCACTGTCCCTGAGTGATGGTCTAGGAAGCACTGGGACCATGAAGGGCTTAGGAGATAACAGAAGCCGCCACCTCTCTGATAACCTGGACTCCCCTCAAGACTCTCTTTATGCCCCCCAGGACAGGAACCCTTATCTCCTCAGCCCTACTGACTCCTTCACCATGGATCCCCGATTTCCAGCCCAGAACACCCTCCATGGTGACTGTCTCCTTCCACTCAACAACCAGATCTCCAACAGCAGCACTTTCCCCCGCATCCATTACAACTCCCACTTCGAGGTCCCGGATGACAACCCTTTTCCAAGCCATGCCCAAGCCACAAAGATCAACCGCCTGCCTGCAAACCTCCTTGACCAGTTTGAGAAGCAGCTGCCCATCCACAGGGACGGCTTCAGCACCCTCCAGTTCCAGCGGAGCGATGCGAAGCACCGGAGCGAGAGCCCTGGGCGCATCCGGCACCTCGTCCACTCTGTGCAGAAGCTCTTCGCCAAGTCCCAGTCGCTGGAGGGCCCCACCAAGGGCAACGTGAACGGGAAGAAGGGGACAGATGATGCCAAGCAAAACCGGAGGAGCAAGAGCAAGGACCGAGCGAAGACCTCTGAGCCCAAGCGCAGGACCAGGTCCAACATCTCCGGCTGGTGGAGCTCAGATGACAACCTGGACAGCGATACCTGCAGCTACCGTAACCCCATGGGGCTCATGACGCTGGGCCGGCAGCCCGACCACAGCCAGCCAAAGTACTTCATGCACGCCTACAACACCATCAGCGAGCACATGCTGAAATCCTCCAAGAGCAATAACGACCTCAAAGTCACCCCTTGCACCAATATCCCCATCAACAACGACTCCAACTACATCAAGCGGGGCTCTTGGTCCACGCTGACGCTCAGCCATGCCCGGGAGGTGTGCCAGAAGGCCTCTGCCACCATAGACAAAGCCTTGCTCAAATCCAAGTCCTGCCACCAGGACTTGGCCTACCACTACCTGCAGGTGGGTGCCGCGGTGGGGCATGGCGTGCTCCGTGCAGAGAGAGCACGGGAGTTTGGGGGGACATCCTCTCACGGGGCACCCTATTGCCTGTGTGACCTTCTCAAACATCTCCAGATAGTTCAGCTGCCACCTAAGGTCACATTGCCAAGAAAGGGCCGGGAGGGGTCCCAGGGACAGATCCCCACTCCTCCTTTAAGGACACTGGTCTCCCACAGCTGCAGCACTGTCCCAGCAACCCCCAGCCCCTGTTCTGGACCAGCATGGGGAGCAGGGCATGTGCCATGCCACACCCTCTGCTGTGATCCCCGTTTGCTGCAGGCCCCACAAAAGCCCCCACTGCCTGCCCAGGCCCTGCAGATGCTGGGGGGACACTCTTGGGCCGGAGGGTATGTAGCTGCCCACGTGTAGTTGTTGCCCAGTGGGTGCTCGTGCAGCTGGACATGCCAAGGGGCCATGTCTTACACCTCACCTGGACACAGCTCCAGCCCCACTCCCAGGGAGACCCCCGCTCCACCACCCCACAGGCTGAAGGTCCCCAGCAATAACTAACACTTACCCCTTATATCCATGCATCACAAGGATGTGTCGGCGTGCCCAGTAAGCCCCACTCTGCCCAGCTTCCCTGGAGCACTGGTAGGACTGGCAGCTGCCTCACCTGCCCGCACGGAGCAGGGCTGGGGGCAGTGCCAGCCCCTGGCTTGCATGGCCGTGGCCCGCATGGCTGACGCTGGTTTGAAACCCCCGTTCCCAACAGCTCCACATCACTGTGGCAGATTCCAAAGGCTGTGCTTGAATGGCATGAACCTGGTTGTGCTCTAGAGAGAGGAAAGAAGACAAATAAGCCAGGCCTGGACGGGGTGGGGAGAGGACCAGTCTGTGTGTGTAAATCTCCAGCATCCCTTTAACGCAGCGGTGCCATGGGCTCCCCTGGTTGTGACCAGGGAGCTCAGAGCCTTTAAAGAGCAATGAGTTATTGAAGCACACTCTGTTTCCAATACCTTTCTGGCCACAGCTGCAAATCAAACTTCCAAGGGACCGAACTCATCAGGATCATCATCAGGAAAAATGGTCTTGGCCTGGTTTCTTTTTCTTTGCCTCGCTCCTTCCAGTTAAATATTTGAGGTTAAAGAGCTGCAGCCAAACTCTGCCCGGGCCCTGTTCCCCTCCGGCTCCAGCTCAGAGCCCCTCAGGTGGCTCCGACAGCCTCTGGGGGTCTGGCCCTGGCTGGAGGTGGGAGGCTGCCCCAGCCATCGTTCCATTTCTCGACAGCCTGGCACGGGGCTGTGGGCATGGCTGGGTGGCACGAGCCCAGCCAGCAGCTGGGCAGCCCCTCCGCTGGGCTGGGAGGACACGGGTGCCCCTCTGCAGCCCAGCGAGCCCCCGCCGAGGTGGGACCAGCCCCTCAGCCCCGGCCTGACCCACGCAGGCAGCGCCCAGGTAGGGATCTTGTATTGAGGGGAAGCTTTTGCCCAGCTCGCTCCCCCCTGACCCTCCTGGGACCGTCGGACAGGGGCAGCAGCCTGCACCACCACACTTGGAGAGGGTAGGGAGCAGCTGACAGCCACGGCTGGCATGGCTGGAGGGGCACTGGGGCACACTGGGGTACAACCAACATCCTGAGTGCCCGGGGCAGCCCCTGTGGCCAACAGCATCTCACCAGCAAAGGCAAGACCCCCATCACCCAGAACAGCCTCTCACCAGCAAAGGCAAGACCCCCATCACCCAGAACAGCATCTCACCAGCAAAGGCAAGACCCCCATCACCCAGAACAGCCTCTCACCAGCAAAGGCAAGACCCCCATCACCCAGAAAACACAACGTTCTGTGCCCCCATGAGCCGACAGGTCACGGGTGTTCAGGCTGACCGTGTACCCCTGTGAGTCCCACAGGTCAGGGCACAGGGCTCAGGCACCTCATGGCAGGATGGGCTGATTGTATCCACAGCCCCCCTCAGCACGGGAAAGGAACAACACTGGTAATGGAGAAGTCACCTCTGGAGCTGGTGTGTAAAAAACGTCTTTTTACAAGGCCACATGTCCCCTGTCACACACTTCACCTGGGGACAGGACGAGCCCACTCCCTGCATGTGCCATGAGGAGGAACTGCAGGGATCTGCCTGCCCAGTGCCTGGGGGGCTCAGGGGCCCTACCCTGCTGTGGATGGGGCTGCTGCCAGGCAGAAATTCCCAGTGAGTCCCAGAGGTGACAGCAGGAGAAGTGGGATGGGAACAAACAGGACGCTCCAGCCTCCAGGCTGGACAAGCCTCTCAGGCTATTCTCCTCTCCTTCTCCATTTGCAGACTCTGGGTAGTCTTGGGATTCACTGAGGACTGCTGGGGTCCATGTGATGTTTCCAGGCCCATCCCCATACGCAGGTGTTGGAGCTGGCAATCACTCAGTTCCAGGTCCAGCCCTGTCCCATCAGCATCGGGGCTTTCTTGGGATCAGTCCCCAAGGTGACACAGCTCCATCCTTAAAGCAGAGTCCCCAAGGAGGGAAGTTGTGCTCCCCATGCCCTGTTCTGCCCTACCTGAGCCCCCCATGCAGCTGGCAACAAAAGGAAAGATGCTGAGGGGTCAGAATTCCTATGGCTAGGAATCTCCTTGGTGTGGGAGATGCTCCAGGCAGGGCTGAGCAGCAGCCATGGATCCCAGGACTGTACCGAAGGGATAGGCAGTGTGGGGGCTCCCAGGGGACAGTCACCACTAAACCTCATGCATCATCCAGATTAGCCTCCCCAACCTCACTTACAGTCAGACCACACCAGAACTTCCTTGACTCCTAGGACCCCCAAAAATAGTTTATAATCCAGACTGGATGGCCTGTTCAGTGCCAGCCACTCAGTGGGTGCTCACTGCCTCATGCCAGCCTCACCAGCTGCCATGGAGCAGGAATCCAGCCCAGGTCCTTCCCAGAGGCTGCCCTGCCAAAAGGACAGCCGGGGCCCTTGGGCAACCTGGGCTCCAGTTTGCTTTCTCAAGGACATGGCTGAGCCCATGGCTGACCCCGAGGGACACAGCCCCCGAGGGAGCAGCAGTGTGCCTGCATCAGTGGAGCCTGTGCATGGCACGTGCATCCCTGCCTGCTGCGTCTGGCCCCGCAGGAGCTCTGCAGGGCTCTCCTGTGTATGGTGCATGTCTGTGTGTGCTGGGGCTGGGCTGCATGTCAGAGCTGGCACGTGTGTGAATGGAACCCTGTTTGCTTTGCGAGTTTCTTCCTCCAGACCCCCCGAAGCTGTGGCAGTGGTGCAGCTCCTGCACCCCTGTCCGGAGCCCAGGAGTGGAGCTTTCCCTTCCCTCCACTCCCCCCTCTGTTAGTGCTCCAAAGGACTGGGGCATGGCTGCAGGGAAGTCTCTGTGTGGCCCCTTCCCTTTTCCCTCCATGCTTTGCTCACAGCAGGAGAGCAGCAGAGCCAGACAGTGCTGCTGGTTTGTGACACGCAGTGTTGTGGCAGCAGTGGACCCAAGCTCCAGGGATGGACACGTGCCTGAATCCCACAGCCCTGCACCGCACGGCACAGCATGGACCATGACTGAGCAGAAGGAAGATCCACATCCTGCAGCCTGGAAGACCACCCCTGCTGCCCGCTCCTCACCTCCATACACACTCAGGGCAGGTGCACCCCAAAGCCTGCAAACACTCTGAACCTGGGAGTCCTCTTCCTCCCACCCCTTCCACACCAACCAGAACACCACGGGCAGAACCAAGCCCACAGCTGCGAGAGCAGCAGGAAGAGCAGCAGAGTCCTACTGCCAGTGAGGAGCCTCTGGAGCTGCTCTGTGCCAGGCGTGGGTGTCCTCAGGTCCACATGGTTCTGTCTGTGACACACGGGCTGTGCTCAGAGCCCGGGGTCTCACCTGCCAGCATTGCTGCTGCCATCGAGGTGCCTCACTGACCACTGTCGAGGTCTGTCCTTGACCACAGGACCTGCTCTGGGCTCATCACTGCCATCACAGAGCTTCAGACTGTGGGACAGGCTCCTCACATCCTCAGGGCACCCCAGAGGACCCTGAACAGCACCCTGAGTACCTGTATTGCTTTTGCAGGTCCCCAGGGCACCCAAGGGTCTTTTCAGGTGTGACACTTATGAAACACTTGTCCTGCACTCTGTCCCACAGCAGCGAGAGCTCCCCGTGGACTCTGTGTGCAGGCAGAGGTGGGACACGATCCAAACTGGGGCAGCAGATTCACAGACTGTCCTGCCAAGCATCTTCCTTCCCCTTTGCTGCTGAACTGGAATGTGGAGCACCTGGAGAGCTGCATCTTGTTGTCTTGCCAAAGTGAAAAGCAGAGGAGAGTCAAGGAGAGGAGAAATAAGGCAGCTTGTTGAGGACCAGCAGGCTGTCCCGATGCCACAGGGAGGCTGTCCCGATGCCACAGGGAGGCTGTCCCAATGCCACAGGGCGGCTGTCCTGATGCCACAGAGAGACTGTCCCAGTGCCACAGAGAGACTGTCCCAGTGCCACAGGAAGGCTGTCCCGATGCCACAGGGATGCTGTCCCTAGGAGAGGGACAGGGCTCACACTGGGCAGGCAGTGCTGGGGGCTGCCTGGCCCACAGGCTGCACCAGCAGAGACACACTGAAACTCTGCAGCTTTGCCCAGAGCCAAGAGAGCCCAAGGCCAGAAAGTAAATGCACCAGCCCAGGTGGAACTGAGCAACCCCCAGCCCCTGCCCTTGAGCAGTGGCACTAGAGTAGCCACAGCAGTCTCAGTGCCCCCACTGTCCTGGGCTGAGCCCAGCACCCCTCACTGCCCCACGCCATCTAGCTTTTGTCCCTGCACAGGGCATGGTGGTGCAGTCCCTGGACTGCTGGGCAACCTGGCTGCTGGCAGACTCTGCCCTTGCTCAGGCAGGGGCTGCAGTCAGCACTGCCTGCCCCCTGCCCAGCCCTGCCTGCCCCCTTCCCAGCCCTGCCTGCCCCTTCCCAGCCCTGCTTTGCCCCCTTCCCAGCCCTGCCTGCCCCTTCCNGCCTTGCCCCCTTCCCAGCCCTGCTTTGCCCCCTGCCCAGCCCTGCTTTGCCCCCTTCCCAGCCCTGCCTTGCCCCCTGCCCAGCCCTGCCTTGCCCCCTTCCCAGCCCTGCCTGCCCCTTCCCAACCTTGCCTGCCCCTCACCAGCCCCCTGGTAGCCCACGACCTTCACAGGCAGGAGCTGCAGTTCACCCTGAGGAAGACAACCAGCAAAATGCAGTCTCCAGTCAGCCCTGACGCCAAGGTGACGGGTATAAAAGTGCTTCTCAGGGCCCTTGTCTCCTTTAGAAACAGCCAGACATCCCAGTGACCTGTGGGTTCCCTCCCAAGACAGGACTCAGCTGGAGCCAGTGGGGTCCCTCCTGGCTGGTCTCCAGGCCACCAGTATGGACAGAGGCTGAAGCAGAGGCAGTGCTCACACCCAGCAAGGAACCCGATGGCAATACTTGCAGCCCCTGAGCTGGACAGTCATGCAAGCAGCCAGCCTGGGAGCCATGGCCAAGCACAAAGATTGCAGGAGCCAGGCTGGAAAGAACTGGGGAAACCCACAGCAGCATCAAGTGGGTCCAGGGAGGCCTGGCCAGGTGTGTGTCTCACATGGAAGACTCGCTCCCTGTTAGTCCCCACCTGGATCTCGCACACATGTACCAGCCCTGGCTTTGTGTTCCGCATGGCCAGTAAAACTGGGTCATGGGCACACTCCTGACAGAAGCCACATCACCCACAGACTGTTTGGGGTTTGTTCCATACAGCACTGGGGTCACCCCTTGCCTTCTCCTGGACAAATGGATGAGGCAGCAGGACGGCAGGACACAGGCTGAGCCCCTGCTCCTTTGGACAGGAGAAAGCCCTCGGGGTGAGCTGACCTGCTGGGTGTGCATTGAGCCTGCACCTGGACACTGCCCAGGCCCTCTCAGGACCACAAGCAGCCACTACCTGAGGATCTAAACCTCACTTGAAGATGCTACACTCCAGCAGCATCAGATAGACCTTCAGACTGGCTCTGGCTCCCACAGAACATACTCGCTGTGCACAGGGGTGGGAAAAGGCACCACACAGCATTTAGCTCGTTGCATCTGCAGCACAGCTCTGCATCCCCAGAGCACTGATCGAACGCCGGCTGGTTAATCCCACGGCTCCCTGGGGATCTGGGCTGATCCAGCAGCTCCATCCAGCACAGCCAACGTGGATGCTCTCAGCAGCACCAGCTGAGCTCGGCACAAGACCCATTGCTGCTCCCCATGGCACCTGTCCATCTGCTGCTCCCCAGGGTAGAGCGGGTGGCCTCAGGCCACCCTGGGGTCAGCATGGCGTGGACATTGCTGCATCCTCACATCTGTCTTTGCTTCTCCTTGGCCACATCTCTCAAAAGCAGGACAAAGGCCAGCTGCAATCTGAGTGAGCCACTTGGCAACTTGGGCTTCCCTGTCTCTCTCCTGACCTGTCCCACACCATGCGTGGGTCTTGTCCTGATCAGTTCTGGGCACCTTTGCTCTGCCTCTGGTCCCCCACACAAACCCTCTGCAGGATGGGCAGGTGGGGTGTTGGCTACTGGGGTTGCTCAGTGCTTCAAGCCTCCAGTGGGACCATGAGCTCACCCACCTCTAGTGAGGGAACAAGAGACCGTGTCTGCCTTAAATTAATTGTGGAGTTGTCATCTGAGTAGAGTTAGAAGTGATTCTCCTTCCGAAGGTGCTGCTCGTCTTTGTGCAGAGTGGCCAGCACAAGGTCTGTGTGCCCAAGCTACAACAGAGGGACTTGTGGGAGCCTGACTTGGCTTCAGAAATGAATTTCATCCATTCAGAGTCCCATTCCACTCCGAAACCTTAAAGGGTGTTAGATCCTGTCGGGGTTCTCACTCACAAGTCCTGCTCTACAACAGCACTTTACGTTCAGTGACATGGTGTATGTGATGAACACCCATCTTCTCCTGCGCCAATGCCCCACACAGGCCTGGTGAGACTCCCTCCTCCCTCCCCATCACATCTGGCATTGTGCAGCTTGTGTTGGCTGTGTGAGCATGTGTGGGTGGAGGTGGCCTGCAGCACTGGGGGGAATGGCTGCGATGTGCTGACACAGAGAGCACCAAGCCCAGGCTGCCTGGCATGAACTGGCAAGGGAGGGTCTTAAAGGACTTGTATTGCCCATTCCCACTGCACTACAGTGGAAGGTCCAGCGATCCCCCCAAGTCCCCACAGTCCCCAGAGGTGCTGTCCCTCACACCTGCTCATGCTCTCCTTCCTCTCGCAGGTGCCTCAGGGGGAGTGGAACAACACACTGTCCAGGGACAAGGACAGCGAGATCCCGTGCCGGCGCATGCGGAGCGGGAGTTACATCAAAGCCATGGGGGATGATGATAGTGAAGACTCAGAAACCAGCCCCAAACCATCCCCAAAAACTGCAGCTCGGAGGCAGAGTTACCTCAAGGCCACCCAACAGTCCCTGAGTGAGCAGAGCACCACACAAAGGTAATGCTGGAGCTCCTCTGGGAGCTCTGCACGGGTCCACAGGGCCACCTCTGGAGCAGCCCTTGGGCTCTGGCCAGCAGCAGCACCCCACTGAGGCCCCACAGGGGGATCAGAGCCCAGCAGGGCTCCTGTACCCCAGCTCAGGCTGCCCACGGGGCAGAGATACGAGGAGACAGGTGGGACAGCAGATGTAGCAGAAGAATGGAGAGAGCTCCCTATCCTGTTGACTCCAGACAGCCCTGGCTTTAGGATCTGCTCCGGGTCCCTGTCCCCTCAGGGATGGGGACAGTACTCTTCTGATGGAGCTGTGGGGATTCCCTCTCCAAGCATCTTCTTCTCTGGGGGAGGGCAGAGATCCCAAGCCCATGAGCCCCACTTGGATGTGGAAGCTGCTGACCCAGCATGGCTCAGGACACTTGGCCCCCAGCTCAAGGCTTGCTGGGACTGTGACACCTGCTGTGCTTCACAGGTGTCCCAGGGAGCCTGTGACCCGCCAGAGAGCTGGCACACTGGGCTGGGTGATATCCTGAGCCCAGGAGAGAGGAGCTGAGAGGTTTCACACTGGGTGTTAAGGAAGGAAGACCCCCAGTGGTTTGAGCCAACCAGCCAGAGGAGCACAGCAGAAGATCTGCTGGGCCAGAGGCTAGTCCTGCAGGACAGGGGGGAGGTGACCCATAACCGGCAATGAGTGTCCTCACCAGCTGCTCCACCTCCCAGGACAAGGCACTTGGGGACTGTCAGGGTCCTGGATGCTGCAGCTTGGGAGAGTGTGAGTGGTACGGAGGGACAGGAGGAAGCAGGAGCATTGGGGATGGATGGCTGAGGGACAGGAGGAAGCAGGAATATTGGAGATGGATGGCTGAGGGACAGGAGGAAGCAGGAGCATTGGGGATGGATGGCTGAGGAAGAGGAGGAAGCAGGAATATTGGAGATGGATGGCTGAGGGACAGGAGGAAGCAGGAGCATGGCGGATGGATGGCTGAGGAAGAGGAGGAAGCAGGAGCATGGCGGATGGATGGCTGAGGAAGAGGAGGAAGCAGGAGCATTGGGGATGGATGGCTGAGGGACAGCAGGCAGAGGGAAGCGGGGTGCAGGCAGTGTGGGGACCCATCCTGGAGGCTTCAGACTGAGAGCAGACGCTGCTTTCTTCTGGAAGATGGTGCCAAAATCAGCTGTGTGGAGCCCTGGAAATGCCTGCTATGGATCCATCGCCATTCCCAGCCTTCACAGCCACCTCGTGGGAGCAGGGAGGGGTCAGGGCGGCTCTGGTGCCAAATACCTACACAGGGAGGCTGGGGCTTCTCCTGCCGTGGGCATTGCCCGTGCAGACCATGTGCGTGGGGATCTGAGCCGGGCACAGCGCCGGGCACGGCCTGGGGAGCGTTGGGGGAGCGTTGGGGGATCGCGGCGGAGCGCGGCCGCCACCTGGTGACTGTGCCTGGCACAGGAGGGACAGCCAGAGCCGGGCACGGTGCAGAGTCAGGGCAGAGTGCAGAATCAGGGCACGGTGCGGAGACAGGGCACGGTGCGGAGACAGGGTACGGTGCGGAGACAGGG
>VWZG01003901.1:0-34054 GCA_013396735.1 Grallaria varia | reverse complement strand
GGGGCCGGGGCCGGGGCCGGGGCCGGGGCCGGGGCCGGGGCCGGGGCCGGGGCCGCTCTCGCCGCCGCTCCGGGAGCGCCCGGGGCGCTGTGAGGGCGCGGGGACAGCGCCCGGCCTGTCATCCTGGCCCTCCGGCCAAGGGAATGCAGCACGAGTCTGACGAGGAGCGGCTGGGGGGGCTCAGCCTGGAGAAAAGCAGGCTCAGAGGGGACCTTCTGGCTCTCTGAACTCCCTGCCAGGAGGGGGGAGCCGGGGACGGGTCGGGCTCTGCTCCAGGGAACAGGGACAGGAGGAGAGGGAACGGCCTCAGGCTGAGCCAGGGCAGGGGCAGGTGGGACATCAGGAGGAATTTCTTCACAGAAAGGGTGATTAGACATTGGGACGGAGTGCCCAGGGAGGTGGTGGAGTTGCTGTCCCTGGACGTGTGTAAGGAAAGACTGGACATGGCGCTCAGTGCCGTGATTTGGGTGGCAGGATGGTGTTGGCTCATAGGCTGGACTCGATCTCAGAGGCCTTTTCAGCCTCATTGGTGGTGCCGTGACAACAGCCCCCTGTGCAGCGGGATTGGAGGTGCTGCCTGTGCTCTGCCCTGTCCTGCAGCAGTGACTGCCCTGGCACCGTCCCTGCAGTGACTGCCCTGGCACCGTCCCTGCAGTGTCTGCCCTGGCACCATCCCTGGCATTGTCCCGCTGTGTCCCTGCAGTGTCTGCCCTGGCACTGTCCCGATGTGTCCCTCCAATGTTCCTGCAGTGACTGCCCTGGCACTGTCCCACTGTGTCCCTCCAGTGTCCCGCAGTGACTGCCGTGGCACTGCCCTGGCACTGTCCCGTTGTGTCCCTGCAGTGACTGCCCTGGCACTGCCCTGGCACTGTCTCACTGTGTCCCTGCAGTGACTGCCCCGGCACTGCCCTGGCGCTGCCCGNCTGCCCTGGCACTGTCCCGCTGTGTCCCTGCAGTGTTCCTGCAGTGACTGCCCTGGCACTGTCTCACTGTGTCCCTGCAGTGACTGCCCTGGTACTGCCCTGGCACTGTCCCGCTGTGTCCCTGCAGTGTCCCTGCAGTGACTGCCCTGGCGCTGCCCTGACACTGTCCCTCTGTGTCCCTGCACACAAGTGGTGCAGCTCCCAGAGCACACTGAGTAGAGCAGAGCTCGGGCTCTCAGGGCTGCCCCAAGTCAGGGGACAGAACTGGGCCAAGCCATCACAGCTGCTGCACTGGTGGCAGCAGCAACTTTGAAGCACTGACTGCTTTCTTCTGACACTGCTGTTTGTGCACTTACCTTTGAATTTTTTTTCTTTTTTTTTCCCCCTCAATGTCTCTGAATAGCTTTTGGTGTTGGGGAGGCAGCTCTAAAAATAACTTTAGAGGCTGGTTATTTCTGCCTCTGCCTGTTTTCTTTTCCTTCTGTAGCTAATAGTTTTTTCTACTGCTGCAAGGCCTGATTCGTACAGAAAATCATGTTTTCTGCTCTGTTCCCGTTCTTGCTCTGTTAGCAAACATCTCCTGGGTGTGGGTGGTGGGGTGTTCAGGCGGCAGGTGCATGTGATTGCAGTTCTGGGTGAACAAGCTGATAGACCAGGAACACTGAGGCCAGAATTAACTGAAAAATGAAGTGAAGCCTTTTGAAGGGTTGAACTCTAGCCTGTGAAAGCTGGAGCCACTCGGGTGCTGCCTCGCAGAAGCTGTGTGCAGGAAGCTGTCTGCTGTTTGAACCAGCCGTGTTCACTGGTGACAGGGGCTTGAGGATGTCCCATTGTCCCATTTCTCACGTGTGCCAGAGGATGGCTTGTTTTTAACAGCAGGGTGAATCCCAGCAGGAACCCCAGTCACTGTTAATGCCTTACCTCAAGTCCTGCTTCTGTGTATGAAATAACTGCACCTGACTGAGATGTAGGTAGAAGTGTTCTGGACAAAGAGTCACTTGAATGAATTATGACTGAGAACTGCTTGTGCTGCAGTTGTGAAGATACCCGTTCAAACTTTTATCCTGATTCTTATGGCGTGATGCTTTTCAGCATCTTTTTTTTTAAGGTGATTCAGTTTTAGCCAGCTGTGGCTCTTACCACATAGTGGCTGTTCACCAGAATGCTGCCCAGCCTCCAAATGCCATGAGTGTGCCAGTACTGGGCACCTGTGTGTTGTCTCCCCTGCCAGCAGCAAGTGTCTCACTTTGCCATGGAACTGCAGGAGAGGAGCACAGCAGGTCTTCTCTCAGGAGCTGTGGAAACCAGCATTACCTGGGGAGGTTTAATCTCCAGCAGACCACATGCTGTGTTGCTGTGCCTGAGCCTCTGTGGTGGGTACAGCTCTCCTCAGTCCAGGTGCCTGGACTTTGTGGTGTGCCTTGCACCTTCAAGCTTGTTTTCTACGAAGGTTTGCCTTCAATTTGTTCTTGACCTGCTGCAGCTTTTAGGCTTGCCTGAGAAAAGAAAAATGTGGTGAATATATGGAGTGTAACTGGTGTTTATTGGGCTGAATTTAGTGGAGGTGCCTAAGGCTGAGACCCTGCCTGTGGTACACTCCTGACAGTGTGAGCTCTCCCTGGGGAATTCCTGTGAGCTGTGTGCTGTTCCCTCACCACTCTGGAGCAACAGAGCTGCTGCCTTATCTCTGGGACTGCAGCAAGTGCTTCCTGATTAATGTGTGCTGTAGGATGGAGAGTGGAGATCAGGCAGAGTCACAGTTGGCTTAATGTGCCCCCAACTGCACCATCACAACTTCACTGCCACGAGCTGAGATTGCTCCTGCGTGCCTCTGATTTGGAGATTGAAAACAAAACAATATACATACTTAGAGGGTCCAGATCTTGTCTATATCATTTATTCCAAACCCTGAGTGTGTTTCATCCTTGGAGGTGGAGACTTAGCTGGCATGAGTCACTCTGGCCTGGGGGCCTGGTGATGGTTTCTTTTGTGTGCCCCCACACAGGTCTGTGTGCTAGTGGTAGCAGTCTGAAAGGCACTTCAGCTTGGGGGCTTTCCTTGACTCTGATGGGCTGAGCAGCCTCCTAAGCATGTGGGCAGGTTCTGGTAGAGAGGAGAACTTGATGTGAGGGGAGGTGAAAAATGATCTTTCGGATCCAGGCTGTGCTCAGCGTTCTGTAGAGCTGGGAATGCAGCTAATGATATCATGGGGTTTCCAGTCCAGAAGGACTTTTTATACTTAGGCATGGTTTGGGGGGTTTGAGTTCACCTAGCAAGTTAAAAGGAAGGTTTATATTGTTGGAACGATGTGCTTTCTATAACAGCCTCTCTTATTTCTGTTAATTACTATGGTTCCAACCACAAAAGAGCTTTCTTGTTCTAATTGGCCTCCTCCTGTTTCAATTCAGTTGTGTTGCTGCATCACCATGGAGACAGTCATGATGTCGCAAGCTGTGGCATCGCTGAGAAGTGGCTGGGATGCAGTTACCTCATCCCTTCCACCCCAGTAATCAATAGCTGGGAGCAGAAGACAGAGCAGCTTGATAGGTTTCATTGAAGATCCTAAGCTTTTTAAATGAGCCTGAACTTACAGCTGTGATTTTAAGGCTGTTAGTCCACTAGTGATAGCAGAAAAGATGATGTGTATACACCTTCTCAAAACTGTCTCCATCACCGTGTCTGTTGTTGAGCTCACTTACGTTAATAAATGTAAGGAAGCCCCAAATCTCTAACGATTGCTGTGCTGCTGCATTTGAATCCCACTGGCAAACGTGTGGTGCTAAAAACCCAGGTACCCACTGGGTCATATCCCAGGTACAGTGAGGTGGATTTGCCAGCTCTGACATCAGTCAGAAAAGCTGGTGAATCACCAGAGTGACACTTGGAAGAACTTTTTGGGGTCCCTTACCTTTCCAGCACTTCTGAGACAGCTGTTTCCACTGTGGGAATACTCAAGCACATAGTGGGATTAGCTGGACTGCTGAGAGCCAAAACAGTGTGTGTGAGCTCAGTGGAGATGGTGATGTAGCAGAGAATTGGGCTTATTTTGTGGCTTGATTCTGCTTCTTGCCAAAATGATGGGAACTTCCTTCCTATTTCCTGAAATGCTATGCCTTGTCACCAGTGGACTATGAGGAGGTGTGTTCTGCTCTGTACAGTCTTTTTCATAGAATCATAGAATTGATTGGGTTGGAAAAGACCTCTGAGATCATCAAGTCCAACCCTTGGTCCAACTCCAGTCAGTTTACTAGATCATGGCACTCAGTGCCACGTCCAATCTCAGTTTAAAAACCTCCAGGGATGGTGAATCCACCCTCTCTCTGGGCAGGCCATTCCAATGCCTGAGCACTCTCTCTGTAAAGAATTTCTTTCTAATATCCAACTTAAATTTCCCCTGGCAGAGCTGAAGCCCCCTTGTCCTATTGCTGAGTGCCTGGGAGAAGAGACCAACCCCACCTGGCTACAACCTCCCTTCAGGGAGTTATAGAGAGTGAGGAGGTCACCTCTGAGCCTCCTCTTCTCCAGCCTGAACACCCCCAGCTCCCTCAGCCTCTCCCCACAGCACTTGTGTTCCAGTCCCTTCCCCAGCCTTGTTGCTCTTCTCTGGACCCGCTCCAGCCCCTCAATGTCCATCCTGAACTGAGGGGCCAGAACTGACCACAACACTCCAGGTGTGGCCTCACCAAGGCAGAGTCCAGGGGAAGGATCACTGCCCTGCTCCTGCTGGCCACGCTGTTCTTGTTCCAGGCCAGGATCCCATTGGCCTTCTTGGCCACCTGGGCACACTGTTGGCTCATGTGGAGCTTCCTGTCACTCAGTCCCCCCAGGTCCCTTTGTGCCTGGCTGCTCTCCAGCCACTCTGTCCCCAGTCTGTAGCACTGCATGGGGTTGTTGTGGCCAAAGTGCAGGACCCGGCACTTGGCCTTGTTAAACTTCATCCCATGCATTTGTCTTCAGCTTCATCCAGTTTTTTGTAAGGGATCTGGTTGAAGGCATGGCACAGTGGTCCTCTGTCTTGAGCTGTAACAGCCTACTCGAATATTAACTAACCTTCTCCTGATTAATGGGAGGCAAGATGGTGTCAGTGGCTGGCCTTAGCAAACAGGTAGTGTTTCCCATGTATTTGTCATTTTTTATAAAGGGCTCTGTCATACCTCTCATAGAAGCATGTTATCTGTAACTATTCTGTTCATAATATTTGATGTTGGGGAAGGGACATGCAAGTTTCCCCTATATGTGTGGTGTCCCTGGGTGAGACTGGGGTGCTCTCACAGTGCTGGGTGCTGGTCCCTCTGCTCAGCAGGGCCCCTGTGCACGGCACCTGCACAGTTTGGCTTGGACTGTTTGGAGTTACCATCTCTCAGGGCTGGCATTTGCTTGACAAGCCCAGCAGTACCTCATCTCCCTGGTCTCTGTTTTAAGCAACCTTGTATTTAGACAAAAAGGACAAAACTTCATGTAATGTGGAAGCTGAAACAAGTTGACTTTTTCAGTGTGAGAAAGATTTTTGGCTGTTTTCCTGAAAGGATCAAAACTTTTCCAGCAGTTCTGCTCACAAGACTCATTTCTTTTTAATTAATCTTCTGAATTGCAGGGTCTTTTAGATGAAAAGATAGAAGAGCTCATAGCATGAAGACAAGGGGGTTTTTTCACCTTGTCTGTTCCCTTGGAATGTTTGATATGTATCCTGTTTACGGGAAAAATGTGACTGAAAGGCCAATTGCATTTGAATCACTTAAATTTTTAGTGCAGCTGTTCTGAAAATAGTGTCTTTAGCCAACAGCAGCTAAACCCAGTTTTTTAACCAATATTAGTTAAAAACTGTGGAGGGTAGGAATTTGTTTTCATTCTTTCCAGACACTGGACACATCTGTCCTGGTGGTTATGAGGGCTGTGGAGCAACCCATTCCAAAGCTACTTGACTCTGACTTCCAGCACTGGTTACTGTAGAGGAGAAAATGAGTGCATGAAGGTCTGAGATCGACATCATTTACAACTGCCGTGGGCAGACAGATGCTGTTCAGCAAAGGAGTTAAAAGCTCATCTGCAAACTGTGCATGGTTTGTAAGTTTAGCTATATTTTAGCATGTTTCCCATTTTTTTCAGTGTGTAGAAAACTACCTCATCTATGGGAAGGATAAGATGAAGTTTCCCTTAATACAGCAAAACAGTTAGTTCCCAAGTATTTGGAGATTTCCATTAAAGGCTATGAATAGATTGCTTCCTGGAAGGAAGCTAGTTCTGTCCTTACTCATGGGCTTGTCTAAACAGCCTCATCTAATTCCTTTAATACATGAGCAAGTCTCTGTGAAGTGGTTTATTCTTTCAGAATAAGACTCTGTAGAGTTCCTTATCTCCCAAATTTGTGCCCTAGGGGGTTAACTGGGGAGAATTCAGTACATGAGTCTGTGATCAGATAGCCTCAGTCACTCTGTTTTTAGGCCAGTGATGACCTTTGGCAATACCAGGTGGACATCAGATAACCTGACCACTCTGCTCTCTCCACTGCTGGGCTCTGAATAACCCAGTGTATGCTGTGGGTGGGCAGGTGCTGTGTAGAGTGCTTTTGTGCTCTGTGTAGAGTGCTTTTGTGCTCGTCTTTCAAGAATGTGAAGAACCTGACTGAATTAATGGTACTCTCTGGGGGAGCCTGGAAGTTTCATCTCCTTTCCCAGTTGCTTCTAGCAGGTGAGAAATGGGGTTATCCAGCTGCTGTCTGGCAGGACACGTGGGCTGGATGAGTGACACATCACGAGGTGTTGCTTTCTCCTTGGATCTTCCATGGGTGCCACTACAAAGCCAGATGAAAATGAGATCAGTGCTGCTTTGAGGAGCAGCAGATCAGGAGGGGCAGGAACCCCTCCTGTGCAAGTGCCAGTGCACCAGCTTTCCTGGCTCCTGGTCTGCAGTCTCTTATTTGTTTGCACTGACCACCTTGGACTCCAGTGCAGGTGTTACAACCTTGTGATGTTCTTTTCCCCTCTGCCAAACTTCTTCCCTCAGTACCTGCAGGTTTCTTGAACCCCTCAGGTGGGTTCAGCTGGCCTCTGAAAAAGGAAAAGAAGGAAAAGCTGAGGTGCTAATCAAGGTAGGATGGGAACAGAAACATAAAACTTAATATTCTCCGAGTTAATGTGGCGGTCTGCTGAGTTCTCTGAAATTCAGATCTGTCATTCAAGCAAGTTTTAAAAGCTATCTTTGTAGAAGGTGGTCGCCTATCCACCTATGATGGTCAAGAGTGTCCAGACTTAAAGGGAAGAGGGAGTAGGCACTGGCAGTTTTAGTAGAATAATTCTGCAAAATATATTTGAGAGGGAAGTGGCATTCCTGCCTGAAAGATGAAGTGAAAATTGCTACAAGTCTGTCTGGACATCTTCCCAGCGCTGAAGTTTCGGGCATTCATGCAGCAGAAGCTGGTTCAGGGTTGTGACACTGAGTGCTTGTTCAGATTTTAAGTCAGCAGATTGCCTGCTGCAAGCCAGGACGTGGAGAGAAGATCCTGTTGTTGTTGTGTGTGATCTCTGATAAGGGCTGTGAAACCAGAGCTGCCTGATCCTGTTGCAGCCGTGGCTGTGTGTACCTGTGTACAGGTAACAGCTCCTGCAAACTCACCCAGAGATGGAGGTTAACAAAGACAGATTTGTGCTCAAAGCACATGTGTAGAGAAGAGATGCTGCAGAGCTGGCAGGTGCTCTTAGGCAGATGACTAAAGGTGAAGTTAATTAATGTCTGGAAGCCTTGGGTTCCCACCTGACTGGGGTGCCACACTTCAGAATTACAGAGCAGGGCACTTTTATTGGCATCTCTTCATCTCTTGGGAACTGCTGGTCAGAGAGTGGCAAAAGACAACAGTTGTTCCTGCTGCTTTGAAGTGAAGTGCCTTTGCTTGGTTTTGTCCATGCTTTTCTAACTTCAGCAGAAGGAAAATACCTGAGTGAGCCAAAGTGTGCCTGGGCTCTTGTCACTTGCTCTGAGCACTGTGTACTGATGTGGTGCTACATGTGGGGCAAGCAGAGTGGACAGGGGTGGCACTTGGCTGCTCTCAGTCTTCAAGATCTCTTTGTCTAGCCAGTGACACACTTCAGGTCTGTGAATCACCTCTGTGTCAGTAGTATTTGCATGTTTTAGGCAGACTTGGTACACTGTGGGTTGTGCAACACTGTGAGAAACTTTAAAGCTCGGAGGGAAGCACAGAGGACAGTGCTGTCAGCCATTGCTTGATCTGTGCTTCTGGAAGCTGAGCTGACAATTTAACTGTATTAAGGCTGGCTGGTGCTTTATCCTGTTTGCAGGATTGTACGCCTGGCCCCAGAGGCAGGGCAACCTGGGCTAGTGTGAGATGTCCCTGCCCATGGCAGGGGTTGAAACTGGATGGTCTTTATGGTGCCTTCTGAACCAAATCACTATGGGATTCTGAGAAACCTCCAGCACAGAGTCCCCAGAAGCCGTAACTTAAGCCTGTGGCCAGGTTTTCAAAGTCCTTGGAGGTTTTCATGGAGAGTGAATGTTTTCAGGAGGGAGGTGGTCTGTGCGGGTTTAAGAAATAATGGTGTGTCTGCTGTAAAATGGGCACATCTCTGGTTATATATTCTGCATGTTCTCTCCATGCAGTTGGCTTCAGGTTGCCACCAGCCTTTCTTTTTTGATGGGTCAGGGGCTGCTGTTCAATTGGCCCTTTGCACTGAGGTTCTCCAAACCCATCCTTCTGTGCCACTGCTGATTCCTGCCAAACCTGGCCCAGTGTGGTGCTTGTGTCTGCCTTGATTTGGAGTTTGCCTTGTGTAACATGTGAAGATCCAGTGAACAGTCTTGGAAGGTTGCCAGTGAAGTCTCTTGCTGGGAAGTGCTGACTGCAGCTCTGAACTCCATGGGCAAATCCTTTGGTTGCTGCTTTCCTGCATCTCTTAAGTGGTGAAGACCAGGGTTGGGGTTTCACACTGTCACAAGTGTGGAAAGGAAATAGTCCTGCAGTGTCTCTTGAACTGTGCATGTTCTACAGCAGACCTTGTGCGTATGGAAACTCTGGTCTCTGCACAATTTCTGCGTGTTCTGGTATCTAAAAACTAAAGGTTGAGTTCCTTTTTCCCTTTACAGGTGAGATTTATGAATGAATTTCTTAGCTGGCTTTATGGTGAAGTCACATCGATAAAACATGCCAATGAGTTTCTGTCGTCAGGAGTTTCTGATTAGGCGGTCTGATTTTTTTCTAGTATTGATTGGGCAGAGTGCTTATAACACATCTGAGTTGCTGCCTGGTATCCTGTTAGGTACCAGGGCATGAAAATGTGGGCCGCTGTTCACAAGCATACTGGACATTACTCTGTTCAAGTGGTGCCATCCCAGGTCTGTACCTGCTCCTCAGAGGGCAGTTGTTTTGCTGTGTGTGTTGAGGCTGTGGTTGTGTTTCTGGCCTTGAGAGGCAGCAGCTTCTCTGTTCACCTTGCAGGGTTGCACAGTCTTCTGCAGTGCTCACTGGCAGTAAGTGACAGGACAGGGATGGGAAAGGGGACATCTGGGTCATCTTACTATAGGGAAACTTACTCTTAAGGGGATTTATCAGGTGTGGTCACTCTCCAGAGTTCCACGTTGTGCCTTCTGGTTTGTTCGTTTTGCCACCTTGTTCCTGGCACCTTCAGGGAGCCAAGAGATCAACATCCTCTCTGTCAGTAGGGCATGGCAGGATGGAGTCTGACTTACACCTACCACAGTCAAACTGAGAGCTTTCTAACTTTAGAAGCAATTATTAATCCATTGCAGTGCTCTTTGCACTTTACTGCTCTTGCACACATAACTCCTGAACTATGGACTGTTCTGATCCTAATGCACAGAGGATATACATTATGTATGGGAAATCTGTTTGGCACTTGCTTTAGTTCCAGTGTTTTGAAACTCCTGACATCTGATGTGCAGGAAACAAAGCTTAAGGCATGTTTGTGAATTAAATCATAAAACAGTTCTCTCCTTAGTCATATTCCTGAGAGCATTCTCTGATAACATCCAGCATAAGGAACTGCAGGATCATTTGCTCATGGGGGACCATCTCTAGCTTTAGGAAGTGCTGTTGTGCTTTTCTCTGTTGAATGCTGTGGGTGGTAATAAGGAGGGCTACTGCTGCAGCCTGCCTGGGTAGGCAAAAGACAGACATCCTGGAATGTAACTGATGCAAGAAAAGGTTGGCAAGGTAAGGCAAGGCTTCCAGTGGTCATGTAAATTCATACTCTGTTAAAATTTCCGTTAAATTGTGTTCATACTGTAAGATCACTGAAGAAGTGAGGAAAGAGAAAGCTCAGACTGGAGCATGTGAGACTATACAGGGTGGCTTTAGTTTGGATGTGGGTACTCAGCTTCCTAATGCCTTCACTGAAACAGTGTGTGTGCACACACATCTGTGCCTGCAGAGCTGGGGTGCAGTGGTGCTTCTGTGCATAACTCACTGCTTATCCAAAACTCCCCAAACAGTTGTATCAAGGCATTTGCTTCTGTACTGCCTTAGCATTGAACTCTGTCCCTGAATTCTGAACAGGGAAATTGAAACTCTCTCAAACTGAGAAGTCCTGAGGAGAGACACTGCCGTGCCAGGCATGTGTCCTGCCAGACAGCACACAGGGTCTGTGTTTCAGATCTGTGGCTGTGACACTCATGTGGCAGTGGAGAGAGTGAGCACAATGTGACTGTTTGGATATTCTAATCGTGGGCTTCTCTTTCAGCCTTCCCTTTGATCCCCCTGGTATTGATTGTGGTCCTCTGTCCCCGGATCTCATCACACTGATGCTGACTATGTTAACCTGTGCAGAAGACCTGCCTTTAATGTTGCTCCTTGTTTTCGTGGCACACTCCATGGTGCCGGAGTGAGTAGTATGCAGCTTTTCAAAGCACTCCCAGTAATGACTGCCTGCTATGAAGCTGCCAGGGCAGACAGATCATACTGCACCCAGCAGGCTGTCCTGACATAAATCCTGTCCAAGTGGTGGCCTGCTGTGTCTGGAAAGTAACTCACTGCTGTTGTTACACCCTTTCCCCATGGATAAGGCGTCCCTGCTACAGGGAGTAGGATGCCCAGCTTCCACCAGGCCCTATAGCAGCTGAGTTGGATCTCTTGTCAATTAACAATTAGCTGAAGAAATAACTCCTTTAACTGTCTCCATGGTTGTGTCTGTTAGTGGCTGGAGTAGGAGGGGACAGTCTTGTGGTACCCAAGGGAAATGGCACCTCACAGGTTCTCCCAGGTGTTTGGCAGCACAAGCTGCTGACATTGCACTCTGTGGAAATCTGATGGAGACGATGCAAGATGCTCAGAGTGAGATAACCCTGCGAGTGCTCTGCTGCTCCAGGCCTACTCACATTAATGTTCCCACAATTAGATAACTGGCCACGCCTCTGTTTACAAAGCAGTATCCAAAATAACGTGTTAGTGTTTTGTTTCCTCAGCTGTGCTGTGTCTCATGGTTACAGCTTAAGAAATAGAACAGAATTTGTTGCTGAAAGGGGGTTGAATGTTTTTTCCTATGGCCGCTCTTAATACAAAGTTGTTTTCATGATGTCAGATCTTCGGCTTGTAGGTATGAAGCTTGTCTACTGTCATCTCAAAGGCATCCTATGTCTGCTAGATGTCTGTGACAGGAATAGAAACATCCCTGAGGATTAGATTCATTCTTGGTGTGGTGATGGTGCTGGAGGTACCAGCCCCAGTACATGGAGCATGGGCACTGTGTGGCAAGGGCTGTCCTGGTCACTCAGCCTCCCTGGAAGGCCACAAGAGGCCAATCCTCCTGCAGCTGGCACCTCCAGCAGGTGCTGGGATGCTGATGGAGCAGTGGAGCCCCATCCCTGCAGGCACTGTGGGGGCCCTGTGGGGGTGGCTGCAGAGCAGGGAGCCCTTTGGGCTCCATGTGGTTCTGGGGGTGAGCCAGCCCCCTTGGTCTGAGGTTCAGATACAGGAGAGCTGCCAGCACTTCACCAGTTTGGAGCTATTGGAAGACAATAGAAATCGGAGATGAAAATTAAAGGTACTTATTTGGTGTTGTCACACTCCAGTGTCCCACAGGACCATTAATTTATCTTCAAAAGTGTTTGTGGTTGGTTTGGGCTTTGGAAGGGCTGTTGGGGAATAAAGGAGATTTTATTTTTTTTTCTCTTGCTGGCATACAGGGACAGAGCTGAGAACAGTCTTTGGGTATATTGAGGAGGAAAACTATCTCTGCAGCATGTGCTCTAGGTCTCTGTTAACCTGAGCTGCAGTGGAAGTTCCAGCAGTCCCCGTGTACAGCACCATGACAGCCCTTCTCTCTGCTGTATCAGAGTCTTGCTGACAGCACGTTCACAGTGTTCCTCCTACCTGGCTGCCAGACCTGCCCAGAGGAGACCTCTGATAGGGTCATCCTGTTCAACTGACCTTCATCTTCAATCAGCATCCAGTGTCTCTGTCTTAAGTCTTCTGACACATCCCAGATCCAAGAAACTTAACTGGGCAATGCTTTGTCTGAAACTGTGTCTCTGATACATAAACAACCTGAATGTTTTCTTGCAAGTGCTTTCCAGGAAAATGTAAAAGCAGGGATCAGGTGGTTTTGTTTTCAGTGTGGCATCACAGACATCAGGAGTGACTCAGTGCACAGGTCCATGGTCCCCTTACAGGTGAGGCTGTACGTTCTGGGGGTCTGTGCTTCCCCCTGGAGTGACAAGGGCAGAGCAGTGTCCCTCCTGTCGTGTTCCTCTCAGAGGCACCGTGTCCTGGTGTACCCTGCCATACTCTGACTGGTAGAGGGTCCTCCTGGCAAACAAACCCCTCAGGTGGATAGTTGGAGATGTTCTCCTTGACTGTCCCCTTGCTGTGTCTCCCAAGTCTGGTGCTGCTGTAGGTCTGTGTTTGTGATCACAGTTGGATTAATTTGGGCTGGTGGTTTGTGTTTCCCAAGGCCACTTCAGGTGAAAGCCCTTGCTGGACTAACCCTGAGTAGCTGACACAGTCTGTAGGGTGGTGTAGCTGTTCTCAGCAATCCCGTTGAACGGAATGAGGCAGAGGCTGAGCTGGTGACTGCCCTGGAAAGCACTGCATCCAAAGATTGGCATTTTGCTGTTGTAGGAATTTCATCCTGCAGCCTGTCTGACGGTTGGACAGCTGGCATGACAAGGAGTGGCTGCTTGAATGCAGTAATGCGTTCCAAGCCTAAAATTGTTCCTAGGCCAAGTGTGGAGAGATGGCCAAGTGGAAGAATAACTACAGTGTTGGGCAGTCTTCAGAGTGTCTGGTTTGGCTGGGATTCTCAGAGAAATGCAGGGGTGGGATTTTTCACGGCAGATGGATACCTTGGTGTATTGTGGGACCGAGGTTGGTTCTGACTGCCGGGAACTGTTTAGAAACTCCAAGCTAGTTTTGTCCAAACCCATTTTGTCCTTGGTTGGGTGAGGAGTTCTCTGCAAGGAGCAGTTTGGTTTGTTCACTCCATCCTGCCCTTGAAGGAAGAATGTGGCCTGTTTCCTTTAGAGTTGTCCTTACCTCTGTGTTGTAACAGGGCTGGGGGAGAGGGGAAGAGAGGGGTATGGACACGGTGAGCAACAGCCCAAGCACCAGCTTGCTGAACCTCCTGAAGTGTTCTCCACAGGCTGATAGCACAGCTCAGGGGCAGGGTTGTGACTCAGAAGACCTTTAGCAAGAGCCTCATAAGTTCCTGTCTGGAACTTCAATTGGACTGATGTTTTCTGTCAGATGAAGAGTCCAGCAGATGCTGGATTTTGCCATGGCCCCACTCTGGTTCCTGGTTAGGCTACTTTTGAACTGACCAAAGGCTTCTGTGCCTGTTTGGAGCAGGGGCTTTGCATTCCTAAAAACTCCCACTGTTCTTTGTGGTTCGTGCCATGGGAGCAAGTGCCTGAGAGCCCCATGGAATTGTTGTATGCACTGGGAGGGAGAACTGAAAATGAGCAGGAAAAGAATGCTTTGTGGACAGGCTTCTTTCAAGGCTGCTGTGGTGTGTCTTCTAGCAGGCTCTGGAGGCCCTTCTGGCTCTGGGACACAAGTAAACACTGTTTTTCAGGAAGTTCAGATAGCTGTGCTTCAGCAAGGAGTGGCTTCTTCCAAAAACACTTTTGGTAAACTGTCTCATGCAAGACTACCTTCAGAAAAGTCTGACTGGATCTTTCTCATCACCTTCTTCAAGTCACTCCTTACCTGCTTCCTACCCTGCTGTTGACCCCCTGCCATTGAGTGTCATGAGACAAATGAGAAAAAGCAAAAATGCCAGTGCTGGAAGTTCTGCTTCATCTGCTTGGTACTCAGTGTATTTAGTTTTTACAGGTGAAGTCCTGGGAGCTTTCTGGAATATCCTGCAGAGCACCCTGATATTTCTCAATTTGGTGTAGATGGTGTTTATTTTGTAGCTGGAGCTATACAACTGGTAAATTGAAAGGAGTGGAGGGAGAGGGGATAACTCATTTGGAAACAGGAATAAATACAAACAAGATGGGAAATAAAGCCAAGAAGTTTTTTGGCACATAACTTCCAAGGCAGGAAAGTGGTCTGTTGTATCATGAGCAGGTTCCTGAAAGCATCAGGGGATGCTCTGGTGACATTTAATGCTTCTGCTGGAGGTTGGGGTTTACTGGTAACCCTCCTTTGAAGGCCAGGGAGTCACTGTACTGAATTCCAGACAGCAGGACAGAAGGGAGTAGGGCCTGAATGTCATGGCACACAATGGCATGGGAACAGCATGACTAAGCCAGTGCTTTCAGCTTTGTTGCCTAAAACTGAATCTCTTCACTGGATGTGGCTCTGCACTCACCTCTCCCTTGTGTCCCTTTTCCAGTTACAACCTTAGATCCTCAGAATTCCCTTTGTGGCAGGTTCTGCAGGCTGGAGGGACCAGGTGAGTGTGGGAGAACAGGTACTGCACCCATGAACCCAGACCTTGCTCCCCTTATTTGTGGCTGGAATGTAGTGGTCTGGGCTCTGAACTTGAAAGCTTCTGGGGACTCTTCAGGCCTGTGAACCAAGAGTGTGGTGGTTTGGAGCCTCTGTAAAAACAAACTGAGCTGCGAAGATGAAGACTTGGTAGTGGCTGGAATCTGTGTAGGTCACAGATACTGGAGCCTCAGATGTGCTTGGAGAAGGCTCTGGGTCCGTGCCTGGGATTTAGGCTTTTTCATTTCAGAGCTGGAGCCAGCACAGTGGCTCCTTTGACAAACGGCCTGCTCAATTCCCAAAATGAAGTGTTCCAGAAAGTGCCAGGTTTGCTCTGGATACCCCCTCCGTTGTTCTGGGAGTGCTCGTGATATTTGAAATTCTTAAGGAATCAAAGCTGGGGACTCTTGGCCTCTGGGAGAACAGTGTGAGCAGTGACACTGGGGACACATGGCCCTGTTCCTCTGTGCCTCTGCTTGGCTGGGGAGCAGAGTCAGCTGGGCTCTGTGGTATCCATGGCTTAGCTCATGTGGGAGCATTGAGAAATCCAAGCAATGATCACAGCTGTGCTTTTCAAAGCTCCCTAGCACCCTACCCAAAGGATTAGAAGGCTGGAATATTTGCTTAATTGCCTGCTCGACTCTGAGAACTTCCTCTCCAGATCAGACCAGAACCTGGTGCAGCAGCTGAACCACTGTCAAATTTAATGCTAATGGAGAGGGCGCCGCCTGCTACAGCCTTTTCTGTGTTTGTTCATGTAGTATTTTTTAATCTCATAACTAATGTCATGTTAAACAGTGAATTAGAATATGGAGTAGCTTTCTCTAACATGCAAAATTTGTCCTGTGCCTCAGCCAACAGACGTTTCCCAGTAATTTTGACTTTGATTCTTCAGTATTAACATAATGTTGCCACATCTGGGTTTGTACATACTTAAAGGAGGAAATAACTTTAATTGAATCTGACTGTTAAAACCTCTTGATGATTGTAGCTTTGAAGATGTAAATCTCGGGTGCTGGCTGCCTGACAGTCAAGGTCCAAGTGGAAAGAGTGTTGACTAAGGGCTGGAATTTTTCATAGGAAGATGAGCCCAGCCCTGATGGCTTCCCATCTCCCTGCTGCAGAGGCTGTGTTCTTTGCTGTGTCCTCAGCTGCTGACACATGTGCTTTCCCTGGCCCTATGGCTACAGGGTGGGGTTTGTTTTCAGCTTACAAAGAATTCCTAGTCATCTGGGTGTGGGAAGGGTTTTTCATAAAGTTCTGGAAAAACCACCTCTGCTGCTCCTGGTGGCATCACTGAATGCTTCCCTTGCCTAAAACAGCTGGATTGTCTTCCTCTGAGCAAGGGACAACAGCAGATTTCCTGCATCAGGTAAAATTTGGGATACAGTACCTGAAAACTGGGATGCAAATCTTGATACCAAACACTGTGATGGAGAAATTAATTCTGCTTGCCTTAGGGGTTTTTTTGCAGCAATGGTGCCAATCTTTGGATCTTGTAGGTAGGCTAGAGAATTGCTGGCTGCCTCTGTTCTTGGGGATGGACCAACCCCCTGGGAGCCCCATTTGTTCTAGGGGAAACTCGGCGATGTCTACCATCAGAGCAGGCCTGCTCCTGTTATCACACTCTGTGTTGACAAGCTTCTGGCTGCCATCAGTGTTTTCAGCACCCTCTTGGCCAGCTCTTCTGTGAACAGTGTTTAGTGGCACACTTAAAATGATGGCAACCCATCCACTCTGCTTTCAGGATTGTCCCTTGGTGGGAACGTGCTGGTATTGCCTCAGCAACTGGGCAGTTTTGGTAAAACCTTCCATGAACCACAGCAGTGTCTGTGGGCTTGGTTGCCCAAAACCTTTAGGTGTGATTTTTCTGTGCAGGAATGTTTTGTGTTCCTGCATCTGCTCAAAGATCCTGGACAAAGCGGTTCCTGGTGGGCTGGGAGGACGATCGCTGGCTGAAAGAGGCATATATGGGAGCTCCCACAGAGTAACTGTGCTGGTTGTACCACGTTGGACTGGCACATTCACCTTTCTGAGAGGGCAAGACTTGGGTTATTGCACTTACTTTGTGCTCAAGATTCAGCCACTGCCTGTACCTTGAGCCCTTGTGATGCGTCTCCTTTGACACGTGAGCAGATGCTTGGGAATGACTTGATTTGGAGCTTTAGCAATCAGCATATCCTGAAATAACACGTTGGAGCTGCTGAGCTTTGACATAGACAAGAACAGGCTTGGTTTACCATGGTTGGTAGCCATATGGATTTTGACTGGCTGTGACTTTGAGGAGGTGTGTTGAGATTCCCTGGACTTCTGCAGTGGCAGGGAAGCGAGTTAAAAGCATCCACATATGCCATCCTCTGAGTGATGTGGCAGTGCATGAAGTGAAGTGATGGTGAAGGAGGAGGATATTTCATGGAGTGCATAATTAGCTGGTGGAACTTGCTTCTGGAGGATATTCTAGAAACTGCTAGCTTGAAGAAAAACTAAGACCTGCCTAATTACACTAGCTTTCTTAAACACTTTGATGATTAATGCTAATACCCTCAGTCACTTAAAGTGGCTGTAGAAGTGGGTACGTGGAGGATTTGCAGAAATCCCTTAGGTTGGTGACTCCTCCAAAGGCCTCTCCTGCTCTCTGCATAACATCCCACGGTGGCAAAGGGAGAGAAGGGAGCAGCCTGCAGTCTTGGGGTGCTGGCTGATTCTCATCTGGTTCTCATTTATGGCCTAATACCATGTCTCTGCTGCCCTAACCCTGAAGCAAACCTTGCAGAAAGGGCAGCATTAAACAGGGAGAGGAGCACAGAGACTGTGTGGCCGGAATCCTGTGGCACCCAGTTCAGCCCAGTACTCCCTTCCCCTATTATCCATGGCCTGGGGTGTCCTGTCTGGTTCCTGATCTGCACAAGGCCTCTCTCATACAGACACTTGGGTCTGCAGAGCCCAAACTAGCCAGACAAAAAGCTTTAGTGTGCAGTTGGCAGCCACAGAGCCTGCAGTCCTGTAGTGAGCAATCAGTGTTTCAGGACTGCCACAGTATGTGTTGAAAAGCAAGGAGGAATGTGGCCTGCAGTAGGTACTGTTCTGAAAAATACTCTCTGGAATGCAAATCTCCAGGTATCTTCAGCTGCCTTTTCTCTCTCCTGTTCTGTCAGCAGGGTCAGTCTTGTCTCCAGTCTCCTGGGTGATGGTGTTGGAGCTGCCCTGAGCGCTGTGTGGTTGTGCTGCTGCACTGACAACCTGTTCATGGTTGAGTCCGGTGGACAGTTCCTTGTTCTGCTCCTGAGCTTTGTTTGCCTGCGTGAGATGCTGCAGGCACAGTTCTCTGGAATGAGAGGATGGAGTGGATGATGCTTCAGTGGATGAGCAAAAAGAGTTGCCACTCTTGTTGTGGCAGCACCTTTCAGTGCAGGCTGATACGTGGTCACTAAGCTGTGGTCCTTGTGTCTCCTGGGGCCCTGTGAGTGGTGGGGTGCTGAGTTGCTGACCAGCTCCGCTGCCCTGGGTGAGCTCTCTGGGGTGTTGTGTGTGCTCCAGTCTGTCAAGTCTCACTTTCTCTCACCTGGCACTGGCTGCTGTGACCTGTTCCAGTGGCAGGCTTTGATGGAAGTGTCTGCTCTCTCTAGAAATCATCTGTGGCATGGATGATTCAGATCTCAGCCCCTTATTGATGACCCTCTGGAGAGGACTAGCCACTGTGTGGCCCAGATGTGTAGGCAGGGTATCTGCAGAGCTTCCCTGCCTTCTCCAGGGTCAGGAAAAGCAGCAGCGTGAGTTCCCAGTGACTGCTGCTGTGTGCCCAGAAAGGCTTCAGCCCCCCAGGATCCCCTCTCTGCTGCAGTGAGGGACCTGTTTCCTTCCCCTGTGCCTCACGCCAGGGTCAGAGCCAGCGTGGAGCTCTGAGTGAAGGGGTCCTGAAGCAAGGAGAGAGCTGAGGGAGGTGTCTCTGTAGCAAACAGGCTGTTGGGTGATGCAGTGAGTCTTGCTGGGTCTCATGGTTTGGGGTTCATTGGCCCTGTGGTACCCCATTTCTGCACCCCCCATGGGAAGAAGGGATGTGTCTGACTGTGGCTTTAAAGCCCAGCTGGGCTGTTGTTGCCAAGAGCGTTCCATGCCTGTAAAAGCTGCCTTTGGTTTGAATTCCATTGGCACTTCTCTGATAGCCTCTGCTCACTGTTCTGTGCCCAGGAATCTGCCTGGGGAGGGGCTGTCTTTGGTCATGGAGAGGGGGCAGCTTGAGCTTCTGACCTGCTTGGGTGAGCTCTTGGCCAGTTTGGCAGCTCTGCAGCCTTGGCTTGGCTGGTGGGGCCAGGCAAGATCTGGCAGCAGGAGGTGACTCTGGTGCCCAAGCTGGCAGGTCAGTCTGTGTGCTCCTGGGGACTCTTCTGCTGCCGTGGCTGATGTCCTGGAGCTGTGCCCTGGGCTTGGTGTAGATTGCAGGAGCATGGCTGATGATCAGAGATCCCAGGGCACTGCGGGCTTGAGGTCCCTTTAGCTGTGCTGCTTCACCTCCCTTGGTGTGTTAAGCTCCCAAAGCGTTGACCCTTGTTAGACAAGAGTACTGGAGGGATAAACACAGCCTGAATCCCAGCACAGGGCAGAGGAACACTGAACTGGTGCACCATCCCTTCACCTTGCTCCTGTGGAGTGATGCGTGTGCCAGCACTAAGTGGGCAGTGAGCTGGCATGTGAGAGATGAAGGGCCTGTCCCTGGGGTCCGAGCACCCTCATCCATCAGAGATGCAGTTCTGCTTCCCCTGGCACCGTGCTCATGGCTTTTGTCTTCCCCGTGACTTCTTAAGGCAGGATGGTTGGTTTGGGGGAACCTGGGTTCTTGTTGATGAATTAACCCCTTGGGCGGGGAGAGGCAGGGAATGCTCCTTTAGGCCACTGCCCTGTGCTGGCTGCATTGGAGACCTGCCTGAGTCCCCCAGGATGGATGGACAGACTCTTGCTGGATGCGTAGCTGGAACAAGGTGATGTTCCTTACCAGTGCTGCAACTTGCTTTAAAACCCTGCTGACAATCACTTTGGGGAGAGGGGGGAGAAATCAGTGTCTCTTTTAAAACACAGCAGCCCCAGTAACAGCTGCTGCAGATGGGTTTGGGTGTGTCTGTGCCTGGCATTCCCTGTAGCATCTGCTGTGTCCCTCCTGTGTGGCTGACTCTGCAGCAGGCTGTGCTGAAAGCAGGGGATGACCAGATCTGTCAGAAGCCAGCAGTGTGAGGTACTGTATTTTTAATCCCTGGCATTCTTGGGGCATGCTGTCTGCTGCTGCTTGCCTCTTTTAAATTTAAGACCTTCTACAAGAGGCTTTAAAAAAAAAAAAAAAAAAAAAAAAAAGCTGCCTTGCCTTCCCTGTGTAGTAGCTCTCAATGTATCAGTGCTTATTATCATTTCCCTGCTCAGGAATTCCAAATTAGAGCATCTCCATGATGCTCAGACTTCTGGTATGTTTTAAAATGGTAGGTCCCTCATGTAAAGATATCACGTTTCAGCTTTTCCTTCTGGGTAATGTGTTTGCTTCCCCTCCCAAAGCACAGGGACTGGGTCTGTAATCAGAACTGGCTGCTGAGGCTTGTGCAGCCCTGACAGGGTCCTGCCCCCTGTGCCACGTGCCTGCCCTGGGCACTCCCTGGGCATCACCCTGCACAGTGACACTGCAGCTCTCCCTGAGGGCATCTCAGTCATGGGTGACCAGAGGACACAAATGGTTGTAAAGAGTATGTGGTGATGGTTTTCTGGATGAGAGCTCTACCATTAGTCTACAAATACGCAGCTGATGTTCAGGGAGGGCCCTTTGCTTCTGTATTTGCATTTGACTGCAACATTTGAGATGCTCCCTTTTCCTGCAGATGTGTCTTGTTCTCTCATTTCAGGGATATGCAAGAGGTTGCTGTACTGGCAGTCATTGGGCAAGTGCAGGACAGGTCCTTGTTTCCTAATACCAGATGGGTCCTGCCAGCAGGGCTTGTGGGATGTACAGGAGTGCTGTCACCAGGGTGGGTGCTGGACCTGAACAGGGGCACGAGGTGACAGATCTACCAGCTGTATGCTCACTGAAGCAGCATTTGCAAGTGATTTCCCAGCTGGGAAGCAAAGACCTATTTGCAGAGGTCTGTTTAATCCTGTGAGACCTTGGCACAGGCTGCCCATAGCAGCAGTGGCTGCTCCATCCCTGGAAGTGTTCAAGGCCAGATTGGACAGGGTTTGGAGCAATCTGGAGTAGTGGAAGGTGTCCCTGCCCATGGCAGAGGGGTGGAATGAGATGAGCTTTTAGGTCCCTTCCAACCCAAGCCTTTATTATTTCTGACTTCCATTATTTTCCTGTTGACTAACAGGTTGGGTAGGTTTCTATCTGTGCCTCCAACTGGTGCAGGTACCTTGACCTGCAACCTGCAGAATACTCAAAATAGCTTCTCTATAGGCCAAATACAGGTTTGAGAAGTCCTTTGTGCTGTGGGTATGGCTGTAAAGACTGGAACCATTGTTTTATGAGAAAAATCAGGTCTGAAGTGATTGTTGTGAACAGTAAAATCAATAAATGTCTATATTGTCTTCAGTAGTAATTGTAGCTGGGGACCATTTTCGCTTGGACTCTCTACAAGTAAAACATCCTGCAGTTCATCAAAGCTCCAGCCTTGAAGTGTTCCTTGAGCTGATGAAAATCAGAGGTCAAGCTGCTTGGAATGCAGCTGTTCTGGTTCTCTTTGCTGTTGAAAACTGCCTCCAAACACAGCTCCTTCCAGCTGTGAGACCCTGTGGCAAAGGCCAGCCCAAAGCCGTGCCACTGGACTCTCCAAGGGGATAATGCCACTGATGCCATTTGCTGCAAAATGATTCTGTGGTTGTTTTATTTAAAAGGCAAATGAGCTTGTCTTTTAGGAGGGATTATTTCCGGGTGTTCTGGTTTATATGTGAGGAAATGAGGCCATTCCTTCAGCTCTTCCCATGAAGAAAGGGGGATGCACAGAGCAGGACAGTGATGGCAGTCAGCCCTGCTGAGGTCTCAGGGCAGTGGAACTTGCCTGCACAGCTGACCGTGGCTGGACCCCTTTGAGGTGATTCAACAAGAATGAGGATGGTTTGAGTAGGTCCTTGAAGTTCCTGGAACGATCAGGAATGTCACCAGGTTGTGTTGAATGAGGAATAGCTGTGGAACAACGGAGCACTTCATGCAGACACACTTGAGGGCAATTATGATATTTAAATCTGACCCCAAATACCTTGTCTGTGATCCTGGTGATGCTGCCAGGTAGTGAGCAGGTAACAGCCTGCTGGGGTGTGAGCAGGGGCCTCTTAAGTCGGGGCTGGATGTAACAGTCTCTTACAACTCTGCATTTAGCCTTCCAAGAATCCAATGCCTGGCTCTCTGGAAGGACAGGGCTAGGATCCTAGTAAGCCCAGCTGGTTTTTGGGGGTCTGGAGGACTGTCCAGTGTAAGGCTCTGTAAACACAACTCCTCTGCCTGGGGCTGCATCAGTGGGGATTGCTCAAGCCCCCGAGGACGGGTGGAAGGTGCTGATTTGGAAACATGCTGCTTGCTAAAAATAATTAATAGAAGAAGACTATAAACAAAATTCCCTCCCCCCCTAAGTCAATCATCCACAGCACGTTGTCAATTCCAAACTTGCTGTAATAAGCCTTAGATGATTCTGTGAGCAGGAAGAGCCCAGTGCTGCAAAGCTGGAAGCTTAAGCACAACGTCCACACTATTATGATATGCACCTTTCTGGGGTGTGGCTGATGGTGCCAAGCAAACTGAACTGATAGTCCTGCAGAGGTGTGTGCCTGCTCCAGTGCCCGTGGGGATTGTAGTTCCACATTACAGCATAAGCTGATTTCAAAATATAACAGACTGTGACCTGCAGCAACTGCAGAGCAGATCCATGCCCTGATGAGCCCTTTGGAGTAAGTCAGTAACTGGAATGCTCCTGACTGGTGGGGTTGGCCTCTGAGCCAGGAGGGCATGCTGCCTGCATCTCCTGTGGAAATGCTGGGATGCTGTTGGCTTCCCCATTATTTCTCTTCCCACAGATGCAAGGAACACTGAACTTTAGCTCAGAGTTGTGTTGAGGGCCAAGGGCAGATTGTTCTAGCTGGGCTTGCTGTGGCTTTTGCTTTTGAAACACGTTTTAGAGAGGGGGTGTTTTCTGGGTTTGCTGGGCATTCAGAAGTCCAATTTTATGTTTGCAGAGGGCTTCAGTGGGGTTAATTTGCAATTGCACTAATTAGTGCATCCCTAGTTCTTCAAAGCTCCTGATCTTTTTGCATTTTTCATTTTCATGCAAACATTTGCAACGTTTCCTAGAGCTTTAAAATTAGAGCTCACATAGTCAATCCTTTGACCACACATCCACGAGCAGGGGTGTGTTTCGTTGGCACTGCATTTTCCCTTCTAGCAGAGCCTGTGCTGCCCTTCTGCCAAGCAGGATGGCACGAGGGGATCCCCAGGAGCAAGCCAAGGGGGATGTTACAGTTTCCCCCCTGTACAGAGCAGCACAGTGTTCATGCTTTCTGTTGGTAGGTGGGAGAATGAATTTGGGTGTAGTTACTGGCCCAGAACAGTACTGATCTCCGCCAGGAACTCCTGCCTTTCTGTGCTGCTGTGCCATCCCCTTGTTTTGCCCCACTGTGCTGTTCAATATCAGGTAGCCATCGCTTTCCTTTCCCCAGGAACAGCCCTGCTGGTGTCAGCAGCAGCTGGGAAACCTGAGCTGAGCTCCCAGTGAAGGTGCCAGCCCAAGCCACCACAGTGCTGCCAGCAGTCCTGCCCGGAGCCAGATGGGGTCACAGAGGCTGGGGGTGACAGGGGGCCCTGGGCAGTTTGGGAGCTGGGTATTGTCCCTGCAGAAGGACAGAGGCCATGTGGAGTGGGGAGGTGCTTCACTGAAGGGGCAAATGGGTGTGTTTTCAACAATTCAGGTGGCTGTGGCTCGCCCTGGCCAGCAGCTGCTGCAGCCCTGGTACAGTAACACAAAGCATCAATCTGTCAGTGCTGTCAGGGCTGCTCAGCATCTTTGGGCACAGAAAGGGTTTAGGAAACACTCCTGTAATCTCTCCCATTTGGTTCCTCCTTTGAAGTGGAACTTTAGCTGTTAATAAGGTAAATATTGGGAAATAGGCACATCCAAATACTATCAATAAGATGTGGTGCAGCTGTGCAGTGGCTCCACAGGGAATGTGGGTCCCAGGGCCTGGCTCTGGCCCCACTGGAAACAGTGAGGCAGCCAAGTCCCCCTCCTGGATAGCCCTCAGGTGTGTTCGTGCTCCACTGCTGGCACAGGTAGCTGTGTGGGCAGGAACAGGGGCTGCCAGGAGGCTCCTGTCACCTGAAACATCTCTTTCCATACCTGTAATCCACTTGGATCAGGTTCATTTGGTATTTCTCAGTAAAATGTTCTAAAACTGTCCATGGGACAGACTGTATAATTGTTCTGAAACATCAAAACATCTCTCAGGTGCCCTGTTGGGAGCTCCCCAGGGCACCCAAGGAGCAGTTGGGGGGTGGAAGGTAAAGTTGGGGAGCAGCAGGTACCTCTGCCTGCCTTGCACTCCCAGATAGTCAAAGGATTTCTGACAGGGGACTGGTCTGCTGTGGCACTAAATTTGTTGATATGCTGGTGGTTACTTCAGGGGTGGAAATGGTAAAATTAAGAGTATTGGTTAATGAAAATTATCTGTATTTGCATATGTGTATATATATATCAGTGTCTGCAGGTTTTGGGGAGGTAGGAGTTTGCAATGTGAGAAGCAAAACTTTACTGAGATCAGGGAATATGGATTGACGCTGGAGCCTAAGGGAATGACAACCCCTGCAGCTATCAGAGCTGTGCTGGGAAAGCACTTAAAAACTGAGTTTAAGTTTGCACAGCCCTTCTGTGGTGCTGGGTGACCTGGCAGGATTTGTGCTGGTACCTGCCAAGATCTGCGTGTCAAGGGCTTGGGAAAAGGCAAGTTATCCTGGACCAAGATAGTGCGTGGGGGGTCAGTGTGAGGGACAGAACCCCTTTGTGGAAGAACAGGGACTGAGGGATGGGGCAAGGAACCAAGGAGAGTGACAGCCCTGCTACCACCAGAGCTTCTGATATTGTTCTGCAGTGACTTAGGGACACTCGGTTTGTCATTGATGTAGGAAAGGGGCTGCCCTGTAGCTCTGCCTCAGTGATGTGCTGCCTCACCACGTCCAGGGGCAGGGACACATTTCTTTTTCATGTGTAAGGTACAGCTCAGGCTGACCTGGCTCTCCGTGACCCAGGGTGGTCATGGAACTGATCTGTTCCCAACCTGGAGCATCAAAGCTTCCTGCCTGACCTGCAGGACAGAGCCTGGCTGTGCCCCACCACCAGGGCACTGAGGCAAGAGAAGGGTAGCCCTGGGCTCTCTGGTCAGGGGTTCCCCCAAAACCTGCATGCACACAATCCTGCAGCTCCCGGCCAGAGGAGTGGGACCAGAGGGCTCAGCGTGCCACAGCCACACGGACCTACAGGCCCCTGGGAAGGAACCTGGCACCAGCATCTCTGCCCACTCTGGGACTGTGGCTGTCCCAGAAGGTGCAGCTCTGGCTGAGTTGTGCTGTGCAAGGAGAGAAGGTGGTGGAGCCACCAGGTGATGCCCACAAGCAGGGCAGTGTTAGAGGTGGCAGAGCTCCTCTGCACACCCATGAAGAGCTCAGACAACAGCAGAAACTCAAATCACACCCTGCTGGGCTCCTCCCAGGTCCATTCCAGAGGCCATCACAGGCCCATCTGCACAACCCCAGAGCAGGGGACAGATGATGGCAGGTGGGTCCCCAAGCCAAGAACCCCATGAGCACTGAACCTCCAGGTTCTTTCTGGGGTTGTCACAGCAGAGCTTCAGCCTCATTGTCCAGGTGTCACACCTGTCACTGTGAGCCATGGGGAGAAACTGCAGATCCTTCAGACTAAGGAGGCTACTGTCAAGGGCTGGGATGTGTTATGGGGTACAGGGGAAAAGCAGTTTGGAATTGCACAGGAATTAATGGGAGATGCCAAAGGTAGGATAAGAAAGAGTGTTTAGTGATTTGGGGAGGGCCAAGAGTGGAGAGTGCAGGGATAAGGGGGATAAAAGGGGTCAGTTGTGTGTGGTTAGGTGGCTGGTCAGTGTGTTTGGTCATGCCCTGCCCGTTGCAGCCTGTCCTGGCTGGACAGCAGCTGGAGTGGGACTGTGGCCTTAGGGCTTGTATATCCTTGGCAGACTGAGGGCCTAAACATGCCTACTGTGGGATCCATGTGTTTCACATGTATTTTCATCAGTGGACTTCCTTCCTGTCAACCCAGAGACAGGAGGAGGCTGAGGCTGTGATTCTGTCCAGGCTCATGCAAGTGCTTCTCTGATTCATGTGGCCAGCCATACATGGGGATAGCTGTGCTCTGCCTGCTGGGCACACATGTCCAGCTTCTCTGCCACCTGCAGGTGGGGTCATGGAGTAGTCACTCTTGGGCTGTTGCATCCAGATGATGTCTTTAGCACATAGCAGCCAGGTTTGTCAGATACTTCAAATGTGTTCCTGCCATCAGCATCTAATAAACTTATGGCTTCTTTCCATTTTTATAGGAAAAACCATCACCCTGATCCAGACACTGAAACTTGTCAACTGATGGGACAAAGAACTGAGACACTTGGCTGTTCTAGGACACTAAAACATAGGGTTTAGACAAAGAATATTTTCCCCTTGTGAAGGCTTACACCTGCCAAACCCTGTAGCATTCTTGGGAGGCTTTTCTATCCCTCTTCTCCATTTCCAGATTTTCGTACATCATGGTATTCCTTTTGACTTCTTTTGCAAGCTAGCTCTGGCTCTGCCTTCTGCTTCCCCTATGCTTTGGTTTGGGTCCCCAGTGTGAGCTGCTGCCTGGGGGCTGGTTCTGCATCTCTGCCTCCAGCTGCTGCTTGGAGGCTCCTCTCGGATGTTGTGACTGACTTGCTTTTTCTTTCTCTTTCACTGTATCTCTCTCTCTCCAATCTGTCTTTTGCATTCTCCATTCTTCCCACCTCCATCACTGCAGGTTCATCATGCCTAGTGGCATATAAAAAGACTCCACCTCCTGTCCCACCCCGGACCACATCCAAGCCGTTCATCTCTGTCACTGTGCAGAGCAGCACTGAATCGGCCCAGGACACCTACCTGGACAGCCAGGACCACAAGAGTGAGGTGACCAGCCAGTCGGGGCTCAGCAATTCCTCGGACAGCTTGGACAGCACCAGAACACCCAGTGTGACGAGGGGGAGCGTTGTGACTCCAGCCAGAGACACTCCAGAGTTACCTCAGAAAAATGCAACTTTGAAAAGTGACAAAGGGACTCTGACTAGTGAAGAGCCTAAAGTGGAGAATATCCCCAAAAGAAAGCTGTCTTCTATAGGAATACAAGTATGGAATAGTTTTTTCTCCTTTGTCCCAAGGAATGTCCTTACCCCTTCCATTTACCATGTGCCTTTTCTGTGACCAAGTGTGCATATGAGCTCACTTAGAATAGCAAGAGACACTGCCTTGTCAGATTAACTGCCTGTGTTCCCAGGTTGAGGGACAGCAGCACCTTCCCATAACAGCCCAGAAAGTTCTTTTAGTAAAAATTTAGTGTTTCCTAGAGCAGTGGGACCATGTTAACCAAGTAGTACCTCTGAAGAGGCCTTTTGATGTTGGTCTGCCTGTACTCTGTACTCCTTCCCATCAGACTGCTCCTCATCCACCATGGTTCTAGGGACAGTTTTGTCCTGAGAGGTGGGTCCTTCTGCGTGACATCCATGTGGGATGAGCTGTTGCAGTGCCAAATTGTCCCAGAGCTGTAGGCAGGAGGGACCAATTTCTTGCTGTCAACCACTTCCAGCAGGTTGCTGCTTCCCTTGCTGGAAGCATTTACCTCTGTGGAAATCAATGGAAATGAGCTGTTGATTATATAGTCAAATGAGAACATATTGAGTAGTGTAAATCCATGCTTTAGTCAGCAAAACTGCATCCTCTGGAGCTGTACCCTCCTCTGGGAACAGGTTTCCCAGTTACAGGTGGCTGCCAGCTCTTGTTCTGTCCCAGCTGCTGGTTCAGGGCTGTTTCCTGCAGATGGGAACTTGGGCAGCTTCAAATGCAGGTCTGAGCTTTGAGCCGCCGTGTGTGTGTGTGTGTGTGTGTGTGTGTGTGTGTGCTGAACAACTTCTTCATCAGCTTTACAGAAAGGCCACCTGGCCAGTTAGGTACAGGTGACACTGAAGGCTTCTCTGCAAGGTTGGTGCTGAAAGGGCAGCAAGGTGAGAGAACACACAGTGAGATGCTGAGTGCCACCTTCTCCTCTTCTCTTAGCTGATTCCCAAGCCACCTAGATTTCTTTCCTAAAACCTTCTAACCCTCTTACCCAGAGCTGTGGAGGGTGTCAATCCCTGGGAGAGAGGAAGCAGGGCTTTGCTGTCAGTCTCAATCAGCTCTCTGTCCCCTCTTGAATGCCTTGGCCGTTGCCCGTGTGGGATGGCACACGCACGGGGACACAGGGCCCTGCCCCGGCCGTGCAGGCACAGGTGGGTGGGCTCTTAGAGCAGGTACCTGGCAAGAGCCCGGCAGGACCCAGCCCTGATCCTCAGGTGGGAGCAGAGCTGAGCAGTAGCCTTGTGCCTCTCCTTAGTCAACCCTCCTGTTGGTGTGTGCTGTCAGCATCGCTCTGTGTGTGTGCAGCACCCTTGGTCTACTACTGTGAATTCCAGCAGCAAGTTCTTGTGTCTGTTTTTGTCTGTATTTTTTTTGTTTAATAAGGTTGACTGCCTTCAGCCAGTGGCAAAAGAGGAGCCTCCTCCACCAGCCACCAAATTCCAGTCCATCGGGGTACAGGTAGAGGACGAGTGGCGGTAAGTGAGACGCAGCCTTGTGTAGTTTTCTTTCTTTTAAATTGTGCTTCCCCCCACTTCTGCTCAGACCTTCTTCCCTGCTTTGTGCCAGTGAGTGGTGTTGAATGGGGCCCATGGAGAGCTCTTCCTCCACAGCACACACCCGCTGCAAAAAGCACTTGTTCTGTAACAGCCAAATCAATGGGAGCTTGAAATTAAATAAAAAGTGACAAGCTGTAATTACACATGCGTCAGCCCTCTCGTCTGAACGGCCGATTGCAGTAAGCAGGCAACCTTATAATTCTGTCTGTCTGAGTGTGTGGTGTGTCTGTGTGTGAAGAGGGGCAGGGTGAGGCTCCACTGCAGGCATAAACCACATGGATTTTGCTGTCGGTGTGGGAGGCTGGCCAGGTTGAGTCCTGCTATTGAATGTTTGCTTTTGATCTCTCTAGAAACAGCCACTCTCGCAGCATGTCCTCCAAACAGGACACAGACTCTGACACGCAGGAGCCCAATAACTCCAACTGTAAATCATCTGAGAGAAGCCTCGCTGAGTGCCCCCAGCACAACAACTCTGTTGGTGTTGATGCCACCACCAGGCAACCAGCCAAGCCCTCACAGATTAAGAGAAACCTCTCCTATGGAGAAAACAATGACCCAGCCCTGGAGCCTTCTTCCCTCCCTCCTCCTGACCCCTGGCTCGAGAGCTCCACGTCGCCGTCAGAGCCAGCGCAGCCTGGGGCCTGCCGGCGCGACGGGTTCTGGTTCCTCAAACTGCTGCAGGCAGAGACGGAGCGCTTGGAGGGCTGGTGCCGTCAGATGGACCAGGAGACCAAAGAGAACAATCTCTCTGAGGAAGGTGGGTGTGGGCAGCCTCTGAACTGGAGCAGCCTGGCAGCACCTGGAACTGAGTGTTGGTTCAGCTTTCTGCAGTTAAATTGTGGCTGCCCCATCCCTGGAAATGATCAAGGCCAGGTTGGATGGGTGTTGGAGCAACCTGGCCTAGTGGAAGGTGTCCCTTCTCATAGCAGGGAAGTGGAATGAAATGGTCTTTAAGGTCCCTTCCAACCCAAACCATTCCTTGATTCAGAGAAATTGCTTCTAGCACACAGAGCCAGAACATGGAGATGAGGATGGGACAAGGTAATTTCCCCTGTCATATGGAATAAGAAATAAGGCTGTGGTGCAGCGTATAAGACATGCAGGGGGTGATGCAGCTTCTGACCACTCAAAACTTCTAAAAGCTTACATGGATTTGATCTTAAAAAAGGTTAAACGGAAAAAGCCTTCAGGGAGACTATGGGCTCTCCCTGTCTCACCCGTTACATTCAAACAGGAAAAAGCTTAGCTGGCAGTGGGACAGAACGAATACAACTTTTGAGCTTGTTTGATATGTTCTGTTGATGAACTTGTTTTTATAGCAAAGAGGAGGTTTCTTCATATGGGAAAGCCTCACTGATTTTCTGCTGAATGCACTAAAAACATATGCCCAGGGAATACAAAGCCACTTGATATTAGTGGGTTTGGCCCCAGTTGGGCTTGTTTCATTATTTTCAAATGAGTTGGAAAAACCTGGGCTTTTTGCAGTGAGAATCATGCCTATGGTGCATATGGGATGACAGGAGTGGGTGACAGTGCTGCAGAGGGCAGGATCTTTGTGTGGAGTCTGGTTTTTATGTTTTTAATACCTGAGAAAGGTGAAACAAAGGTGAGGCTCAGTTCTAGCTCACTGTCACTGCTGGGGCTCAGGGAGCTAATGCCTAATCCGCTTGCCCTGTAGTGCTGCCCTGGCTGCCAAGGGGATCTCCCTGCCTTGGGGTGACCTGGTTTGACCTGTGGCAGGAGTGCTCTGGCAAGGAAAGACACCAAGACCCATGTGGCATTATACTTATGACCTCTAAGAACAATCTGCTGGTAGATCCTGTAACCAAACCCTTGGTGGGTGTGAGAGAGCCCAGCACACACTTGTCCCACTAAAATTTCCACTCAGAGCTGGCTCAGGTGCAGCAGGAGGGGAGCAGAGCTCAGTCTCTTGGTGATGCAGCTGCAGGCCCAGGGGATGGGGGGACTCTGAACCTGCCTTTGGAAGGGAAAAACCCAGAGAAAGGAACATTACCGTGCCCAGAGGCTGCTTGGAAAACCCATTAAGAGCAGTATGAAGTCCTGTGTTTTAAAAGCCCTGTCCTCAGTGTGTTAATCCCTGCTGGTACACAGAGGTTGGAGACAGGTCTCCTGCCCTTTGCCACCTTCACCTCGTGCAGGGGTGGGAAAGAAGGGTGTGATCCCTGAGCCAGTTGACCTGCTCACTGAGGTGCTGCTGGTGGCTCCTGAGGGGCTGAGGGCAGTTTAAGGAACTTTCTTCCGTCTCAGGTGTTGTAATGTCCTCACTCTGGTCTGCCTTTGGCCTGCCAGAAGGAGCACTAATAGATGGTAAAAGACAAATGTAGTTTCAAAATACCATCGTTTCCTGAGAGCAGCTAGTGCCTCAGGATCTCTGAAACTCCTTTTCTAGTAACTTGAGTGTTTCTTTACTCCAGAAACATTGGAGTTCATTGCTGCAATTAATACTGAGGTCTTTTTGTTTTTTCCTCACCCACAGTCTTAGGAAAAGTCCTGAGTGCAGTGGGCAGTGCACAGTTACTAATGTCACAGAAGTTCCAGCAATTCCACGGCCTCTGTGAACAAAACTTGGTGAGTCTGCATCTGTCTCTTCTGATTCCTCACAGGGGGATGGATCTGCTTCAACAGCACCACAGGAGCGTGGTGAGGTGTTAACAGGCTGCTGTCACTGAAAACAAGGCCAGGGCAGTTGTGGCCCAAGGGCAGTTACAGGGTGGGTGAGGGCTGGGTTAACCTGCTGCTCCTCAGGGGCATTTTGAGGTGAACCACTGAGGTTTGACCGAAGAGGAGGGACTGTTTGGAAAGACTGCTCTCAACCAAACATGCTTCTTTTGTGCGTAGATGATGTGGCTGCTAAAACTGTCCCTACAGGACTGTCACACGGATCACACGGCATGGGAATCGATCTCTGCAGAGGGAATGCAGGGCTGTGCCCTTGTTCAGAGCTGAGCAGGGCTAATGGGGATCAATGGAATCTGTGCTTTGGTGTTCCCCTCAAGCATTATGGATTTTGCCAGCTCTCTCAGACGTGAATTCCCCTTTACATGTAAAGTAATCCCAGAGAAACTTGAAAAGGAGGGGATAAAGCGTTGAGCATTTGCCTGCTGATCTCTGGCTGATCACAGCTGAGCAGCAGCACCACGAGCTGCCAGGCTGTCAGCAGAGCTTTGTGCTGAGTTGCTCCAATCTGATCCCAGGCTTTCCAGGGCCTGTGATGGTGGTTCAGCTGTCTGGGAACTGGGAAAATCCTGTTCCTGGAAGAAACTTAAGCTACTTAAAATTCTTCACCCTAGCCGGGGAAGTACCGATGCTTTTGCATTGTTGGGTGGGGAATGGAGCACAGTAACTTTACTCATGAAAGCTCTGTGTGGCTCCTGGGAGTGCTGTCCATCTGCACGTGAGTACTCCAGGCATCTGAGCTGTGTTTGTATCATGGTGTGGCCCTTTCCATTATTTCCCACCCTGAAATCAGGATCTCTGTGTAAGAAACCGGCGTTCTGGCTCTGATTCCCATGCTGGGGACCTTCAGTTGGAGGTTCCTGCTGTGGGATTAGTGCCAGCAGGGTGTCTGTTTCAGGGCCAGTCTTCAGGCTGCTGTAGAAGTGCAGTCAGTGCCTCTAATTCCTGAGCTTGGCAGAAATGGTTTTGGCTGTAAAGGGTGACTTTGTGTGTCTCCATGTTCAGGGCTGGTGTCTGCTGGGTGTTCACCATGGTTTTGGTTGCAGGCAGATGTAAAAGGGGTGAATATGTAAAGTGTGCAGGCTGCTCTGCTTGCAGGAGGGTATGTTTGTTCTCAAAGGGGTTTTTTTTAATGCTTTCCTTTCTAGAACCCTAATGCCAATCCCAGACCCACAGCCCAGGACTTGGCTGGATTTTGGGATCTCCTCCAGTTGTCCATTGAAGACATCAGCATGAAGTTCGACGAGCTGTACCATCTGAAAGCAAATAGCTGGCAATTGGCAGAGACACCGGAGAGAAAGGTGAGTGTGGGGCACTGGAGGGTGGCCAGAGTGCCTTGCAGACATTTTGGGTGTCTATTTCTGTCTGCAAACAGATGCTCTCCCGGGCTTTTGCCATCCAGCACTTGTGCAATCTCACAGCCTTGCAAGGTACTGAGGCCGTTCCTCTTGAGTAATGTGGGAATAGTTTTGTACAAGGGGAAAAAGCATTGGGATGGAAAGAGGACGGAGTGCTGAGCAGTGCTGCAGGGGCCTCTAGTGTTCCCAGCAGTGGATGAATGTGTTTAACCATTCCTAGTGCCTGAGTAGTGTAGAAAACAACTGGAACATTTTGAAAATGCAGAAGAGGTGGTGGGTAAGGGTAGGAAGGACTGTGGCTCAGGGCAGGGTGGCATATTAAAATTTTGCAGTTCCAGATCGTCATGTCTTCATGCTGCCTGTGCTCTGCTCTGACCCACAGCTAGATCAGAGACAAGCTCTGAACTCCAGGCCACTTCAGAAGGCCCCTGTACCACGGAAGCTGCATGGAGCTGTGTCAGGGGTGGTTTAGGTTGGATCTCGGGAAAAGATTCTTCCCCCAGAGGGTGGTCAGGCACTGGCCAGGCTCCCCAGGGCAGTGGGCACAGCACCAAGGCTGCCAGAGCTCCAGGAGTGTTTGGACAACACTCTGCAGGACAGGTTGGGATGGTTGGGGTGTCTGTGCAGGGCCAGGGCTTGGACTTGATCCTGGCTATGGTTCATCAGTCTCCAGGTTGTGGACTCCCCATCCCTGGAAGTGTTCAGGGCCAAGTTGGATGGGGCTTGGAGCAGTCTGATCTAGTGGAAGGTGTCCTTGCCCATGACAGGAGGGTGGAAACTGAATGATCTTCCAACCCAAACTGTCCTGGGGTTCCGTAATTCCTCTAGGTCCCTTCTAACTCTAGACATTTTATGAGCCTGTGAAATGCAAAATGGCACATCTCTAGAAACGGAGGCACCTGGTTTTGAGGAGTGCTCTGCTCAAGAGCTGCTCCTGCTTCTCTCTCCTGACACTGGCTCTCACCGCTCAGTCCCTCGCACCGTCAGGGCCCCACCGGCTCAAGAGCGAGAGTCTGTCTGCGCATGTTTATTTTAGATTTGGGTTTTTCCTTACTGTGTCCCTAAAGGAAGAAAAGAAACCACCCCCTCCAGTGCCAAAGAAGCCAGCCAAGTCCAAGTCCCAGCTGAACCGGGAGAAAGGCTCCGACTCGGACAAGCAGCGGCAGGAGGCGCGGAAGCGGCTGATGGCGGCCAAGCGGGCGGCGTCGGTGCGGCAGAACTCGGCCACCGAGAGCGCCGACAGCATC
>VWZG01003899.1:11496-181746 GCA_013396735.1 Grallaria varia | reverse complement strand
AGGGTCAAACTTCCACAGATGGGGAGTAAAGAGCCAGAGGCTGAGCAGCACAAGATTTGGGGTGGGGGGGAATCTATCTAATGGGTCAGTTCATTGCACCAACCTGGAGAGGGCCAAGGACTGAAATCTGTGACCAAATACTTTTTCAGGGGTAATTAGAGAGGAAAATGTTTCACCTCCTTAACTCTGCCCCACCTGCCCCCTGGGAGGGGCTCTCACCTGAGCTCTGGGTGCCCTCCCCCTGCATGCCCAGGGCACACACCTGATCCCAGGCAGGGCTCTGGAGCGGGGACTTGAACGTTCTAACTCCTTCTGTCCCAATTCACTGTAACCCCCAGCATTTGGAAAGACTGCACAGGCCAAAATTTCTTGTTGGGGCAAAAAAAAATTCCTCTAAGTGGGATTGAAGAAATAAAAATCACGAACAAGTGGAAAAGATGGAACTTAAATCAATCAAGGTATGTCCACTGGTGTATCCCTGTTTAAAATCATCCTGGAGCTGAGAAGTGTGTGAAAACTGGGAGAAGTATGAGGTTAAAAGGAGTCCCTACAGTCTTTTGGGTTTTGTTTTCAGTTTGTTTGTTTTGTGGGTTTTTTCCTTCTTAGAAAGAGATTTCTGGGATCCAGAGATACAAACATTCCTGCTGTGGAAATCCAGCCAGCTTGAAAGTTTGGCCGTAACTTCTTTTTTTTTTTTCATTTAAAAAATTGCCCATTTTTGTCTCAGAATCCTTTTACCTGCTTTCTCAATATGGAATATATTATGCAATAATAGTATTTTGTTCTAAGGCCTAGTTATTTATTTGCATGGGAAATGGATGGCATAAGGGAAAAATGCATAATGCAAATGCTCTTTATAATGTGAATGAATCAATGGATGGTTAATATCTGTAGTTTTAATACTACTACATAGAGATGTTTAAAATGTAGACTGAATTTAGGACAAGTACTGGATCTGTGCTTTTTTATACTTTGCATTGTATCAATTTTAGAAGTAGCACATATTTGGTTTAGGAAGAAAGAAATCAAATAAAATGGCTTTCACCGACCAATTAGAACTGAAAGAATAAATTTTCTCCACATAATTTTTTTGTCAGGACTAATTTCCACATCCTTTCATGTGGGAAGAGAAAAGGTACACTGATATAGAGCCCCCCTGCTTCCCTTTTCAGCACAAATGAAAGGGCAGGAAGCAAAAAGTTGTTCACCAAACATCACAACTAAAATCTATTTTTATAGATCATTTCTAATCCCTCCTTGGCTGCATCTGATTGGATCTTCCTCACGATCCCACTCTCGTTTCTCCTTTGACAGCACTTCCAACTCCCTCCATAGCCATGACCCTTCCATACAGCAGCCCAGCCTAGTCATGGCAGAGGACAAAGACAAGAGCAAAGCTCCAGCCCACGCTGCAGCCTTTCAATCCAGAACGGAACTTTCGGGTCCTGTCCTATCCACCAAATTATTTTGAAATCAGTCAAACAGTTTTTAAAGGGTGTGTTTTTTTGGAGGGAGTGGTGTCAAAGTGGGAGGGAGTGATAACCAAACGTGCAGAGAAATAGGCAGATGAACAGTCTGGGAAATGGCTGGAAAATAAATGTCATGTCATTAGGAAACAGGCTGGAAAGGGAGGAAAAAAATAAACCTCAGAAGGTGAAAGGCTTAATAAGAAAAGTTATTATCAAAAAAGAGAATATTAAAGGATCAAAATTACACACTTGAATCTATTCCAAAATTTTGGATTTAGAACTATTGTGGAAAAAGTGGCTCATATTGGGCTAGGAATTGGACTCCACGATCCTTGTAGGTCCCTTCCAACTCAGGATATTCCATGATTTTATGATAATAAAACAGTATATTGGGGGATAGGGGGACGAGGGGGAGACAGAGAGGACGGGGAAGGGAAGAAAAAAGGATGGTGCTGATAAAATGCTATTTTTTCTAATAGCAAGCTTTTACAGCCAAAAACCCAAAAGTGATCTTTCTGTATGAAATACAGAATATGGACTAGTCTGGACCTGGGACATTTCAATCTCAGTGGGATAGTGGTAAGTCACCAGTAGATTTGTGTCTTACTATTAAATCCTTTATTTTTATTACAGATCTCAGCTCTGGACAGGATTTGGAAGGGTCTGAGCTGTTCCTTCACCTGCAATGAGTGAAGTTGATGGTGATGGAGACCCAGAGCCCACCGAATTCACACTGGGTGTGAATCAACACAGTTTTAACCCTGTCCTTGGGCCATTTCCAAGAGCAGCTGGAGCTTGTAAAACCTGCTCCCAAATCACTTCTGACAGTTTAATGCTGTGGAAGGGGAATCACGTTCGTGTGCTCCAGGAGTGCTCCACAGTCCTCTCCGAGCAAGGGAAATTCAGAGATGGAGAGTTTGCTTTAAAAGCTCGTTTCTGAATTAGAATTCCACCATTGTGGCAAAGGAGCAGAGGGCAGCAGGAGCTTCAGAGGGGTCCCAAACGTTTGCTGGTCTCAGCAGGCAGTTCTGGCATCCTGGCAGTTTATTCTCTTCTCTCTCTTGTCAGTCTGAAGAGCCAGCTGGGAAGCTGGGAACTGCCCTTCAGTGAAGGGTCAGGGAATGAAACAGGAATTTTGACAGGCAGGAGCTGAGGAAGACACACTTTCCACATGCTCAGGAGGCAGCAGAGCAGTGCCTTTGGTTTTGCAGATTTAAGGAAAATGTGGAAAGGAGAATCTGCCAAAGGCTTCAACTCCAAAAACTTAGAAATGCTTGGGCGCTCCTCTGGCTGCATGGGATCCTCCGTGGCCAGATTGGGAATCCAGTGAGAGCAGCTGTTCTTCTTTCACCAACACAGAAAAATTAAAAATAAAATAAAAAAAAAATAGAAGAAAGTGTGGCTAAATAGAAATAAAGGGAGAAAAAAAATCAAACCACAAAGTACTTAAGGCAGGGGTGGATAAGGAGCACAGGTCAGAGCTAAGAATAGGAACAGCTGCTGTGTGTGAATTTAAATAGTGAAAAGGTCTGAGGTGGTAAATCAGGTCACCTGCTGAGAGTCTCCAGGTGGTCCAGACTTCAGACACAGGAAGAAGCTTCACATAGACAGAGAGACAGCAAACTGTTTGGAAATGAGCTGGACAGAGCCCTGCAGATGATGCTGGATAGAAGGAACCCCAGAGAGGAAAGATAAATGCATGAGAAACCTCTGAAGTATGTGCAGGAAATAATAAAATGTAAATTGCCCCTGTAAATAAAGGTGAGGACAGTCTGGAAAAAAATCCTCCAACCCAGAAGGCAGCCAAGAGGAGGGAAAGGCAGCCAAGCAGGAAAGAAGAGGGGCTGCAAGAACTGCAGGGCAGCAAATTAAAGTTTGCCAGTCTGATCTGACTGCAGAGAAGGAGCACGAGTCCTCAGTCAGCAGGTCCTTGTGAGCCCTGGCGTGCCAAGGCAGCAGGGAGAAGAGACACAGCACTTGTACAACACTGCCAGGGGAGCAGCAAACCAGCCCTGGGTAATTCCAGTGAAAATTAAGGAGGGACAGCTCAGCACAGCTCAGCGAGTACACAGGGACCTTTCCAGTACCATGGTAAGAAGGCAGAGACCAGCAGAGCTTCTTCACTTGCCCTGAGCAGATCCAGAACCCTGAGGGTGTGAAGTGGATTTTTCCAGGGGTTTCTAATGGCTGAAGGCATCTCCTCCAAAAAGGCAGCAGCACTGAGGGGGCAGAGCTAGGGTTCTGGGGACACACAGGTCAAGACGTTGTCCTAGTTATAGTGGCTGGGACCAGTTTATCACTGTGGGAATGTAACTGGAACTGTGTATTCCATACCCTCTCTGCCATTTATCATGAACAGTTAATGATGCATTGTTTGCAGCAGCTGCCCAGGACACACCTGACACCTCAGGCTATGAACTGGGTGCATGAGAAAACAGAGATAAGAGGGTTCCCTGTCTTCACACCAATGATTCAGGTGTGAGAACTCCCCTCTGGGAATCATTAACACCTTCACACCCAACCTGAGGGGTCATGTCTGCTAATGGGCCATCAAATAGACCAAAATATCCTGTGACTCACTGAGTAAATTGCCCATTGTGAAACCCCTCACCCTGGGAGAGGTACTGGGTGTTCCCATCTGAACCCAAGCATAGATAAGCTTGGTGTTTGGGGACTTGGGGCACTCACTCACTCGTCAGATTGAGAGGAGGACCAGAACCTCAACAGGACTGCAACTACCACTCTCAACCAGACTGCGACCACCAACTTTCTGGAAGGAAAACAGGTTTTCCTTTTCTTTTTGCTTTGGACTCAGGGGGACCACGTGGTGTTCAGCACAGGGGCTGGTGAGCACCATCCTGTTTGTGCCCCAGGGGGCTGGGTTGTACAACTGGGTTTTGAGGCCTGAAACCAATTTTCCTTTGTATCAGTGTATCTATTGTAATCTTTTTATTAAATTGTAGTTCTGACTTCTAAACCATTTTGAGTTGGATTCATTTCTCCTGCTGGTTTACTTTTAAACCAGCTCAGAGGTCTAACCCAGGAGTTTGTCCAGAGGTAGCTCACCAGAAGTCACCTCCATCCAGTCTTTCACTGCAAAATCTGCAAAAAGCTCATGCGCTCCACTGCTTCTTACCAAGAGACCTCAGGTGGATTTGACCCCCTGCCTGGCTCCTCTGCTTGGCTCTGCTCAACTTCTCCAAAGCCTACTTTATTATGAAGGTTCCTCCTCACAATTCCAGATTTCATGCAGACCTGAGAAGCTCTGGTGACACCTTAGGGGTATAACTGCTGTTCTCAGCCCTTCAGTGAGAACATCCCCAGCTGCAGTTCTATTTTTCCTCGGGTTGAGACCTGGAACCAACATGAACTGCTGACCCCATGCACATCTGGTTTTCCCTCAAGAGCCTGTTACCAGGTGTATACCCCTAAAAGTGAGGTGGAGGGCTGTCTTTTCTCCCTGGTAACAAGTCACAGGACAAGAGGAAATGGTCTCAGATTGCACAGGGGGAGGTTTAGATTGGATATTAGGGAAAACGTCTTCCCTGAAATAGTTAGCAAGTATTGGCATAGGCTGCCCAGGACAGTGGAGGACTCACCATCACTGGAAGTGCTCAGAAGCTGTGTGGATGTGGCACTGGGGAATGTGGTTTAGTGGTGAACTTGGTGGTGGTGCTGGGTTGACAGATGGACTCTGTGTTCTTAGAGGGCTCTTCTAACCTTAACTGTTCTGAGATTCTGTGAAAACACACAGGCTAATTTAGCAGATTATTAAACATCAAAGCATTAACGTGCTTCTTGTCAAGTTAAACTCCAAACCCTGGCGCTCATGGTGTGCCCAGGCACCAGGTCCTCAGTGTCCAGGGAAAAGGATGAAAAGAGAAATGTTTCTTCACTCAAATGGATTTCTCCAGGGTCAGCCATCCAGGATCTACTGCATCTCTGGACACTCCTGGACCTATCATCAGTGGGACCAGGGCTCTGGTTTGAGACACAACCACATTTGCAACCCAGTAATGTGCAACCCTCCATGCACAAACCCCAGATTTTAGGTTGCACCCTCTGTGACAGTCACATCCCTCGGGGCTTCTGCCCACCCACAGCCTGTCCAGCTGACTCCAGTTCCCAGGAGCCTCCTCTAGCCCAAGCGAAGGGGACAGGCACAGGGAACCAACCCTACAAAATTATTAATTTAAGCTTCAGTTCCCACTAACCCTGTCCCCAAAAGCTGGTGCACACGCAGCTCCATCCCTGTGGCCACCAGCTCCCATGGAAGGAGGTTTCCATGAGTATTCACCATGTGCCTCCTTTTCATCACTGTTTGTATCAAGCCAAATGCTCAGAGAGGACCTTCCTTCCCTGGCTTTGCAGCATCTGGTTGATCAGCAAAACACTTTTATAGCCAAAGAGAGGAGCAGAAGACAGAGATGATCCATGCTGGTTAACTGTCAGTGGAAGCAGAGAAGAAGACAATAGTTGAAAGAGGGAAGATATAGATTGGATATTGGGAAGACATTCTCCCCTGGGAGGGTGGGCAGGCACAGGGTGCCCAGAGAGGCTGTGGCTGCCCCTGGATCCCTGGAAGTGTCCAAGGCCAGGCTGGATGGGGCTTGGAGCAACCTGGGCTGGTGGAAGGTGTCCCTGCCCATGGCAGGAGATGGGGCTGGATGAGCTTTAAGGTCCCTTTCAACCCAAACCATTCTGTGATTCTGTGATTCTATGAACATGTAGATTCAGGCTTTCCAGCTTTCCTCTGCAGAAACAATTAAACCAACCGTGTAGTAAATGCACAGAACAAGATTTCCTCTCTTCCTCAGGCTTCTTCTCAGCTTTTGCTCGATGAGAGTCCTTGGAATCAGGAAGCTTCACTGACCAGCTGGCCATGGGCTGAATTCAGACCATGGTCAGACTCTGCTGGACTTTTCCACAGCTTCTGCCCCAGTGACAACAGGTTCCTGTGAGCACAAGCTGCCACAACCACCCGCCACTGCAGCTTGGGGTCACCACCTGAGAGATGAAGACCAGGGGGACCAGTGGGCACCAAAGTGAGTGTTTGGTCACTAATTCATGGCTTCTGGGGGTAGAAGAACCATTGTGTGTGATCCCCCAGGCTAAACCTGCACTATGTGCTTGGCTGGGGTTGAGGGCCAAGCCTTGGGTCTGCCTGTGGCTGAGAGCCACAGTGTCCAAATCAGGCAGAGCCCTTGCAGGACTCAGCTGGGGAGCAAGAGCAGATGGAAAAGGGGAGATAGTGTTCAGTAGTGGAGGTGGTTTAGGTGGGACAGCATCTCCCAGCCACACAGAACTGATGGCTCTGCCTTCAGTCAAAGCTTCCACACATTATACCAGAGATCAGTCTGGTGGAAATGGTACATTTAAAGGAGCACCAACTCACTTGGGCACCAGTTTTCTAAAGACTTTTGGAGCTTTCCACCTGGAACCAGTGTCTCCCCCTCTGAGAGCTCCTCTACATTTTAATTTTATTGCCTGTTGCTTCTCAGCAATATCCTGCCCTTGTCCAAAAGACTGAAAAATCTTTACAGTGTTAGAAACCTTGTCCCACACAGGGTCTGAAAGAACAGCCTAAGCTGCACCCCAGGCTTCCCTGAGAGACAGAGTAGGCAAAAGACCTTCAACCTCCCATCCCGCAAAGGTTTCCCGTGCCTGTGTAAATCTGTTCTCAACCTTTTCTTGTTCACAGCCTGAAAACCAGCCCTGGTTCATGCATGATCCTGCATGTGCAGTTGTAACGGGACCCCAATTTAGACACAGCTTTGAGGTGTCTCTGCCTTGCCTTTTTCCCCAAATGAGCTCCCCAAAGAAGATCAGTCAGTTCAAGAGACAGGTATTATTTATAACCTGCATTAACTTTACACGGAAAGAAAAATCAAAGTGACAGAATAGAATTAGATCAGATGGAATAGACATGAAAAGGCTCATTAACAGCTCTCCCCCGCCTACAGAGCCCTTGCAAGTGGGTCCCTGCTTCCAGCCTTGCTTCCACTCAATTCTGTGGCTTTCTGGGTCGCAGCAGACCCATCACAGTCCTGGGAAGTTTCATTCCTGGAAGTTTTATCCCTAGGCAGTTCTGTTTCTGGTGGTCTGGCTCTTTATCTCAACATCCTGGTGCCCTTCGGTGGCTTCTTTATGCTCTTCCTCCTGCCTTGCAGGTCAGAAATGTCTCTCCCTGGGCAGACTCCGCTGATATTGGGACAGGAGTGATTTCATTTTTCCTACAGGGTCTATGTAACCATTTCATCCTCCCTCCAGAGGAACAAACCATGTAAGGAACAAGTCAGTTGGGCAAACACTGTTACTCAAAGAGGAAATGGCACCGTCCTGTTGCTACCCCATATTACCCCTTATGCAGGTTCCATAGGGATGGGATTCATCCTACTTAACTATCCTGACACCAGACACAGAAATCTGGTGAGCAGCTCTGTTTCCCCTTATCGCAGAATAAGAGAATCATTAAGATTGGAAAAGACTTCTAAAATCATCAAGTCCAACCAAAGTGTTCCATAAGTTTGCACACAACAAAAAACTGGAAGTAGCTCTTGACTCCGTCGAGGGCAGGGAGTCCCTGCAGAGACACCTTGACAGATCAGAGAGAGGGCTGGGAATCACCAACCATGTGAAGTTCAACAAGGGGAGGTGACGATTCTGCCCCTGGAATGGGGCAACCCCTGATGTACAGACAGACAGGGAAATGAGAGGCTGGAAAGTAGAACTGGGAAAGGGCCCTGGGGGTGCTGGTCAGTGTCCAGTTGGGCACGAGTCAGCAGTGCCCTGGAGCCAGGAGGGACATCCCTGTCCTGGGGGGCATCAGCAGAGGGAGGGGATTGTCCCGCTCTGCTCTGCACTGGGGCGGCCTCACCTGCCAGAGTGGGGCACTTTGGGGGGACACAATGGAAGGGAGAGATTGAGCCATTGCAGAGTGTCCAAAGGAGGGACCCAGAGATGGGTCAGGGCCTGGAGGGGCAGCGTGTGAGGATACTGAGGGCACTTGGGGTGTTCAGCTGGAGAAGAGGACACTGAGGGGACACCTCAGGGCAGGTCCAAGTCCCTGGGGAGGGGCAGAGGAGGGGCAGGCACTGATCTCTGCTCTGGGGGGACCAGGGACAGCCCCCAGGCAATGGCTGGAGTTGTGTCAGGGCAGGCTCAGGTTGGATCTCAGGACAAGGTTGTTCCCCCAGAGGGTGGTGGGCACTGCCCAGGCTGCTCAGGGCAGTGGGCACAGCCCCAAGGCTGCCAGAGCTCCAGGAGGGTTTGGATGATGCTCTGGGGCACAGGGGGTGACTCTTGGGGCTGGTGTTGTGCAGGGCCAGGAGTTGGACTGGATGATCCTTGTGGGTTCCTTCCAATTCAGCATGTTCTGTGGGATTCTGTGTGATCTGCTCTGTTCAGGGCACCTCTCTTGGGTCAGTCAACCACCCTCATCTTTCTCTGCCATTAAGGAAAAGGTCCGGGACACAAAAGATGGGTGACACATCCCAGCTGCCCAGGGAGCAAAAGGCAGATGTTTTCTGTCACAAGCCCAAGTATCTCTGAGAGTCACTGCTTGCCATCGCATGCTCCTCCATCCTCTCAGTGTGAGTGATTCCTCTCACAGCAGACAGAAATATTTGTTCAAAATATCTGCTCAATGGAAAATTGATCTTTTCTCAAAACAAGAAAGCTTCATGGGAAGTTTTCTATTAGCATTTTCACATTTGTCACTGAAAACAAAATAGAGAATGGGAATGGAAGTGGTTTGAAAAATGAGATGTTATTCTTCTGACTAAACAGAGGTGATGTTTTATCTGTCCCAGTGCTGCCCCATTCTCTGTCCATGTCCCTCTTCTTCTCAACACATGGTCTTTCACCTCCAGCAAGCAACTCCACCTCAAAACCTTCCCCAGACACCCCTTTTCAGACATCAGCCTTAAGAAAGTGTCCATGCTTCTGCACTGTTGTGTGCACAGAGCAACCCCTGCAAACCCCTCCTCCTCTCATGGCCAGGCATCCTCGCTGCAGCTGGACCAGACAGGGACCTGACACCGTGAAGAACAGGAGGACACCTCCAAGCTGGGAGTGAAGCTCTCCAACCTGAATAGCCAGAGGAGACAGAGACCAAAGGAGCTGTCCAGCAAAAGCAGCAGAAGCTGTGATGGGACATGGGTAAGGGTAGCGTGAGTGTAAAAAGACCTGGCAGCAGCCAGAGAAAGCCATGGGATGGTCAGAGCACCCTTCTCTGGGACATTCTGCTCACCTTCTCCTCCTCTCCATGAGGTTCCTGCACATCACCTTCCTCTAGGACAAGCTCAAGCCCCACATGCCCCAGCCTCGCTGCCTCACTGGCTGTTGGCATTCCATGTGTCCTGCTTTTCTGGACAAGTTCTTTGTGTGATCCTTGCACTCCACACACATCTTCCAGGTCACTCTGTGTGAAAGGATTGGCTGTCCTGGGTTGTTGCTTAGAGGGAAAGCAACAATCTGCTGGGACAGCCAGAGCTGGACAAAGAAGAGACATCCCACATGACAAGGGAGTGGAAAAAGTGGGTTGTCAATTGAGTATGCAAGGGGGTTTTAGGGGTTCCTGGTCAGCAAATGAGGGAGGAGAGCTGTCACCCCATGGACACCATGTCTCTGTGGACAGGAGTGGGGACACACTTCTGTGAACCACTGCCCAGAAGAAGAGGAAGTTGTTATTGTCCATGGGCCCATTTGTAACTAAACGTTTGGAAGAACAGGGAAATGAAAGCTAATCTAGACCTGCATAACTCGGTACCTTTCACAACCCAGGATGCTTTCTGGCCCTTGGAGAGGGGTAGGCAGGACATGGAAGGAGAACCTTCTGGTCTGGTCTGGAACAGATGATAGATGTAGAAATAGAAACTGATCTCTAACCCAGGAGAAGCTGCCTCACCTGTGATATGGAAGGTGAATATTGAAGTGTGGAATGAATGAATGAATTTGGGGTTTGGGAATAAATTTTGTCCTGCTCTGCTGTGTGTCTGGTGTTGTTGCATGTGAAGGAAGAAGAGCTACAGGCTGGTGTGTGGGGGGCGAGCAGCCAAGCTCTCAGTTTTGCTTTCAGTGAGGAGCTGTGCTGCGGCCCCTCCAGCCTCTGGGTATCTGCATCCCTGGACCTGAAATGAAAATAAAAACATTCAATCCTTTCCCCTTCCCTGGATCTTGGGCCTGGCTTAGCAACACAGTACTAAAAATAAAGCAAAAAAAAACCCAAACAAACGTAACCAAAAACCCAGTGGTTTATCCCCCAGTGTCCAAACCTTTGAGTTGTGCTGTAACATCAATTTCCAGCCTCTCCAAGGCCAGAGGCTGAAAAAGTTCCTCTGCAAAATCAAACCTGAGAACTGCACTTCACAGCAGGACTCCATGCACTGGCACCCTGACAAGAATATCACCCACGACAAGACTCGTGACTGAATTCTGGGAGGTGGCATTGCCACCTCTTAGGCAGCACTGGCTGCAGTTACCAAATGTGCCTGGCTTTGGGAGGCAGAGCCTGGGGGCTCTTTCCAGCTCCCTTTGGCACCTGCAGCACACCCTGGGTGCTCTCAGGAATCACCTGCTGGCTCCTTCCCCACTGAAAGAAGACATTTGTCAGCCCCAGCTCCTTCTCCTTTCCCTGCAGATTGAGAGCCTTTTATCCACCCGGCTGCCTTCCCAGGAGATGAATATTTTAAAATCCACCTTTTTGCTCTTTTACATGAAATATATAAAATGTTAAGTGTGTGTCAAAGTGTCCTTTTGATGTTTTCTCCCTTCTGCATGCCGGGGCTTCCTGGGCTTGGGCTCAGGGATTGGTACAGCAGAGACTCTTTGTGCGTCCCGTTGTTGGGATCACCTGTGGAGGCAGCCCTGGGCTGGCTGAGCCTGGGCAGGTGATGTCCTCCACTCCATCGCTGCAGTTTCTCTGGAGCTGATGGATAATTCATTTTCTGCTCATCTCTATTATTTATTTATTAGGCTGCTTGCTCCTAGGAATGAATATCTGTGCTTAACAAAGTGGCAGTGCAGGAAAGAGGCCACAGTCTGAGCCTAAAGCCACCCCTGGGGACAATGGGAGATGGCCCTTCAGGCATCGTGCGTGCCCAAGTACCACCTCAAATACTGGGAGCCAAACCATGCTAGAACCATGGAATATGCTGAGCTGGAAGGGACCCACAAGGATCAGCCAGTCCAACACCTGACCCTGCACAGAACCAGCCCCAAGAGTCACCCCCTGTGCCCCAGAGCATCATCCAAACCCTCCTGGAGCTCTGGCAGCCTTGGGGCTGTGCCCACTGCCCTGGGCAGCCTGGGCAGTGCCCACCACCCTCTGGGGGAACAACCTTGTCCTGAGATCCAACATGAGCCTGCCCTGACACAACTCCAGCCATTGCCTGGGGGCTGTCCCTGGTCCCCCCAGAGCAGAGATCAGTGCCTGCCCCTCCTCTGCCCCTCCCCAGGGAGCTGGACCTGCCCTGAGGTGTCCCCTCAGTGTCCTCTTCTCCAGCTGAACGCCCCAAGTGCCCTCAGTGTCCTCACACGCTGCCCCTCCAGGCTTGGAGGCCCTTCCCCATGGTCATTGCCCTCCTTTGGACACTCTGCAATGGCTCAATATCTTTCTTGTATTGCAGAATTTGACTTTGAAAGGAAGATGACTTTGAAATCCTTTGCAGTGGAAAAAAATGAAGACAAAGAACTGCCAAACAGAAGTTGTATTCTGTGAATGTAAATAGGCTCTGCACCATAATTAGTGATTTTCTAGGGCTGAACTGGAGGCCCCGTGTTTTCATGGAAAAATCCATTTGATGTGTATCATCCCTAATTTCTGCAGTATTGAATAACCAGGCTGCTGGTGCTTATGCCTCTAGATAGCCTGGTTCTTAAAGACAAACCATGGAGGATATGATAATAAATACCTCAACTCAGGGATTTCTAAGAGACCAGCAGTCCAGCAGTTCTGGCTCCCAGAAATGACTCAAATCATTCATCCAACACCCAATGTACTTCACACTGGGCAAACCTTTATCATCAGGACACTGTGATTCCTTCCTGTCCCAGCTGACTACGTGAGTGTCTCTTCTCTGAAGCTGGAAACTTGTTAACACACTTCTTTTTTTTTTTTTCCACTTCCTTGGTAGTACAACTTTGGGGCCTGTTTTTATTCATAAAAAAGACACAGCAAAGCCAAATAGAAAGAGAAGCTGAGAGAGAACAACAGAAGAGAGAGATACTTGGAAGTCTTCTCTGTACCTCATTTACTTTCATAAGCACTTAGTGCTCTCCTCCACCTTTGTAGGGTGACTCCTTCATCCTGACTCCTCCTGCAGATTTCCACCTTCTGCTTCCACATGTGCTCTGATCTTCCATCCTCTCCATCACCCGCTTCTCCTCCCCACCTTCAATGTTTGCTTGCCTTCTCCATAAGTTGCATCCAACAGAACACAAGCTTCTGAATCTTTCCTAAAGGAGGGGTGTTTTTCACTCTTTCTGCTGCCACTTTGTCTTTCTCTCCAGCCCATCTGTATTCTAACACCAATGTTCTCTGCATGGTGTTTCTCTCCTCTAGTGCCTGGCCAGGTTCCTGGCACACCTTTGTGTTCTTTGATCTGCTGCCTCTGCTACCACCTTCTCACGGCCAAGCCTCCAGGTCTCTTCTTCCTTCTGCTCCTTTGCTTTTGGCTACTGTGGTATATCCTTGATCTTATTACACCCTTCCAAGTCTAGCTGGAGATTGCAACCTTCAGCAGCAGACAGGGGTGAGAGTTAGGTTGGCAATCAGTACCACAGGGTGGTAGGAAGGATCTGGAGAACGACCTCCAGGCACTGGGGAGCTGGATTCAGTGAGAGCAATACAGCCCTGCCTCGCCCTGCAGACCCCACTGAGCACAGTGGGACTCAGACACCCCCCTCGCACTGAGCCACCTGCATGTAGATACTGGCATGAAGATGTCTCCTTCTACACCTGGACCCCAGACTGGCTGGCACTGCCAAGGCTGGATCAGGCCATGCAGCACAGGAGGATGATGGTTCATCACCACAGTGCTGTTCTGCAACATCCAAAGCTGCCCCTCCAGTGTCCTGATCAAAGAAGGGCAGAGCCACTTCCAGACTCAGCCCCAGATTGCGTGGAGAGCTCATGAGAGTGGGTCCCACAAAGAATCTCCTGCCAAAAGCAAAGGCATGGCCATGACAGAGGCCCCTCATTTATGCTGTGGCCTTTTGTGAAAGCCAGGAGGGACACATCCATCCTGATGCTGAGGCCTCTGTCTGAATGAAGGATCACCCCAGATGGACAGGACGGCACCACGAGTGGGCACCCCGTAGTTTCTGTGCACAGACATAACCCACCCTTCTGTCTGGGACTCTCAGAAACATTGTTTTTCATCTAATTAAAACAGTAGCAGCTGTTTATCATCTGAAGATCTGTCAGCTCTGCTGAAGGTGGGTAGTGGCATAATTTCTTTAAAAACTGCAGTCTCTTGGAAAAAGGGAAAGCTGTCCCTTTAAAGATTCCAAATATTTTCTTCCTTGAAATGTTTGTTGATGGGACTGACTATTCCCTGGCTTTCACTACTCGGATCAAAGCCTCTGGCTTATGCTGGAAGGATGGTATTTCCAAAGAACCTCCCCCAGAAGGGACCTACTCACCCAGCAAACGAGCCCAGGCACTTCTTGGCTTCACCACAGCGTCGTTAGAGGCTGAAAATAGCAAAGGCCAAACCTTTGCTATCCAGCCATTTTTTATTTCAACTGCTTTATTCACTTGACCACTAAAAAATTCATTATGTCTAAAGTTTAACGAGAAATTAAATGGATGGATTGGCTGCTAAACAGCCTGTGTGCGGGTGTGAGCACTGCCAGAGGGGCTGTGGGCTAATGAAATGTTTAATGCTGAGGACTGCAGTGAGCTCAGGCACAACAGATGCCGGGTTTGGGATATAAATAAGCGCAATGATATGATCTCATGTTCTCTTGACACTTTGCTGAAACCCTCCTCCTCTCGCAAAAACTTCAAACTTCTCAGGAACTTCCTGAGTTGAAGGCTAAGCTCATATACCACCATCTCCTCCTCCTTCACCACCTTCAGACATGGTACCCCTGGTCAGGGATGGATTTCCACTCAAATCCAGACTGACCCTCACCATCAAACTTAGTCACTGGGAAACAGATGATCTCTTGATATTTGCTGAATCTTCATGCTCATCAAGAAAATCCGCTTTGATGCCTGGCAGTGCCCTCTTTGACTCTTTGGGGCAAATCTTCACACATTTTTGGAGCTGCAGGTTCAGAGCTCGAAACCCTGGCCATCATGGTTCTGCCTACATTTCCTGAAGGAAAAGAACTCCGAACAGCCCCAGGTTCAAAACATGCAGGGAACCACAAGCAATTCAGACCTATGGATGATCAAAATGAAGCAAAAACCCAAGACATTCCCCCATAACATGTCTGCTTTGAGCCACAGGCACCAGACAGGTCCCAGATACCCCAGGGAGAGTTGTTAAAGCAGCATCTCAGAGCATCTCAACTGGATGATAACTCACATTGGGGATGAAAGAACAGTATGTGCCCTCAGATCAGATAAAATCATGGAATCATAGAATGAAGGAATCATTAAAGTTGGAAAAGACCTCCAAGACCACCAGATCCAACCATCAAAAATCAAGGCAATCCTAGGAAAAAGAGTGGATCATCCTTGTGATCTCATCACTTACATACAGGCCTGTCATCTTTGGAATCCTGACTAGCTCCATGCAGGTCACCTGTTGGAAGATGTTCACAAGGAATACATTTTAGGGGCAAACATTCCAACCTACTTTTTGTAGGAAACTGGTTCTTTCCATGAGAGAGGAGCTGGCTGTGCCCTGAGATGTGTCCATGCCCTGGAGTGCCTCTCTGTGTACTCAGTTCAGCACTGCCTCCACCGTGGTTCATGGGTCGGGGATGCTCCGTGTGTCAGACAGGGCTCTCCACCACCCAGACTGGCTAAGCACAGAGCTCCTTACAGCTCCTTGCTGCAGGGGTTACACTGAGGTGCTGTTGTTCTTCTGACTGCAGTTCTGAGATCTGAGCCATGACTGGCTATCAGGGCTGTGATCAAGGCCAAGAGAATTATAGAATGGTTTGGGTTGGAAGGGACCTTAAAGTTTGTCTTGTTCCACCCCCTGCCATGGACAGGGACACCTTCCACTACACCAGACTGCTCAGGGTCCCATCCAGCCTGGCCTTGAAGAGTCACCCGGGATGGCAGTCACCTCATCCATGGCAGACACAACTGGCTTAGTGCTTGGGAGGAAGAGCAGGGATTCCCTGCCGTTTTCAGAGGGGAAGCTGCCTTTGGAAGCAGCACGGGTGTTTGGATATTTTCTATTACAATTCCTTAATCTTCTTGTAATATTGGCTAGCAGGCTTGGAGCCAAAGGCAAATCCCACAGATTCCAAATGGCATCCTTTAAATCAGAACACGACCAGAGAGTTCGTCACTCAGAGAGGGAGAGATTGCACTCGTGACCTTCATCCTTCCTGATGACGTATAAGCCTTCTCTGCTTTTGATGGTGAGCTCCTGAGAGGAGCAGAGAACTGGGAGAGGAGCCCTCCCCACTCTGAGTCCAGAAGGTATTTGAATGTTTCATTTTGAGATTTTTCTCCCACTTGTTTGTTTGGAGGCAGAATCACATGTTCAGACAGAGAATGATGAGCAAATGCTTCCCATCATCTCGTGCTCCCAAATGACGTTTCCCTCTTGATAGACACATGGAACAACAGTCCAGGCACGGAGCAGAAGTTGCATATCAGAGCAGGATGGGGCTCAGGTTATTATCAGGCATTCTCAGAAGACGTCTTGGAGCCACAATTGCTCCACGTTTCTGAAATGAATGGAGAGAGAATATAATGTGCTCCAGCGTGACTCCTGAGCAGAGTTCAACATGTAAATGTGCACAAAAGGCATCACACAGCGGGGATGCTTCTTGTGGGCTGAAAATGACACTGGCTCTTGGCCATACAACTTAATTTTTTTAGCAATAACATGAAGAAGACCATCATAGAATGATAGAATCACAAGATGATTTGGGATGGAAGGAATCTTACAGCTCATCTTTTTCCAACCCCCTGCCATGGGCAGAGGCACCTTCCGCTAGAGCAGGTTGCTCCAAGCCCCATCCAACCTGGCCTTGGACATCATCCTTGCAAAGGTGTGTAGCCAGAAGGGCTGGGTAAACATTCCAGATGACAAATTAACCCCCAAAACACTCTTGAAAATCTGGTAAAAAGCCTGTGAGAAAGGCCAAAGGTGAGAGAACCCACCTGGGAATTAATAATTCAGACTGACAGTATTGGAGGTACGTAAGGTTTGGTGGGGGGTCGTTCTTTGGGAGCCACATGTTAGGAAGAAGTTGGGGCGGGCAATTAGTTCCAAGTGATTTCAGTATATAAAGTCAAATAGACAAATAATTACTCCAAATTATGAAGTACAAGGAAAGAGTCTATGCCTCTGAGTTTAGCACTCACAGTACCACTGCAGGAATCCCACACCAGAGTCACACAATAACCTGGAGAAGGTGCAGGAAGGAATCAGGAAAATGGGTCTCAGACTCCCACTCTGCTTCATTCATGAGGTAGAAGGTCAAGAGTGACTTGATCGTTATCTGCAGTTGTCTGCTCAGGGAGCAGAAATCAAATAGCCCAGAGCTCTTCAAACCAGCAAAGATCTAACGAGATACAAAGCAATGCCACACTGAAATGAGCAATAGAGCACAGAAGTCTTAACACAGAGATTTGGAACCAATTTACTGAGGATTGGGTGGGATTCACCAACACTACACACTTTAAATTAAAGCATTCTGCCTAAGATATACTGACTCGAAGGAAGAACCTGTTTGAGGGTAATGATCGGCCACACTGTTTTCTGGAAACAAGACTAGAGAGCTCATTTGCAAATTACAAGTTGTGCCCATCTCCATGTGGGCAGGTTAACCTGGAGTGTTCTCACATCCTACTCTTCTCCACGGGCACCCAGGGCCTACTCAAAATGTTAATGTGCTCTCTTCATACCCATTAACCCCTTGAAATAGCCATGTTAAAGCCCTGAAGGGTGGGGTATATTCCAATGTGTTTGAATAGGAGTAGGCTGGGGCAGAGGATGGGCACTGACAGGCACATCTCCACGCCAAAGCAATGGATGGTGAGAGAGCACAGCACTTGCTGCAGAAACAAAATTGCTCTCCCTCCTGGAGGCCCGAATTGTCCCATCAGGAGCATATTCCATTTCTGTTAATCTAATACTTTGTCAGAAGAAGTGGTTTGGGTGCTCCAAGGGTCAGGCACTCTGCCAGCCTGTGCTCCCACACACCCTCTGCCACAGCCCAGAGCCCCAAAGAAAGCTGGCACTGGACAGACATAACACCTTCCCCCATCAGGGGAAAGGTGATGTGGCTTCCATAGGGCAGACACTGACTTTTTTTTTTTTTTTCAGGAGGAAGCCACAGTACCCCTCACGTTCACTGACAACCTCATTTAGCTCTGAAGTCATCCTCTTTCCTCTCAGGAAGCAGAGAGAAATGGTGGGTATGTCCATTCAGCAGATCTGTCACCATATGGCCACAGGAATGCCTATCCACACACACACACACACACACACACACACACACACACACATGCACACACACACACACAGAACTAGCTTTGGCTCCCATGACCTTTCTGCTGAGATTCTCCAGCGGCCTCAGGTGGGCAGGGGTGATGAGTCACTGTTAGGAGCAGCCATGCATGGAGCATGTGATGCCTGCTAGCTCTCCAGAACACTTCAGGAGTGTTAATCCTTAGAAATCAGAGAGCTCATGTCTTCTGAGAAAACCCAGCTCTTGAGGAAAGGCAGGAAGGAAAGGCCTGGGAAGAAAAGTTCCTTGTCAGAGAAGAAAAGGTATGAATTTCCCACCACTCCTGCTGATGTGTCATCCCAAAACCTGCACGAAGTGCCACAGGGCAGAGACTTCTGTGGCTCATTAACTGTCTCAGGGTCAGAAAGGCCACATCAACCTTCATTCTAACCCTCCCCTGCCCCAGGTTCTCTGTGCATGCCCTGGGCATTCATGATATTCTCCTTGACATGAAGAAACCACATCATGTCCCTGCACCACGGACAAGCCTTTTCCTCCTCACTGGATGCAGTCTCCTCTGACTGTTTCCCCTCGGTCAGTCTCATCCCTTCACTATTCTCCACGGCTTCTTGGTCCCTTGGACCCTCCACCAGCCCAATTTGCAGGATCCCATGTCCAATGGCACTGGACTAAACTGCCTCGCCCAGTCTGCGCTACGGGCACAGCTGAAACCTGCCTGGATTTTGGGTTTGCACAGTCACCACTGTAGTGGAGGAGCAGGTACGGTCACAGAGTTTGGTTGGGAGCACCATTCAAGATCTCCCTCCAGCACCTTTCGTGCTTTGTTCCATTGCTTGGCTCTGCAGTGGGTCAGGTGTGGGGAAGGCACCATGGGACCAACTCTCCCTCCCCAGGGAAGGAGCCAATCTGGGGCCCAAGGAGCTGCCTGAGCTCAGACAAGCCTTTGAACTTGGAACACACACATGTTCACTAAGAGGAGCAGTCCAGACAACAGCAGGCTACTTGAGATGTATTCTGGATTTCATATAAACAGCAGATGCAGCTCTGAGATGCAGGGACTGGCAGTAAAGTTTTTACAGCTTTGCCTTTGCCAGCCCAGTGGAATCTGTCCCAAGAGACCACTCGAGGGACCAACAAAATGATTGCATCTGTCAGAGACAGAGCAGGCAGGTAGAAACCTTTGGAAGTGCTCTGGGACAGTTCTACAGGCAGTGGGTTGCTTACAAAAGGTTTACTTCAGGTGCCATTTATTCGTGGCCTGTAAGTTTAGGGGATGCCTTGGGAATGATGTTGCATTAGTTGCTTGTGAACTGCTCTGCTCCTGTCTTTCATCCATCTGTACTTGAAGCTTCAGGAGCCTCCGTGAGCTGCTCCTCCCATGGCCATCTCCATGTTTTCACTCACACAGGGGACCTGTGCCTTGCCAGGATTATGCTCCGTCACCTTCTCCTGCTCCTCCTTTTTGCCCACAAGTGCTTAGGAGAAGCAGTTCATGAGTACCACCTTGGCCAGGTGCAAATTCATAAATGCCATGGAGCCACAGGATGCTGCAGCCCCTCAGCCTTGCCCCTACTTCTACCCTTGCTGGTGTCTCCCTCCATAAAGGGGCTGCAAATAAAGCAGCAGCAGTCAGAGCCCACTCCCTTGTGTTTCAGCAGCGTTAGCTGTGCCACAAGAACATCTTGCCATCTGTGGTAGTTTAACTTTTAGGCTTTGGCTGGGTTTGTTGTTTTTTAGGCATTCCTGGGAAGCGAGTCAGGTGACATACCTTGACAAACCAGAGGTATTCCCGACTATCTCACATCATGTGGGATATAAGAGTGAGGTAGGGAGAGCTGGGTCACACTGTCTTTGGACACTCTTCCCTCGGNTTTTCCTTCTCTGTAAATAAATATATATATATATGTGTGTGTTCGCCTCACGGGCTGAAGCTTTCAAGTTTTCTCTCCTTCCCCTCGGTTTTTTGGCTGTTTTTCTCCCCTTTGGGGGGGCTTTGGAGGGGAGCCCTGTGCTGGTGCTGGGAGGCTCTGCACGGTGTTGCTTTGGTTTGGTTTTGCCCAGGGTCAAACTTCCACACCATCACAGGGACAGTCACTTCAGCGAGGATGAGCCACTGCTTTGGGTTATGGTGCCAGCTGGGGAGTGGCTTTATAGCAGAGCTGTCCTGGAACACAAGATCATCTTTGCCGTGGTCCAGAGCAAGCCAGGAGTGCAAAGCAGAACTGAGCACCCCAAAGTGATATCCAGACACTTCACCAAGCCCTGAGCAAAACGCTGTGAGAAACAGCAGTGGGTGGCTGGAGGTCATCACCCAGCATGGGAGAGAAGCTGTCCCTGGGCTGTGCTGAGGTGCCACCGCTCCCAGGCTGCAGAGGCCATCCCACCGGGCAGCACAGCACCCTGTTAGTCCAGCTCATGGTGGGTCCATGGGTCCCGACAGGCTGCAAAGGGCACAGTTCAATGCTTTGCTGGTTCCTGGGACACACTAATCCCTTGGTGCCTGCAGAGAACCAGGCAGCACCTCCTCCACCAGCAGCTGGGCTGGAGGTGTCTGCAGCACACGTGGGCACTTGATGAGAAAATGCTTCCCAAGCTGAGTCCCTCCGGGGGTGGATGAAGGGGGTTCCAGGCTTCAGAGCACAGGTGTCCTTGAGTGTTCAAGGCAGAAACCAGTTCCCTGTGCCCAGGGACTGGGGCAGGGTCATGAATGACCAAAAGGATCTATTCTGGTACCTGCAGAGCATCCCTACTTTGACAGGTAGAAGACCACCAAAGCCAGAGCATCACATTCCTAGGATCAGCCTCATCCAAGTCTTGCTGGCCCATGGAGAGCAGAGGTCTCCAGTTCAAGGGCTGAGACAGACAAGCTGCAGAAAAAGCAGAGAGCCCAGAAAGTCCCAGCACTGATGTGGGAGAGGAAGGGTGTCCAGCAGCTTTTGGGCAGAGGTCATGCTAACCTGGAGGGTGAGAGCCTCAGCTGGGACAAGGATACACCAGAGTCCATCTCTGGACTGAGCCACAAAAGTATGAAATCAGGTCTCCTGGATGTGGGTCCCCAGCAGCAGCATAAATCCAGCAGCTCCTGTTGGCTTGGATTCACTTGATTAAGTAATTAAGTGTGTGTTGTCCAGAGAGAAGATGCTGGTTTCCCTGTGGGCTCTCTCAAGGGGTCCATTGCTGACAGGAGGGGTAGTGGGTTGTTTGCTCCCTCTTAATCCCCTTTCTAAGGGTTTCCCCTCCACAGGCTGAGATCAAGGGGGAAGTGTAGATGCCTCTGCCTACGCCTCTGCTCCCCAAGGGCAGCAGCCCCCGCTTGAACGGCTCTGCTGCCTTCCACTTGGTATCTTTGATCTCATATTTAAATACAGCTGGCCATAAAGGGAAAGGGAATGTTTCCCAGCCAAGGTTTGATTTCCAGTCTCTCTGTCCTCCCAAATAATGCTATCAAATATCAGATTTTGGAAGACCAACCATTTCCTTGGGTAATGAAAAGTAAGTGTAGGGGGAATAAAGGAGGGGAATAAATTCTCAAGAACAATTACCTTCAGGTTATTTTTCAATATTTCTTTTTTATATCATCATTTGAAATGAAACGTCAAACTGGTCTACCTCTTCATATTGCACCTCCACTCTTAATCATGGCAGCAAACGAGAAGCTTGAAATTCTGCTGGATTTCCACCCCAAACTCGTGATCTTTCCGGAGACATTGCTCTCGCTGCATCCCCTCCCTCACTCTGTGAGCATGGTGTGTGTTTCTGGTTCCCCACATTTATGACCTGGCATTTCGCTCCGTTAAACCAGGGGCTGTTTTATCACTTCCAATTTACAAAGTTATATGAACACCACCACCTGATTATCCCACTCTTGTCATCGTTTCCTGCTTTCAGCAGTCTTTCAGTGTCATCTTCAAACTTTCTCAGTAATGATTTTCTGTTTTCTTCCAGATCCCTGCTAAAGATGCCAAGCAGCACCACGGCCTGGGGAGGTACCTGTGGGACCCAATTAGGAGCAACTGCACTGAGGACTGATGGAGCACCAACAATTATACCCTGAGATCCAGCATTTAGCCAGTTTTTAAACCCAGCCTAATCATGCCATATTCCTTTGTTATGTACTAATAAAAGCAAAGCCACAGCAAGAGTGCCCAGGTTAACTCTTCACAACCTCAGCACACCAAAAGCTCAGGGAAACTTCTGTGCATTTGCTAAAAAAATAAACCACAAAAGTGACAGCAAGAATTTCACTTCCAATATATCCTTCACAGGTTGTTGGTCTCATCTCCATCCCCAGCCCTGGGGAGGTCAGGTCTCTCGTTCATGGGGCTTTTGCTACTGAAGAGGATTTGTCTCCTGATGCCTGAGAAGAGGCCAGGATAAGGCTGGAATGAGGCAGGCAACAAGCAAAGGGAAAAGGCACCTTCATCACGCTGCTCTCTCGTTCCCAGTAAACTGATATACAGCTCCGGAATCCCTTAGAAATGGATGTTGAATCTTTATAAGAAAGCTGCTCTCCTTCATCATTCCCATCACAAAAGGAACACAGGCCCTGGATCATCTATTTATTAGAATATTTTAGTTGGGAAAACAAGTCGGGGGGAGGGCGGGGGAGAGGGGATTAATTAAATTAATGGCCTCTCTAAAGAGAAGACAATTAGGGTATTGATTGCAAGAAGTGCCAAGTTAATTGGGCATGTGACACATTGACATTTTTCACAATCAATAAACCTGCAGCACCTTCAAAGAAATCTCCAGCAGCACATGACCATATCAGGGTCAAGAATGCAATAAATTTCTTGAGCTGATTATAACTGTTGACTTCTTTCATGTTTTCTCAATACCAAAAGCTGTCTGACAGGGCAGCTTTTTCCCCATGTGGCTTTACTAAAAGGCTTTGAAGGAGCCAATGCGAGCTTTCTCCCTGTTTTTTTTTAAGGAGAAATCTTGTCAGCTCCAGTCAGCTTTGCCTCTCCATTCCCTACCAGTCCCTGGAAAGAAAGGGGCTGGAGAGGCCCGGGAAAAGCCAATTAACAGAGGCAGTGGAGGAGTAACAGAGCACCCAGCAGGGATGCTCTGAAGCCAGGCTGGTGCCTGGAGACTGCTCCAGCTCCTGTGCAGTGGGACATTGTGTGCACTGGGAAAGAGCCTCACTGCAGGGACGGATCAGCCAGACCCTTCCTTGTCTTCCTTTATTCCAGCTGCTGTTGAAAAGCAGAGCTGATGTTTGCCATGAGGCTGTTTAAAACAATTGTCCAGAAGGAGCAACATCCCCTGGCATCTGTCTGTTGTCAGACACCTCCCAGAACAACCTGCAGAGTATCTGACTGATCCCCCGGGACACAAGACAGGCTCTGGGCACAGGATACTCCTGACAGAGCAGCAGGGATGCTGCTGCAGGAGGTGGAGGGGAGGCGTGAGCAGAGCACCATCAGGGCTCTCTGACATGAGGGATGGGTTTGGATCAGAGATTGGGAGGAAATTCTTCCCTGGAGGGTGGCAAGGCCCTGGCACAGGCTGGGCAGAGATGATGTGGCTGCCCCATCCCTGGAAGTGTGTTACAGTTTTAGATTTTTCAGGATTTTTCTTTCCTCTCTGGCTAACACGAACTTTGGGGGGTGACACTGCCTCCACCTAGATAACGATCCAAAATTCCACCTTGATGGCTCTAGGGACAGTTCCTTTGTTCTTTTGTTTGGGGAGTGGTTTTGCTTTTTCACTTCACTTCTTCGGCGGAGGCGGAGGAGACGGAACCCGCGGACGGAGGTTGCTGCTCTTTNCTACGGACTTATTGTTCAGGTTTTTGGTTATATAGTTGTTATCTGTTCTGTTCTGGTGGTTCACATATACATATATGCATATATAACCATATTTAGTAGTTAAGAACTGTTATCTCTCCTTCTACATTTTTTCCTTCAAATTAAAATTTTGTTCTAAATTTAAAAGAGGCGTGATCTTTCCTTGAAAAAGGCATTCCAAATTTTTTTGGCTTGCTATAAACTAAGACAAAGTGTCCAAGGCCAGGCTGGATGGGGCTTGGAGCAGCCTGGGCTGGTGGAAGGTGTCCCTGCCCATGGCAGGGGGTGGGACTGGATGGGCTTTAAGGTTCCTTCCACCCCACACCATTCTGGGATTTTATGATTCTATGACAAGTTCTATCCCTGCTGTGGTTCACTAGTGCCTTTGTATTTATAGTCCTTCAGGGGTCTGTCACTAAGAGCTTCCAGCATGACGAGGTTAATGTGTGCTACAGTGCATATGTATACTGACCAGACTCAACCTCCCCAAAATCTGACCCTGGCTGTTTTCATTGTCAGTGCTTTTGTGTACCAGTATCATATTTAAAACAAAACAAAACAAAACAAAACAAAAAAACCCACTCACATTCTGAAATTTCACACGAACAGTACTGAAATCCTGTTCAATGCCTCTCTTGTCCTGGGAGGGGAGCGAGGTTGGAGCTGGCCTGTCCCATCAGGAAGGGCTTGGGAGTAGGAGGGGTATGGTTTCGGCTCCCATGGACCAAAGTCAGGTCTTACCTCCTGGACAATTGCCAGGGCATGAATGCTGCTTTCTGGTCAAGGATGGAGCTCTGGTGCCAATTTTTCCTCTTTGGGAGCTTTGCCATAGCATTTGAGAGCCTTTCTCAGTCCTTTGAAGTTGTCAACTAGAACCACCTTCATCTTTGAGAGCAAACCTTGGACTGGGAATGTGCTGAGGAACATTGTCTGTGTGGGGATGTCCCACATCTGCTGGTCACTGGGGGCTAAAACATTTGAAAGTGTCCAAGGAACTGATGACTGCCAGAGGTCACCTGTGAACTCATTGCTGGAAATTACACACAGCTGAAAGCTCAACTTCTTTGCCCTTTAAATTGTTTTGCAGAGTTGCCCTGGGCACCTGCCCCACACTAACAGCATCGTTCCCATGGACAAGCTCTTTATGATGTCCCTGCTGTTTACATTAGGAACTCAAATTTCATTGCCTGTTGCATAACTCACATCAAGGAATTATTGTGCATTTGCAGAAACATCTGCGTTGTTGAGACCTGGCGCAGAACCTCATGACTGCTTATCATCTGTCGTTCATTTTAACCTTATGCAAGGCTACACTCAATAATTAAATTGTACAATTAGAACTTGACAAGATCCATGAAAGCCACATCCTGCCAGTGCCCCCAGCCCATGTGCTGCCTCATTAGCAGCAGCATCTGGACCATCTCCTCTCATCACACACTATCTGTACCCCTTTTTACCAGGCTCAGAGTTTTTTTGCCCAGCACAGGGGCATCCTCACACAGGATTAGTGGTGAGCAACATCACCTAATTACAATCAACCTTGACACCTTATCTTAGGAAAATTGGAGGAAAATTAGCTTGCTCCTAGGAGACACAGGCTCAAGATGAACAGGCTCTCAGTTGCCCTTGTCCGTGCTGGAGAGAGGGGACAAAATCAAGAGAGCAAATTCCTGGGGCTGTCAGGGAACACTTTCCAAAAGGCAGGAGCTTGCACACAGCAAGAACCTGGTGGTGAGGGTGGGCATCTTCATCCCCTGTCCCCAGGCTGAGCCAGGGGTGTGATTAGCAGAGTCCCTGGACCAGGGAAACGCCCCATGACACCCAAAAGAGGACGCAAGGATGATGTTTGCATTGCCCCATGGGCTCCTCACTCATCACAGGGGGGTGAGAGGGCTCCAGCTGTGGTGTTGGCCAGAGCTCACCCTCTCCCCCAGGGGAGCAGCCAGAGCTCTCCAGCCCCTGTACCCACTGCAGAAAGTGGATGCCCTTTGAAAAGATTCCCAAATAAATGTACCCAGAGTAACCCACCCGCTGAGCCCGAAGATGCTGCCCAAGTCCTGAGCAAAGGGCAAATCCATCTGCCCTGGATGGGGAAGGAGCTGTTGGCCAGGCAGTACGACAGCTCTGCAGGGGATGTCTGAGATCCTGAATGGGACAAAATGGACACTAAACTGGCAGCCAGGGTTAAGCATAAAGTTATTTTCAAACCATTGTTAATTGACATAAAAAGCAACAGCACCATTTATCATGAGCACATGGAGGAGTCCAAACCACAGGTACATTCAGGGAAAAAAGATGGTGCCTACACAATAGAGTGTTAAAGAAAAACTCTCTTCTAGAGATAGCTCCTATATCCAGAATTCAAGAATGACAATTTAATACCAACTCTGCAAGTAGTGCCCAAAGAGCTGTCAGGGCCCAGGCCTCGTGTGGGATAATGCTTAATTAATGCAGAGGTTTAAATGCCTTGTGCCTTGCTTATGGAAAATGCCTTTGGTCTTTCCTCCTCCCTGTCAATCCATCATCCAGGCACTCCGAGGATGAACTCCATGGTTTTCAAAAAAGCCTGATACGGTGCTCAAACCACCAGAAAGCTGGAAACGTATTGCCCTGCCCACCATTTCTAATTAAAAATTTTCATTAATTTCAAGGAGGGGAAGAGTTCCTTAGGGGTCTCTCCTGACTCCAGCACTATTACACATTTCATTAATGATGCAGATGATGGAAGAAATAGCAGGCTTATTTAATTTCCTAGATAGTACCGAGTTTTGAGATATCATGTGCAGGCAGAAAGGCAGGATTCAAATTCCAAATCGCTTCCTGAATTAGACAAACAGGCAGACAAAGTACAGGATGCAGTTCTACAAGAACAGGAAGGGTTCAGCTGCTGACAGGAAGGTTGCTTGGTGGTCTTCCAGGGAGAAAATTAATCAACGGGACAAAGCAGTGCCATAAAAAAGGCACATTTCATTCTGGGGTCATGCACAGGGGTATGACTTGTAAAAAAACACAGTCTTCCTCCTGCTCCCCATTGCTCGGGTATCAACTGGAATATTGTTTTCTCTGTTTTGAGAAGTCAAAGGATCATTTGGAGGGTGTTCAAAAAAGAGTAAGAAGAACTGCCTTTGATGAGGGAAACTAGTCCCAGTGGTCACGTTTAGGCAGGGCAGGAGACAAGCCAAAGAGGAGATGCAGAAATCTTTGTGAAGGAAAGGAAAGCAAAGTTTATTCCCCAGAGCAGATGGGACCAGAAGCTGTGGGATTAAAGGTACCTTTTCAGATCAGATGTTAGGCAAATCCAGCTGTCTGGATGGCAAGGAGTGGAAACAGTGTTTGGAAAGGTCAGAGAGGTCCTCTCTCTAGTGGGGTTCAAGAAATGGCTTGTTCGGAATGACTCCAGTGGAGCTGATCTTGCCCTGTGACAAGAGATGGACAAGATCACCATAAGTCTTCTTCCCGAACCAATATCCCATGAAGAAACAGAGCATTTCATAGAATCATGGAACCACGGAATAGTTTGGGTTGGAAGGGACCTTAAAGCTCATCCAGTCCCACCCCCTGCCATGGGCAGGGGCACCTTCCACCAGCCCAGGTTGCTCCAAGCTCTGTCCAACCTGGCCTTGGACACTGCCAGGGATCCAGGGGCAGCCACAGCTTCTCTGCCCAACCTGTGCCAGGGCCTGCCCACTCTCATAGGGGAGAATTTCCTCCCAGTAGCTGATCTAAACCTACTTTTTATCAGTGGGAAGCATTTGAGAACTAGTGGTGAATTAGAGAATTTGTGGTGGAGCCATCGGGGAATGTGCCCTTTGGGCTGAGGAGGACTAAGGCACCGTTATGTCACAAGCTTTGCACAGGAGTGGACACATCCTGCAGAGTCCCACGGAGCCTGTGACATGGCATCTACACCTGCATTTGGAGCACTTCAGAGGGAATGTCTCCCTTCGGAGAGCAGGGCATGATGTAGAGACAGCAAAGAATAAAATCTTTTACATCTGTTTGTAAAAAAACTCTTTTTACCACATTTTTCACTTGCAAGCCAGACTGATTTTAGTGGAAAGAATGTAAAACTTAACCATCTTCTGTAGAAATGTGTTATTTTCTTCACAATCCTGATATTTAATACTCATGCATCATTTCTATCAGTTTTTGTTGGTTTTTTACATTGTTTAATGGCACAGAGTAAAGCACAATATGCATATTTAGTCACCTGGGATTGAGTTTTTAGTCATTTGAGGCACAAGTTTCAAAGTGATTCTTATCAGCTGCATGGCTGTGAACAAAGAAGCTCTTCCCTGCGAGGGTGGGAGGCTCTGGCCCAGGTTGGGCAGAGGAGCTGTGGCTGCCCCAGGCCAGGTTGGACGGGGCTTGGAGCAACCTGGTATAGTGGAAGGTGTCCCTGTCCATGGCAGGGGGTGGAACAAGATGACCTTTAAGCTCCTTTCCAGCTTAAACCATTCTGAGATTCTGTGATTCATGGGTTCATTTATAACTCTGTTTTCCTTCTGCAACTCCAACAAGAAGAGGAATCCATCACAGTCTTCCAGTAGGTGGCTGGAGCACAGGAGAGCTCCAGCACATCATGCAAAGTCTTCATCCATGTGCTACTGCAACAGGTACTTACCACTGATCTTATCCTAATTAGTAATCCTATGGTAATCAGTTCTCATCATCCAAAAGCTCCTAGAGATATTTTTTTTCAGCTATGAAAAGCTCTGCCTCAAAATCTGGAGTGTCTGAGAGGGCAAGACTTGGCTTTAAGGAGACTGTGGTTGTCTCGTTGCTCAGGGCTGATGGAGAGTAACTGTAAGCAGATGGATTCTTATCCTCACCTCCTGCAAGGGTCACTGGCAGTGGCACAAACAGCACCAGAGGCTGCACTGGCAGCTCCAGAGAAGTGGGTGATGACACCCAGCAGAGGTTTGTGCTTCATGGGGGCAGATTTTAATCCTCCTTTCTGATTGAGACGGACCCAAACATCTGGGCAGGAGCAGAGGTCTGGGTCAGCTCAGCAAGCCATCGTGGACCTCTCCTCCAGAAGTGAGGAAGACGGGCTGAGAGCAGGGGTGGATGGTGACCCAGGTGACACAAGGTCATCAGGATGGGGCCATCAGAAACACACATCAGCAAGGGACCAGCCAAGACACTTCTGTGCACAGCACTGCTGAGCACACAGTGCCCTGCCTTGGCATGGCCAAGCAGGGACAGGAGGGACTGGCTCAGCCTCACCAGTTCCCTCAGAAACACACCATGAGAGGGACCCTGAGTGACAGCTTGTCTGGGCAGGAGGGGGTGGCTGCAGGCACCACGAACCCCCATTCTCATGTCTGTCTCATCTCTGGAGGTGTGTCCTGTCCAATTTGTACATAATGACAGAGATGATCTGGAAACCGTCAAGTTAAAAGCACAGAGAGATGTTTGTGTAAGAAATTCCTCTTATGTGATTTATAAAGGTTGGTGACAGGCTTAAAAATAATGCAGTGATCCAAACAAATGCTTTAAATAGCAGAGGTGACATTTCCCCAGTGAACACCATTCACATGGCAGAGGGAGAGTGTTTACTGCCCAAACCCTGTGTTATGATGTTGGTCACCTGCATAAATGGGGTGTCCCAGCTGGTGCCCAGGCAAACCCAGCACTGCCCCACTGTCACAAGGAACCTTTTGTTACCAAGACTTCATGTGATATGATACATTCTGTACTAGAAAGGTCTAGATTACATTGTGTGAGGCATTTCTTGAGGACAGGTGTCCAGTGAAGGCTTCAAGTTTCCAAGCAGAGAGGATAATGAGAGTGCCACCACATTTTCTTAAATAAAGAACAAGATAAGATGGGAAAACGAGGAATTCCAGAATCATAGAATCATGAAACATCTTGTGTTGGAAGGGACCTTGAAGACCATCTCATTCCACCCCCTGCCATGGGCAGGGCTGCCTTCCACCAGCCCAGGTTGCTCCAAGGCCTGTCCAGCCTGGCCTTGGACTCTCCCAGGGATGGGGCAGCCACAGCTTCTCTGGGTAACCTGTGCCAGGGCTTGCCCACCCTCACAGGGGTGAATTATTTCCTAATATCTAATATAAACCTACTCTCTGGCAGTGGGAGGCCATTCCCTTTTTCCTGTCGCTCCAGGCCCTTGTAAATAGTCTCACTCCATCTTTCTTGCAGGCTCCCTTCAGGTACTACAAGGCCATAATTTGGTCATCCTGGAACCTTCTCTTCTCCAGGCTGAACAATCCCAATTGTTTCAGTCTTCCCCCACAGCAAAGGGGCTCCACCTCTCTAACCACTTCTGTGACCTCTGGACTCTCCAGCAGCTCCACATCCTTCCTGTGCTGGGCTCCAGGGCTGGAGGTGGGTAGGGCAGAGGGGCAGAATCCCCCCCTGCCTTGCTGCCCATGCTGTGGGACCAGCCCAGCCCACGGGGGTTTCCTGGGTCCCAGCACACACAGCCAGGACATGTCCAGCCTCTCACTCACCAGCACCCGAGAGTCCTTCTCTCCAGGGCTGCTCTTGGTCTGTTCATCCCCAGCCTGGACTGGGACCAGGGGTTGCCCCATCCCAGCTGCAGCACCAGCACCTGGTGGTGTTAAACCTCCTGAAATTCCCATGGGCCAGTGCTTGTCCAAATCCCTCTGGATGGCATCTCATCCTTCAGTTGTGTCACCTAAACCCTGAGCATGGTTTCTTCTGCAAGTTTGCTGGAGGTGCACTCAGTCTGTGTCACTACTCAGTGTCTGTGCTCTCCTCACGTGGAAAGGATGCAAGCAGCTCCCAGGCAGAACCCGGACTCTTGGCTCTGTGGTGAGCTGGAGCTTGGAGCAGGGATTGCTGCTTTGTAATCCATCCCAAGAATAGGTTAGTAACAGGGACAAGCTGGGAGAAATGTTCCTTGGCTCTTTGTCATTCCACTTTTGCAATCAAATGCCCCGTCATGCCCTTTGCTGCACACACTTTATGATCATTTTCCTTAATCTCACCTACTATCCAGGTGGACAAACCTCAAGTAGGTTTGCTGGGTAGTGGTCATGCCATTCCCAGAGGATGGATCTCAGAATCATAGAATATGCCAAATGGAAGACCCACAAGGACCATCCAGTCCTTCCCCTGGACTCTGCATTGGTGAGGCCACACCTGGAGTGTTGTGGTCAGTTCTGGGCCCCTCAGTTCAGGATGGACATTGAGGGGCTGGAGCGGGGCCAGAGAAGAGCAACAAGGCTGGGAAAGGGACTGGAGCACAAGTGCTGTGGGGAGAGGCTGAGGGAGCTGGGGGTGTTTAGCCTGGAGAAGAGGAGGCTCAGAGGTGACCTCCTCACTCTCTAGAACTCCCTGAAGGGAGGTTATAGCCAGGTGGGGCTTGGTCTCTTCTCCCAGGCACTCAGCAATAGCACAAGGGGGCACGGGCTTCAGCTCTGCCAGGGGAAATTTAAGTGGGATATTAGAAAAAAGTTCTTTGCAGAGAGAGTGGTCAGGCATNGCATCATCCAAACCCTCCTGCAGCTCTGGCAGCCTTGGGGCTGTGCCCACTGCCCTGGGCAGCCTGGGCAGTGCCCACCACCGTCTGGGGGAACAACCTTGTCCTGAGATCCAACCTGAGCCTGCCCTGACACAACTCCAGCCATTGCCTGGGGGCTGTCCCTGGTCCCCCCAGAGCAGAGATCAGTGCCTGCCCCTCCTCTGCCCCTCCCCAGGGACTTGGACCTGCCCTGAGGTGTCCCCTCAGTGTCCTCTTTTCCAGCTGAACACCCCAAGTGCCCTCAGTGTCCTCACACGCTGCCCCTCCAGGCCCTGACCCATCTCTGGGTCCCTCCTTTGGACACTCTGCAATGGCTCAATCTCTCCCTTCCATTGTGTCCCCCCAAAGTGCCCCCAGAGTGCCCCACTCTGCCGCCCCAGTGCAGAGCAGAGCGGGACAATCCCCTCCCCAGGGTTGGCTCAACCAAGCACATCCCAAAGGCTGAGCAAGGGCTGTGCTTCGTCCAAATCACTGTCGGAGACCAGCTGGGAAGAGCTGGTCAGGAGGAGGAGATTCTGGTTCAAGGTGTGTGGACTGGGTGTCGCTGACAGTAGAGTGTCACAGGGATGAGTCAGGGGCAGGTTCATGTTTCATGTGGCCCAGAGGCACCGAGGTGAGGAGCTGCAGGACTCCCAGGCCCCCGTACATCACAGACACACCACTGGGTGCAGGACCTGAGAGACAGACGGAGTCCCATGACCAGTCCTGGATGCCGCTAAGGGAACCCTTTGCCACAGAGCATTTCCCCCCTCCCTTCCACTTGGAGCTGATGCTGACCTGCATCCCTGATGGCTTGGCAACTTCCAGAGCATTTTTCAAATTTTTTTGCATTTTATCAGAGAGTTCAACTTCCCATGGGGAAAGAAGCAGGAGCTGCCTGTTGTCCTGTGACCAGCAGGTCCCAGACCCCAGGCTGGATCAGAAGATAAATCAGTAAGGGCATGTTAACGTCACAGAGCTGTTACAAACTGCACTGCAGATACTTGGTCAGAGTGGAACATTGCCTGTTATTGCTGATGGCAGCCGTCAGGACAGTTCACACCTTTGCAAGTTATTTGCCTGTGCAACACAATAGATATTTAAATGCCCATTACATCATTTCCTGAAGAAGCAATCTTCTGCCAATGGAGACAGGAGCAGGCACTCACAGCTCTATTGCACTTAGAAGAACATATTACCACAAGTGAAGAGCTGTATGACCAAAATTTCATGCAGCTAAAATTGACTAATAGCTTCAAGGTGTTTTTTCCTTAACGCATGTTGTTGCTCACCATACAGCTGCCATTACGTGGGGGAAATTCCTGCTTCTAGAAGTTGTTGTTGAGTTGTGATTATTCCACAGATAGAGAAGACACAGCTCATATACTGCAGATACAAACCATACAGGGACCATCCCTGTGAACAATTAATCAAGCTGCATCTTGCTGGTGGAGGTTTTTCAGCAGAGTGAAACATGAGTGAGAAGCAGGGAAGTCCTCCTAGGGACCACAGCAGAGAGAATATAAAACATCCCTGTCTCCAGGCTGGCTTTGCCCCTTCAGGAGTCTTTACAGCCTCTCTTGAGGGATGCACATCATCAAGGAAAGCTATCTGGAAGGAGGTAAAGGGTTTTTCTGCTCGCTGTGCAGCACCTGTGAAATGTGAGGATGGCTTAGGGCAACAGCAGGACAGGGAAAAAGCTGCCGGTTGGTAATTTGTGAGTTATTTTGGACAAACGAAGGGGAGATATCTGGGGAGTTCTGCATGCAGAAAGGACGATAGGACAAGAAGGAATGGCTTCCAGCTGAAAGAAAATAGGATTTTGGTTTGGATAGTAAGAAATTCTTGGCTGTGAGGGTGAGGAGGCCCTTCCACAGTTGCCCAGAGAAGCTGTGGCTGCCCCATCTCTGGAAGTGTTCAAAGGTAACAGTTCTGTGAGAAGTGAGCTGGTGAATGGGCAAAAGGAACGGGCAATGTGCGACTCCTGAGCATCCATCAAGAGTTCAGGGATGGAGTACAGCCTGACTTCTTCTCCACTTCTGGGCACTTTCTGCTCCACTTCTGGGCACTTTCTGCCCCCAGTCTTCCACCCCCTGGACCCTGGTTTGGCTGGGCTGAGCCCAAGTCACCTCTTTGAAACACACATCAGTGCAAGGGTTCCATCCAACCTGAGCTGACCAAATCTTGCCTTCCAATCTGCATTCTGAGTGCACTTTTGATATGTACACTGCCCCAGTAAGAAAGCTGACTTCATCACAAATATTTCCCCTAATTCCTGCCCTTTTAGCACAGGCCATTTAGGGCTCATCCTGCTTCCAACCATCTCTTCACAAGGCCAAGTAAGTGTTTGTTGTCCGTGATAAGAGTGAAAATGTTATACCATGTGGTGGCACAGCAGTACCCAGGACAGCCTGGTCATTTGGATCTCTGCTCCATCCACCCCTCTCAGCCCCTTGCTCTGTCCCTGAGACAGGAGCACTCTTGCTCATCATGGTACCCTCCCCTGGGACCTGGCCCTTGGAGGCCACTGGAGAAGTCGTTCAGCCTGGCTCTGGAGCCAGGGGGTGGGATGGGGTCACATGAGCAGCACCTGCTGGGCAGGCCTTGGGAGGTGAGAACAGAGAGGGATGGATGCTCAACAGCTTTCTTTCGTGACTCCCATCTTTTTCCTGTCTAAACAGAAGGAGCAATGGGCAGGAACCATGTGGGGTGGATGAGCTCCCAGCTGGAATGATCCTTGGCTACACAGAGCAGAGCAGAAGCTCTGAAGGGTCAAGAGGTTCCTCAGCCATCATCAGACCTACTCCCCAGTCACTGAGCTACCATGACAGCAGCGTCTGTGAGTCACAGTCCCCCTCCCAAGAGCTGTTGGTGCCTGGAAGGCTGCTGAGTTTTCACTGTGCTCAGAGCCCAAACTGGACACCCCTGCACATGGCCCTGGTGGTGTGGAGACTGAGCACCAGTGGGCAAGTCTCTGAGTTTTGCTGTGAGAAGTCACAGGAGATGCCCATTGCAGAAACATTTCACCTATTCTTTAGAGCTTGTTTGGCTGGTGGTGTTTGTTTGTTTAGAGGGGTTATGTTTTGCTTTGTTTGGTTTGCAATTCAATATGTTAAAGCAGGCAGAGAAGTGAAAATTGCTGGGACCATCTGCTGGTAGCAGTCAGCAAAACATGCTGTTAATGATTGATCTTCTCCTGTGCAGAAGGATACCCATGGATCTGACAGCCTGGAAGGAATTCTGTGCTTGGGGAACCACAGTTTGGTGCAAGCAGGAAAGGAAGAGGTGTCTGTGAACCCAGCTCTTCTTGGACTTGCACTTCACCTGAGAAATCTATGGTAATACTATCATGGAGATTTTGGTCACCCAGTCACAAAGGCAGAAGGATGTGACCTGCCCGCTGTGCTGAATGGTGCCCATCCTGTGAGAGGACCCCCAAGGCCAGGGGAGCCCTGCACTCCCAGGGGAGCATGGGAATGAAGACCAGCCAGGCTGATCCTGCCAATTTAATAGAATTACAGAAATATTAATGTTGGAGAACACCTCCAAGACCATCAAGTCCAACCTTCTATCAAATCTCAGTATAGCCACTACATCATATCATGAAGTGCCTCATCTACTCATCTTTTGAACACCAGCAGGGATGGGGACTCCACTGCCAGTGTCAGTGAAGAAATGTTCATTAATGTTCAACCTGAACCTCCCCTGGCACAGCTTGAGGCCATTTTCCCTTGTCCTGTAGCTTGTTACCTGGGGGAAGACATGGAGCCCCACAGCGGTTCCTGCTGCTCTGCAGCAGCATCCTCACCTGGAACAGCTCTAATGGCCTTTGCCATCAGCACTGCCCCACAGACTCCTCTTGATGGAGCTGAACACTTCCTAGACTGGTCAGGTGAGACGAGCAGGGGGTTTCCCATTGCCTCTGTAGACCACAACAACTTAGGTCACTTGGGGTGTTCAGCTGGAGAAGAGGCGACTGAGGGGACACCTCAGGGCAGGTCCAAGTCCCTGGGGAGGGGCAGAGGAGGGGCAGGCACTGATCTCTGCTCTGGGGGGCACCAGGGACAGCACCCAGGCAATGGCTGGAGTTGTGTCAGGGCAGGCTCAGGTTGGATCTCAGGACAAGGTTGTTCCCCCAGAGGGTGGTGGGCACTGCCCAGGCTGCCCAGGGCAGTGGGCACAGCCCCAAGGCTGCCAGAGCTCCAGGAGGGTTTGGATGATGCTCTGGGGCACAGGGGGTGACTCTTGGGGCTGGTCCTGTGCAGGGCTGAGAGATGGACTCAGTGATACTTATGGGTCCCTTCCAACTCAGAATATTTGGTGATCCTGTGAACTTCCACTCCTTCACCAGCCACTCCACCATGTCAGACTGGAGTGTGTCTGTACGACCACCAGCTCTGCTCCTCCCTCAGCACTCTGAACCACTCACCCACCAGGCAGGAAAGCAGCAGCCTGTGGAGCTGCTGCTTTGTAGCCCAATTAACCTCTGCGCTGATTGCTTACCTGTGCCTATTTGAGTGGGGAAGGTGGGTGAGCGATTACTGGGGTGCAAGCAGGGGCACTGACAATGGGCTGGACAGAGGGTCATCACTGTAAGTGTCAGATCATGGTGCTGGAGATGCTCTGCAGAGCCAACAGCCCTCCAGCACCCACTGCCTTCAAGCCCTCCTCCTGCAACACCCGGGGTGAATGCAGAACAGGACAGCTCTGCACTGTGTCTCTGCCAAATCCATTGTTGCTGCCCCCCCTTCTTTCTCCCTTCCCCCAACCCATATTTCCCTCTAAAAAATATGTTTTTTCCGTGTCTTGTGGAAAAAAACAAAATACAGTGCAATTACACATTTTTATAGCACACCTTTCATAGCTTATCGTGGAGCTCTGCACATAAAAAAATGAGTTGCATAAATTTTAAAGACATGTAATACATACACAGTTAAAATCAGGCTGCAACAGCAATAGAGAACAGGTGTGTGCTTAAAGGGAGATTTAAAGCAGGGACGTGAGTTGCACACGGGAGCCATGGGGATGAAGCAGCTGGGCAGAGAGGAGCTGCAGGCAGACATCCCTCTGAGTGCTGGGATGGAGAGAGGGGCTGTAAATCTCAACAGCAAAACAGCCAAACAGGCACCCAGGGGGAGAGCAGAAAGATAAGGGTAAATACCTGAGAGTTCGAATCCCCACTGGAATGATGCTCTGCAGAGACTGGGTCTCCAGAGACTGAGCTGGACAGGGAAGAGCTCAGAGATCAGAGCAGAATTTCCTAAATCACAGAATCACCAAATCACAGAATATGCTGAGCAGGAAGGGACCCACAAGGATCATCCAGTCCAACTCCTGGCTCTGCGCAGGACCAGCCCCAAGAGTCACCCCCTGTGCCCCAGAGCATCATCCAAACCCTCCTGCAGCTCTGGCAGCCTTGGGGCTGTGCCCACTGCCCTGGGCAGCCTGGGCAGTGCCCACCACCCTCTGGGGGAACAACCTTGTCCTGAGATCCCACCTGAGCCTGCCCTGACACAACTCCAGCCATTCCCTGGGGGTTGTCCCTGGTCCCCCCAGAGCAGAGATCAGTGCCTGCCCCTCCTCTGCCCCTCCCCAGGGACTTGGACCTGCCCTGAGGTGTCCCCTCAGTGTCCTCTTCTCCAGCTGAACACCCCAAGTGCCCTCAGTGTCCTCACACGCTGCCCCTCCAGGCCCTGACCCATCTCTGGGTCCCTCCTTTGGACACTCTGCAATGGCTCAATCTCTCCCTTCCATTGTGTCCCCCCAAAGTGCCCCACTCTGGCAGGTGAGGCCGCCCCAGTGCAGAGCAGAGCGGGACAATCCCCTCCCTCTGCTGATGGTCCCCAGGACAGGGATGTCCCTCCTGGCTCCAGGGCACTGCTGACTCATATTCAGCTGCTGAAGCTCTGTCCCACAGGGATGCCAGTTCAACTCGTGCCCTTGTGCACTTCTGGAGGCTCCAGGACAGATGTGTCCTGCTGTGAGGGTGCACTCTGGCCCCGTAGCCCAACCAGCAGCAGTTTGGTTCGGGCTCCAAAGGAGGAAAAGGCCTGAGCTGGAGCTGGGCCAAGAATTCCTTTAGGAATCCCACAAAGGAACAGTGACCCAGTGAGCTCCAATACATACGAGACCAGAACACCAATCACACATGGACAGCCAAGGCTTTCCTAAGACTCATTTATAAAGGAACAAGGGAAGTTGTGGGTACAAAGGGTCTCACACAAGCTTTTCCCATCTTATGCAATTTGACTAGGACTAAACAAGGTCTTCAACCACTGCGTAAATCATTCTGGCTTGATTCGAACTTGATTTTCCCTTGTATGTTCCACCCATGTAATAGGGTGAACCTTGCCAGTGAACTTTGTTGTATCAAACTTTTATAAATTCTTGCTAAAACCACTTTTGTTAATACCTTTGATAGTAATTCTTTGAATTACCCTAAATCACTCATTTGCAGCAAATGGGTGTTGTTGGGAGGCTCCTAAATCAGGATACACAACTAATTGATGTACAGAGCAGAATCTGAAATCAGAATTTGCAACAACTGCTACACACAAGCCCTCCAGCTGTTCAGGGATTTCTGATCAGCTGTATCTTAGCACCATGGAAGCTGAGCAGATTTACAGGACCAAAGATGGACCAGCATCTGAACTTGTACCCCAGGAAAGGAGCCAGACAAGGTTGTTGGGACCTCTAAAAGAAGTAGCTGGGTTAGATATTAGGAAAAGGTTCTTTGCGCAGAGGGTGGTGGGCACTGCCCAGGCTGCCCAGGGCAGTGGGCACGGCCCCGAGGCTGCCAGAGCTCCCGGAGGGTTTGGACGATGTTCTCAGACACATGGTGGGATTGTTGGGGTGTCCTGTGCAGCACCGGGAGTTCAACTGGATGATCTTTGTGGGTTCTTTCCAGTTCAGGATATTCTCTGACTCTTTGCCCATCTCACTGGAACTTGGCTCTGGGATGGAAAGCTGAAGTTGGCCAGGTGTGCAGTGAGTCCAAGTAAACCTATTCTCAGGTGTAGGCTTGGGCTGCATCCCAAGACATCCATGAGAGGACAATGTTGTCTCTTCACAATGATCAACCACTCACCAACTTGCAGCAGAGATGCCCTCAGCCCCCCTGTTGGGAAGTGTGCTGCCTGCCCTGGCGCTGAGCTCCTGTGACTGACAGCAGGCAAAGAAGTTGGCCTTGGTGTCCATCCAGGAGAGAACATGATCCACTGTGACGTGCAGGCATTGAGAACCAGCGTGAACACCCTCTGAAGGGATCTACGGACAGCCCTCTGGACACTCAGGTCTTTGTCACAAGCAGAAGGCATACTAGTGTGACCTGGGTCATGTCCTGCCCAGGCCCAGGCTGCAGCATCCTCTTCATCAGAGAAAGGGAGGGAAGGTGTCTCAAAATCAAACCTTCTCATCCCTGACTCCAAGGGTCCCAAATGCAGGATATCTTCTGCTACAACTGCAGAGGCAGAATAGGATCCCCCATTCCCCTTGAACCATACAATCATTAAGGTTGGAAAAGACCTCTAAGATCATCACGTCCAACTGAGACCATCCCAGAAAACAGTCACAGCAAGACTGAAGGGAAAACCCAAACTGCTCCATGGTGGATGGTGGTCCATGGAAACATGGTTCCAGCCCAGTAGTCTTCCCTGTCAAAATATCCATGATTTCTTGCATGGACACTTCTCAAAGTCCAGCACCCATGGTGCTCACCAACCCCACTGCACAGCAGAAGAAATGCAAATTATGGTCCACCTTCCAATCTTACCCAGGTCAAGATGATAACACAGGGATAGCCAGAGGCATCCCAGGAGCAGAGACACCACTGTCTGTCTATTCAGTCTGTCACCTGAGTGGAGCAGAAGCTGAAGGAGGCTGCAAGGACTGACACATCTTCTGAAACCACACCATTTCTGATCATGGAAACTTTCCCAGCTCTGTCCTCCACACCTTCACACCAGCGGTGTCCCCCAGCTGCATTTCCAGATGTCCATGCCCAGGGTGTGCCACCCGAGCAGCACAGCTGAGCCATGACCCTGGGGCAGCCCCAGCAGCACACAGTGATGTCCCAGGGGGATGATGGCTGGCCAGAAGACACTGCAAACCTCAAAGTGCAGTTTGGAAATCACTCCAAAAAGCAGAAGGAAGCCGTGGAAAGTTTCTGAGAGAAAAAATTTGGAATAAAGAAGAAAAAAACTAAAATGCAGCCAGTCTCCCAATAGGCCCTCCAGAGGGTATTCTTCAAAAAGCTGCCTCTGATGCAAGGGAGACTCAGTTCTAAGATCTCACATATTCTGAAATGGTTTTTTTCCATCTGTCCTGGTAAGCCTGCATGATGAGTTCCACTCTGGACCCAAGACACACCATGGTTATGGGTTTTTTTTTTAATCATTATCATTAATTTGTTAAAACCATTATGACATGTTGGTTCCCAGCCAGCATTTTTCTAATGAAGGATGTTTAGGCAGGAAGTTCTTGACTGGCTTGTGCACCTTGGGAATCCCAGCTACTAAGAAAGCCATTAAAATGGATGTGAGCATTCATGGGGACACTTGACAGTTGTCACAACTTCTGCAGGATGGCCCAGTGCCTCCCAGAGGGTGGTCCCCACCAGTCCCCAGGTACCCTGTCACACCAGGCTGCTGCACTGGCCCAGTGCCTTCCACAGGCTGGTCCCCACTGGTCCCCAGGTACCCTGTCACACCAGGCTGCTCCACTGGCCCAGTGCCTCCCAGAGGGNTAATGAAGGATGTTTAGGCAGGAAGTTCTTGACTGGCTTGTGCACCTTGGGAATCCCAGCTACTAAGAAAGCCATTAAAATGGATGTGAGCATTCATGGGGACACTTGACAGTTGTCACAACTTCTGCAGGATGGCCCAGTGCCTCCCAGAGGGTGGTCCCCACCAGTCCCCAGGTACCCTGTCACACCAGGCTGCTGCGCTGGCAGGCACCCACCAGCCCTGTTTGCAGAATGCTCCCTGCAATCCTGATTCTGCCAGGTAAGCGCTCTCTGTGTCCCCAAAGGCTGGCCCTCAGGAGGGTTAGGGTGGATGGATGTGGAGGAGGAGCCACCACAGTGCCCACCTGCCCACGCTGATGGCAGAAGACACCAGTTTGGAGCAGAGAAGGGGAATCCTGCACCACTAACCTGCCTCAGAAAAGAATAGGAATTGTTTGCAAACCAAGAAAGCTCAGCATGAGTATGTAGCAGTGGGACTTCCCTGTGCCTTGAAGGAGGTCCCTCCACCCACCCCCAAGTTGTTCCCAGCCCCATATGGTGCTCCTCTACAGGGCAGCTGATGCTACCAAGTCCCTCATTTCTTTTTGCTGACCTTCCCAGCAGCGTCCCAGGCTTTGTGGAGCTGCAAGCTCTCTGCCAGCCTCGCTCTTCATCCCTGCCCCACCTCTCCCAGGCTCTGCTCCCTGGAGGTTCAGTGAGTGTGCCACACCAGCAGGTGGCACAGGCAGAAAGTCCCTTCTTGTTGGTGCCCCAGCCGTGACTTCGGAAGAGAATATGACCCAGTAAAAACCAGCAAATAGGCACAAGAGACATCATCTATCACAGAAGGGTTTGCTTCACTCTCAACAGCTCAGGAAGAATTTTTTTTCCCAGATTTTGAAGCGGGGGTTTCAGTCAGTGCTATGTAAGTTCCCGCAAGAATCTCTAGAAATCAATCTCTGCCCCTTTCTACAAGCCAGGGTGGTCACAAACTGACTTACCACATCCCACATCCCACATCTTTTGACTCATCTCTCCACCACCCCCTTCTCATCCCCACCACACCAGCATCACGTGTGGTCTGCTCCTGATTGCTCCCTGTCCCTCATCAGCTGCTGCAGTGCCCCAGCTCCCCTTCTCTTTCCTCACCTTCTCTCCTCACTGGTCCTTCCCCAGGGCTGCTGGCAGCTCCACATGGTCCTCCCAGGCCTTGACACTGGGACCTTCTCCCTTTGCTCTCCATCCAGCCATTTGTCCAGGGTCATTTCTCACATCCAGCCAAGCCTCACTGGCACAGTCCTGCTGGTGAGTCCTCTCAGTGACAGGGCTGTCTCCATGGTATGGTATGAAGGTCACAGAAATCAGGGAGGGCAGCCCTGGGACTGCCCTGTCATCTCCTGGGACTGCCCTGTCATGTCCTTGGATAGCTCTGTCATCTCCTGGGACTGTCCTGTCATCCCCTGGGACTGCCCTGTCATCCCCTGGGACTGCCCTGTCACCTCCTGGGACTGCCCTGACATCTCCTGGGACAGCCCTGACATCTCCTGGGACTGACCTGACATCTGGGACTGCCCTGACATCTCCGGGGACTGCCCTGACATCTCTTGGGACTGCCCTGTCATCTCCTGGGACAGCCCTGACATCTCTTGGGACTGCCCTGTCATCTCCTGGGACAGCCCTGTCATCCCCTGGGACTGTCCTGTCATCTCCTGGGACAGCCTTGTCATCTCTTGGGACTGCCCTGACATCTGGGACTGTCCTGTCATCTCCTGAGACTGCCCTGACATCTCCTGGGACTGCCCTGACATCTCCTGGGACTGCCCTGACATCTTCTGGGACTGTCCTCTCATCTTCTGGGACTGTCCTCTCATCTTCTGGGACAGCCCTGTTATCTCTTGGGACTGCCCTGTCATCTCCTGGGACTACCCTGTCATCCCCTGGGACTGTCCTTTCATCTCCTGGGACAGCCTTGTTATCTCTTGGGACTGCCCTGACATCTGGGACAGCCCTGTCACCTCCTGGGACTGCCCTGACATCTCCTGGAACAGGACAGACTCAGGCCATGGTGCCTTTCCACTGAGACACCCCTCAGCCCTCCTGTCACACTCTAAATGAGCTCTGCTGGGCTGGACACTGGGACAGGACAGGTTTCCCAGGCTTCACCTGGGACAGGACTGTTGGGGGTGTTCCCACCCCCTCTGCTCCCCCCGTTCCTCTGCAGCAGCTGCCCCGCAGGTCTCTGAGGGGCACCTTGGGCTGCACAGGCAGCGTGACAGCTGCTGGTGGCCACAGGTATCTCGAGTGTCCGTGTCCAATTTCTTCGTGACCTAAGGCAGGACAACGTGCCTGGGCTGCAGCTGAGGTTCAGGGAAGCTTTGAGGAGACACCAAACACTGCAGGAGTTCAGTTCTGCACCGGTTTCTCTCCGTAACGCTCCTCTGACAAACCCCACTCTGACAGAGCTGTTGGACATCCGGGCGCTGTTAAAGACCATTTTAAGCTCCTGTTTGTCTGGTTTGCTGCAGACTCAGACTGAGTGTTGGGAAACTTCTTGCAGAAAATGGACATATGAGCGACCTCAGTGCTTTAGATGCAGTTGTGCTGCCAGGCCTTAAAGGCTGCAGTGAGAAGCTGCTTGTAAGAAGCCTCTGTGGAGATCAACAGTGAAGAGGAATGTAAACTTACAGAAACTGCAGCAGAAGAACTGAAAAACATTGGCCACAGAGAGAAGTCACAAGGACTTTATTTTACACCAATAGAGTTGTGTGTTATTGGCATTAACCAGTCCCAGGGTGGTTTGCAGTGTGTGTGCAGTGTGTGAGCTCTCTGGGTTATTTAAGGGGCGTTTTCACAACAATAAACGGCATTACCTTGATCATATTGGTCAGTTTGTGGTGTCCATGAGTTTCCCTCACAATAACTGAGCACCGTGGCAAGAGAGGAGGTGAACTCTTCAGGCCCTGCAGTAGTCGGTGGCCAGCAGGACAGAGAAGTCTTTGCCCCTCCCGTGCTGTAAAGGCGGAGCAGGGAAGGAGCCGTCACTGCCCTGGAGACCCTGGATTGAAGCACACCATATGGGAGAGCAACCTCCCCTCAGCTTCTCGCACAGCAAGGGTGGGACTCCAACCCGCTGCCATGTGCACGGGGCCCAAAAACGCCCCCGGAGCAGCTCTGAGTCACCCAAGCCTCCTCTGCTGCTGGGACCACCATGGCCCCGTGAGGAACGGTGGGTGGGCAGGGCCCACACTGCACATGGAAAGGCGCTACACGAGAGTCTCCAACTGTGCTTTTAATTCTGTTGTCGTGTTCCTGAGATGCCTGAAGGCTGGTTGTGTCAGGGTAATCCCATGGGAGGCCCCAGCTCTCCTCGGTGGGCTCCGTCCGTGGCGGCAGGAGGAGCACAGCCGGGATGGCACGTGGGCTGTGACAGTGGGCACGTGTGTCACCCTGTCACTGTGCCTGCAGTGCGAGCCTGGAGCACAGAGGAGCCTCTGCTGGGGGGGGATTTCACCTGCTGGTGCCATCTCATTGCCTTGCTGAATTCCTGCTGTCTCCTCCACCCACCAGCAGTGCTCTTGGCATCATCAGTCCTTCGGTTATGCAGTGTTTAAAAAGAGGAAAAACAGAGAGAGAACATAAAACCAAAGTGATGTAACCACAGAACAACCTTATTCACAAATCCAGTAACCTTCGAGTGTAGCCAGAGTGCAGCCCCACTAAAGCAGAGCACGACTGTTCCACACCACACCAAGGTGAACAAGCTCTGAACACCTTGGCCCTGAACCTGCAGTCCCCCTGCAGCAGAAGTTCATCACTCCCATGATCGCAGGGACCATGGGGACACTGAACCAACCCAAACCAAAATGCAACTCTGCCAGTGTGTGCACAGAGATGTGTGTGGAGGAGAAGCTCATGAGCTCTTCCTGGGAAGTTACCTGGGAAAAGTTCCCCCTGCACTGTGTATGCCAATGGCTCGTGGTCCATGATGTTCTCCTGGGTACTGGGAGCTCTCTGCAGAAAACAGCTAATTCTGAATAATTTCCCACGCTTGTGGAGATGGTTTCCATCCTTTATTTAGCGCTCCCTGCCTGAAGCAGACATCTGACAGCTGCAGCAGGACATTTCCAATCTAAGATCCTGACAGTTTGGGAGGAAAGATGGAAACCTTGAAAAGCAAATTTTTCTTCCAGGTTCTCATCATGAGATAAGGATCAGTTCTTAGGTTGTCCCAACTTCCCACACCCATTTTGTCCAGCTCCTTTCTGGCTGTAGGTTCAATTCTTCCACTTTTAGTGTCCAACTTTGGGAAGAAGGGCATGGCTGGGAATACCAGTGCAGCAGTCTGAGCAGCAGGAATGTATCCATGTTCCAGGTTATTAAATGAGCACTGCTGCTCTGTACTGATGTTCTCCATATGGTTCCCAGACTTGTATCTTCACAAACGGTGTTACAGGTACTTTTTACCAGGCTGTTTTCAAGCATTCCAAGATACCAAGTTATTGCAAGGGAAACTTATGGACACCACGAACTGACCAATATGATCAAGGTAATGCCGTTTATTGTTGTGAAAACACCCCTTAAATAACCCAGAGAGCTCACACACTGCAAACCACCCTGTGACTGGTTAATGCCAATAACACACAACTCTATTGGTGTAAAATAAAGTCCTTGTGACTTCTCTCTGTGGCCAATGTTTTTCAGTTCTTCTGCTGCAGTTTCTGTAAGTTTACATTCCTCTTCACTGTTGATCTCCACAGAGGCTTCTTACAAGCAGCTTCTCACTGCAGTCTTAGAGGCCTGGCAGCATCACTGCATCTAAAGCACTGAGGTCGCTCATATGTCCATTTTCTGCAAGAAGTTTCCCAACACCAAGTGTTTGGGGAGCAATCCTCTGCTGGGATCCATCTCTTCTGCCATGTGTCAAGCAAAAGGATGAAAGGAAATGGCCTTAAATTGAGCTAGAGGAGGTTCAGATTAGACATTGGGCATTGGAATAAGTAGCTCAGGGAGACAGTGGAGTCACCACCTCTGGAAGTGTTCAAGAGACCTCTGGATGTGGCACCTGGGGACATGGTCTAGGGGTGATAGTATTGGTTTGATGGCTGGACATGATGATCTTGAAGGTCTCTTCCTGCCGGGATGATTCTGTGACATTCTGGATGGTGAATGGTGAGCAGGAAGCACCAACTGTCACTCTGCTGAGTGCTTTGAGAGCTGCCATGTGGGGCTGCACCGATGCTGTCCCAGCTAAGGGCAGATCCAGCCTGGTTCAGGGTCCATCTTTGACTCCCTGGTCACTGCAGCCTCCACATAACACCACCAGCTGGAATTGTAAACCTGGCCCATGACCTCTGCGTGGTCCCTCAGGAGGATGCTCTGCCACGCACTAACCTGTGGCACTTTGGTGGGCATGGTTTACTGATCCTGTGCCTGTCTCCATCCTCTATTAGCAGTATTTAAGTAATTCCAACATTACAAAAGCAGTCTGTCATCTGACAAGGCCAATACACCTCCTGTCCTGGGCAAACAGCCTGGCCAACTATTTGTTATTATTGTTTCATCCGACCTTGGAAGTCATTGAGGGTTTGGAAAGCTGTGTCTCTTCTTCCTATGCCCTGGAGATGGCCCTGGCAATAGTGCAGTCCCGAAAGACACCTCAGCAGCCTTTCTGTACCTAAAGAGGTGCAGTACCCAGGGATGGTAACAACCTTCCAGAACCAAAAGAGGACTCACAAAGAAGGCTGGTGAGGCTTTCACAAAGACATGTAGTTATAGGACAAGGGGAAATGGCAGTAAGCTGAAGGAAAATAGATTTAGATTAGATATTGGGAAGAAATTCTTCCATGTGGGGGTGGGGAGGAACTGGCACAGGTTGGGCAGAGAAGCTGGGGCTGCCCCTGGATCCCTGGAAGTGTCCAAGGTCAGGTTGGGCAGGGCTTGAAGCAACCTGGGCTGGGGGAAGGTGTCCCTGCCCATAGCAGACGAGCCCAAACCGTTCTGTTACTTTGCCACTCTAAGATCCCAGCTCTGCCTCTGCCATGCAGTACAGCAGACTCTGCATAAGCTGCACAAAACAACGGGTCTGCTCCTCTTCCAAGCACCAAATCTGAATTTTCTCACTTTGTTTCACACAGTTGTTGCTGAAGCCTGGAACCAAGCTCACTGGTGCTTCCAGAAGATTCTGGGTTTGCTCCCAGGCCCACCTCACTGCCTTGGCTTCCAGGGCACATGGACATCTGCTCAGGTGAAGGTGTTTGGGTGGACAGAGTTACATTTGAACAGCTAATGCTGCCCGATGCTTTATGCGTCAAGGGCTCAGGGACCTTCCTGAAAGACATCCAGGCATGACTCACTTGAGATCTGGGCACTGAGGTGCTCCCATGCACATCGACTGCCTGAACTTCTGCTACATAACTGGAGGGCTGGTGCTCACAGACAAGTGTCCAGTCTATGTCAAGTCCTCTGGAAGCATCTGGGTCTCCCACAGGCTGGCAGCCTGCATGCTCATGTCTGTTTTACGATCAAGACTTGCGAGTGTTTCAGCTCCCTGAGTGGCTTCTGGCAGCCCTGCTGTGAAGTGGGAGATCCTGCAGCCCATATTTGAGATCTTTCACTTACTACTTGTGAAGAAACACAAAACTCACCCTTTGTTTTCTTTAACCTTATAAACAAGTTTGAAAGGTGCTTCTGCATTCTCAGCAGGCTCCATCCTTTTATCTGCAGCTGTGAAGGCAAGTTTTGCTTCTCCTCTGATGAGCACATTAACTCCACATTTACCCCAATTTCTTGCCCTAGCTGTAGGATTTGTTCTTAAAATGAGAACATTCCTGAACTCAGAATCATTTGCAGCATGAGACTATTGCATGTATGAAGCACAGAGCCTCTGAGGGTTTTCCATGCTGTGCCTTTGGCTTGACCATTCATTTATTTGCTGCAGAGATCACATCATGTGGTTGCAGCTCTCCAGCACCTGTAGCTGCATGTCACCGATACCACAATTTCCTGTGTCAGCCCACCTCAGCCAGTCACTCCTGTTTGGCTTTGCTCTGCCTACCCTGCAGAAACAAATCCGTTAATGAATCACTTCAACTCTTCACAAAATTATAGTAGTTTTCTAATTCAACTGTTTTGTTTCTTTTCAAATAATCCTTGACGCTGAAAGGCATCACAGTCCTTCACGGGTGGAGAAAGGGATTCTTTGCATTTTGGAAAATGGTTTGTTTAAATCACAGAATCATCAAGGCTGGAAGAGAACTTCAAAATCATCAAGTCTAACCATCAACCCAGCACTGCCGTAATCTCTCCTGAACCACATCCCCAGGTGCCACATCAGACACATTGAACACTTCGAGAAGTGATGACTCCACCACCCCTCTGGACAACTTATTCCAATGCCTGACAAATCCATCAGGGAAAATATGGTCTCTTACATCTAATCTGATCCTCCCCTGGTGCAACTTCAGGCCATTTCCTTTCATCCTTTAGCTTGAGACATGGCAGAAGAGACTGACCCCCAGGTCAGTACAACCACCTTTCAGGTAACTGTAGAGAGCAATGAGGTCCTCCCTGAGCCTCCTCTTCCTCAGAGCAGGTTGGGTATGAACTGCCAGAGTGCACAGTGAGCGCTGGGCATTATTCCCCTTGACACTCATAAAACTGAATCACAGAATAGTTTGGGTGGGAGGGGACCTTAAAGCTCGTCCCGTTCCACTCCATGCCATGGGCAGGGACACCTTCCACCAGCCCAGGTTGCTCCAAACCCCGTCCAGCCTGGCCTTGGACACTCCCAGGGATGGGGCAGCCACAGCTTCTCTGCCCAGCCTCACAGGGAAGAATTTCTTCCTAATATCTGATCTTAACCCACTCTCTGTCAGTGGGAAGCCATTCCCCCTTGTCCCATCACCCCATCTCCTGTAAAGAGCCTCTCTCCATTTTCCTTGTAGCTCCCTCAGGTACTGGAGGTTGCAATTAGGTCACTCTGAAGCTTCTCATTTCCACCACCAGGCTTCCATTAAGAGACTCCTGAGCAGAGCACTGGAGGTGCAGACAGGGCAGGCACAGCAGCAGGGGAGTTGTGACCAGCAAACTGCCCCCTCTTGCAGTGCAGCCACAGACTCTGTTGCGGCAGGAACTGTGTTTTCCCATGTGAGTTGTTGTGAGTCCTCTGCACTGCTTGGGGCTCCAAGTTCCTGCTGGCCCTGCTCTGGCCTGTCTTGATACCAGGAGCTGTGTCACCTCATTAGCTTGGTGTTGTGTCCAGAAATGCCAGGAAAGGTGATATTAGTGTGATTACAAAGTGATGCAGCAAGATTACCCACTTTGAAAAGCAGATGGGTCACTGTGGTCCAAGCTGTTGATCCATGTTGTCTGGAGAAAAGTATTTCAATAAAAGGTCTGGAAGCAGGAACATGCTGTGCCTCTCCAGGGGCAAGCTGGAGTGCTGGTCTGGACCACACAGGGTTCACAACTGCCCTGCCAGTCCCTCGGAAAATGGCTTTTTAATACAAGGAATGTGGTAACCTGGGAGGCTCAGGCAGCTGTTTTAACAGACTGTGTTTTCTTTGCATTGACAGGGAAAATAAGTCAGAGCAATTGTTGGGGAGTTTGAGAAGGTGAACAGAAAACCTTTCCTAAGCAAATGGAGAAGCAGAGTTGCAGCCTTCTTGGACAAGAGAGGGACACAGCTGCTCACCCATCTCTGTGGATCCCATCCACTGTGGAATAAAAGCACAGGGTGGGAAGGCTGCTGCTGCTGCTGCTGCTGCTACGTGTGGGACCAGTGTCGGGCTTCCAGAGCACATCCCCAGCCCCACAGAGCACCCACCTGGAGGCACACAGCAGGTTGTCAGTGCAGGGGGTAAACAACTCTCAAATGCCTTTGTGGTTTCTTCCCAAAACCCCAAGCCTTGGCATTGCAAACTTCCACAGATGATAAGTGTTGTTAGTGGCTAGGAAATGAAAATGGGGAAAGCACCGTGCCATGTGGATGGATGTGGAGCAGCTCTGGTTAAATGTTAGTGGTTTAAGCCATTGTTTTAGCTCTCACTGTGACCTGAAGCCCAGGTACTGGAGAGCCACTTGCTAACTCAGCTCCTGCAGGCACCTGCAGCACTTGCACCCACATCTGACCAAGGCTGAACATCCCAGAGTGTAGGAAGAGTCCAGTGAACGGTCTTGGGAAAAGCAGAAGCCAGGGCAGAGCTGGGAGGATTGTCCCTCCAAATAGGGATGGGATCGAGTTGCCTCCACGATGGCAGATTTGGGACCACATGCATCACGAGGACAGCCAGGACTGATCCCTGCACGCCATCCCATGGACCCTGGCAGCATCCTTCTGCCTTTTCTTCATGGTCTTGAGCTCCTTCCTGATCCATCTTCTCTGTGCAGCATCACAGACCCAGCCCCTGCTGCCTCCACATCTGTTCAGTCTCTGCTTGGTCAGAGCGAGTAGCTGGGACACTCAAAGCTCCTGCTGTCTGGGGACTGATGCTGCTGCTGTCCTGAAGGTCTCTGGTGTGACATGGGAGGACCTCTGATCTCAGGCTGGACTCACTGCTCCAGGAGGAAGGAGTGGAAGAGAAGAAATGTGAAGCCAGTTCCAAAATCTCTGGCTTACCATGTTTTGCTTTCCCTCCATAAGGATAAAAATTATCTGTGATTCCAGGTCCCTGCTTCAGCCTGAGGGCCATGGATGGAGGAGAATTCCTGGGCCAGAAAATTGGGAGGAAGGGAGATGGATGGCTTTGGATTGAGAGGTCTGGTGGGAGAGGTGCACAAGAACAGGCCCACAAGGATAAAGTCATTCTCAAGGGGGATAAGGGAGTATCTAAAGGTGGAAAGGGACTGAGAAGCAGATGGTGGGGGATAGAGCAAGAAAGGCTGTGAGTTTTTGACTGTTATTAATTGCACAGTCATGTTCTGGGCTCATTCAGGCTCTGTGCAGTGGATGGGTTGGACTGTGTAACCAAGAAGGATCCCTCATTCCCCAGGAATATCAGAAACCTTTATGGAATAAAGTGAGGGATTGCATGATTAAAAAAAAACACTTTCATGTGGGTTCCTTCCTGCCCTTGCGTTTCCTCTATAATTTAGAGCTGAATTATGGCTTTCTCCTTGCCAGGTCCCCAGTGGGAGATCCTTAGGGTCAGGTTTCCAGGAGTGCTGAGCACACAGAATGGAAGGCAATGTGAGTTGTGCTTTGAACAGGTGAAATGTTAAGAAATGCCAAGTCCACAGAAAATCAAGCACCAGGGTCTGCTGCGTGGGATGGTATGAAAGCATCCAAACTGGGGCTCTGGTGCTCGTCTTCCTGGGAGAAAGGACAAGGTCATTACACACGTGTTTTGTGGAAATAAATTCGTTAGCACTTGAGAAACATCCCCAGCCCCTGAAGAAAGCAGGAACCCCCAAGAGGGAATGAATAATTTTGTAGTCAACAGAGGGTTGGGATGTTGTGTAGCAAATAAAGCCTGCGGCACACATTGGATGGGGAGGATTAAGGGAAATATTGAATTAATACCCAGGCATGGAATGAGTGAGGGATTCTGTGGAAAAACTAGTATATGATCATGTAATTAAGCACTGCATTGTAATGATCCTGCTCAGGAGGCTAGAGCTGAGGACAGCCTTAATTTTGGTGCTTTCAACAGCTGAAGTACTTGACTTTGAGTGTCAATGTACTTTTAGAGTAGACTTCTAAATGTGATCCCACAAGTAAAGAGGAAGAAAGTCCTAATGCTTAGGCCATAGTGAGCTGACTATCCTGCAGAATTGCAGACGTAAACACGTTATCTGGCATTTACCCTCATTTAAGAAAGCAAAGCAGAGGAAGGAATATGCATCAGCAGTGATTTCCAGCTATGGAAAGCTGCAAGTTTCTGATGGCTCTGAAATTAGCTTGAATGAGATTGTTTAACTTCAAGAGGTATTCAACATTACAGTATTTTGTGGCCAGAAAATATGCACACCTATAAATGAGGGTATTTCTTTGCCAATATGAAAAGAATATGGTTTCATCATNCACACCTATAAATGAGGGTATTTCCTTGCCAATATGAAATTGGTCATTTCATCACGTATTTGTGACTTTGCATGTGGAAGGAATTATATTCTCTGTGTATGTTGTGAGTGCAAAAGCATGAAATTGCAGTGAGCTGCACGTTACTGGACACAAAAGCAAGGCTTCTGTCCACTGGAGAGGGAGACAAGGGAGAGCAGCTCCAGGAGTGGGGGTGGGAAACAGGTAAAGAGGGGACCTGCAGAGGTGGGAAAACACTCCCAGTGAATGAGGGAGAGGGGCAGGGGGAAAGCCTGAAAAGAGGCAGGACATGGACAATGCTGGAATTCGTACTGAATTTCATTAAAATTGACCAAATTTAGTTCTCTTTCACATTTTGGAAATTCTAGAATGTATTGTTTGGACACGTCCTATTTTGAAATTATTTTCTACTTCATATGATACCAAGAAAAAAATTTGATATCTGAACTTCCCCGTAGTGCACAAGAAATTTGGATGCAACAGCTGGAGCAGGACTGAGGTACCACCGACAGGAGAGACAAGAGCAGTCAGATGCTGACACAGAACTGAGCCAAGCTCGAGGCACAAAGCCCTGGGCAACCCCAGCACTGGGCTGTCCTGTGCCCTCCCTGACCTGCTGAACAGGCTGCTGAGAGCTGTAGGGTGAGCTCTGGGAAAAGTGTCTCTGCTCTCCTTGATCACTCAGGAAAAGAAGTAAACTTCAGTGAAGGTGCAGAGGGAACCTGCTCCCGTCTATCAGCGTGACCTGCAGGAGCTGCATCAGACCTCAAGTCCCTCTGCCACACCCAGACACGTCCCCATCAGCCCTGGTAGCACTTGCTGCGTGGGGATGTGCAAAGATCAGGGTGCAGACAGGCAGCACAGCCCCCCAGAGCCCATCACCCTCCAAAGCAGCTGCAACAGTGCAGACCCTGACAGATTTTGTTCATTAATCTCCCATTACTGTTCTCTGAAGAGCCTGACCTTTATTCCTCAAATCAAATGTCAAAGATGTTTTGCAAGAGACTCACTGAAGTGCAGAGAGTTCCTGCCATGCGTGAGGTGGAAGAAGTGTTGGAGGACATGGCCCCCATCTCTGTGGGGTGCTCAGGCTGGTTCCACCACCTGCATCTGCAGGGAAATGGCTTCCTCCAAATGAAGAAAGGTGGGTGCAGGTGTCCCTGAAGAGCTGACAGGGTGACAAGATGCCCTGGAAGATCTGAGCACAGCCACGTCATCCATGTGATCATCCTTCTCACCAAGCCTCTGCTTTGTGCTCCTGGTGTTTTGATCTGAACCCCCTTGCAGTGGAAGCTGGAAGTGGCCTTGAAAGAAGCCACATCTCTGGAGATGTGCTGGGACAGGTACTGATGGGGCAGATCTGGACAAGAAGCTCCTGGGGGGAATGATGGCTCACCCAGGAGGCATGGTCACCACACACTGTCAGGCAGAAGGACACTGAAGGGGGTCAGGAGACCCCTGAGAGCTCACATCCTCGCTCTGCTACCTGTAGGAAACTGGATGTCTTCCCTGCAGAGCTGTCCCTCTGGAAAAGTAACATTATTCCCTTTAGGCTTTTGGCTCAAAATGCCCGTATTTTTATTTCTCTTATAGAAAGTCCTAAGTTCCAAAGCCCAGCAGATGCCTCCACAGGCAGTGTCTGGAGTTACCAGTTTCTTTTCTGTTGAAATGCTGTTTTGCCAGAAAAGTTCTGCGTGGCCTGAGCGCCGGAAGGCAGGGCTGGTTTGTGGTGAGTCCTAAGTAATTACAGGGCTGGAGCCCCTCTGCTCTGGAGAGAGACTCAGAGAGCTGGGGGTGTTCAGCCTGGAGAAGAGAACCCCTTGCAGAGCCTACAGGAGCTCCAAGAGAGCTGGAGAGGGACTTCTGTCAAGGGATGGAGGGACAGGACAAGGGGGAAAGGCTTCCCACTGCCAGAGGGCAGGGTTAGATGGGATACTAGGAAGAAATTCCTCCCTGTGAGGGTAGTGAGGCCCTGGCACAGGTGGCCCATAGAAGCTGTGGTTACCCCATCCATGGAAGTGTCCGGGGTCAGATTGGACGGGACTTGGAGCAACCTGGGACAGTGGAAGGTGTCCCTGCCCATGGCATGGGCTGGAATGGGATGAGCTTTGAGTTCCTTTCCAACACCAGCCATTCCATGATCCTGTGGCCCCCTCCGTTTTGAGAAAGGCCACACCACCATGGATGGCATCGGAGCACCGCTGTGCTTTGGGAGAGTGAACAAGAACCACAGTTGGATTCTATCCTCAGGTTGTTTGCTGTACCCAGACCACCCCCATGGACCTCTTGCTTTGCTCACGTTCTGCAGCTCTTCAGGATCATAACGTGGGACTTGGCCCTGGCCATGTTCATCGCTCACCCTTGCTGGTGAAATGGAGAATTAATCATTCAGTGAAATGGACAATTAGTCTTTGATCTTCCTGGAGTGGAGAGCAGCACCCTGAAAGTCTTCTGGAGACACTTTCCTGCCTTGTCACCTTCATATCTCACACCTGCACACTCTCACTTGCAGGTGGCCAAGGTGAAGGTCCCACCAGGGTATCAGGACCACTTCCCACCAGCTCCCATGAGAGAGCCAGGTGAAAGGAAAGCCTGGCTGCTGCTCCCCCAGTCAGGTCTGCAAGACCATGGGATGATTAAGCACCTTTTCTAATCTGACAATACTCACCATGTGGCAAGTAGGAACCAGAAGGGCAGAAGACAGCCCAGTTTCACACCCTGCCTCCATCCAGCACCCACTGTGCTCCTCCTCCCAGCCACAGGATGCCTTGTCCTGTCCATCTACTGTTCTAATTGCATTCCTTTTATGTAAGGTTTATATATTTACAGCCTTAACTCCAAGCTGAACAAAGTTTTTTCTATAGGAGTTTACTTTTAAGTCCATCTGTCATGGTAACAATTCCCCATCTCCTGGCTGCTGCAGAGCCTCAATAAGCTGTGCACTTGCAGATTTATGTGCTGGTAATAATAAAGTAACAGGGAGCAGACTGCAAAGTGTCATTTCCTGCACAAAAGCACAGTGTGACCTATTCTGTCTCCCTACCTTTTCAGTAAGGCTCACAGACTGGCTGTCACCATCTTGTCTAGGCAGGAACCATCCAGTCCATATCCCAGAAAATTCATGAAAAGGCTCTCTGAGATGTTGTTATTTGCACTGAGTCCTGCATGAGCCCATTCATTTGTTCTCCTTGTTCCTCCCTTAGGCTGATGTGTCACCAATGCATCCCAGGAGGGAAGGCCAACAGCATTCTGGGCTTTACTAATAGGAACATTCCAGCAAGTCATGCAAGTGGTTATTGCCTTGTACTCAGTACTTTTTAGACCACATCTGGAATAGCGTGTCCAGTGTTAGGTCCCTCAATAATGGATTTTGACGAACTGGAGGGAATTCAGTAGAGGGTCACCAGATGGTCATGGGGCTGAAACAGTTGCCCTGGTGAAGTGTGGGCACAGGAATGGAGTTTGTTCAGCCTGGAGGAGGGAAGGGTTTGGGGACATGTCCTATTGATTGACTGGTGTCTTTGAGAAGGTCATCGGGAGTATAGAGCCAAGCCACAGTAGTGCATGGTGGAAAAACAAGAGACTGGGTATAAATTGAAACAAGAGTTGTTAAAAATGGATATAGAGAAAGTTTTCTCCCAGTTGCAACAGTGAAGCAAAGAAACAGGCTGTAGTATCTCTGTTCTTGGAGGTTTTAAAGACCCAACTGGAGGTAGTTCTCAGCAGCCTGGCCTGACCTCGTTGCTGATGTCTGAAGGCAGCTGCATCACAGACCTCCTGAGGTCACTTCCAAACTAGGTAATTCTGTGATTTCCTGATTATAATTAGTGATCACAGTTTTCTGGGATGGCTACAAGTGTCAGGCAGACCATCTTAGCCAGCTATGATCGATGGTGGGATCCACACAGGCCTGTAGGAGTCAGGCACATGCCAAGGCTGCTCTCTACTTCCACAGATTAGAAACAGATGGCTGCCAGAAGCTGCTGCTTCTGTGAGCATCCAGGAGGGCTGTACAGCAGTGGTAAAAACACATGGAAATGTGACCAAGGCACCATATGTGAAGCAGGCACGATGTCTTCATGTCAGAACTGCCCAGTGTGTGCACTGGGTGAATGTACAGACCTTCATTAGCTGCTCTGCCCCAAGTCCTAATCCAGCCCAGCTGCTGTTCTGCTAAGCAACTGAAGAGGACAAAGGGAAATGGACTACAAGTTCCTTGGAAACATGCAGTGATAGCTCAGGGTCCAGAACAGCTCAGTGTCTCCAAGCCCCCTGGAGACATGTGGTTAAGGCATCATGATGCTGGTAATGGTGCTGTGCAGAATCAGCACAGCTCAGATCCAGGGGCAGGTAAAGCCCGAGGCATCACCAACTGTGCAAACCACAGCCAGAGGGAAAAGAAATATGGTTCGTGACATGCCCAGTGTGTGACATATTCAGGGCTGTTTTCCAGGATAAGCATGGGAACATGGCAGGACTGGCTGCAGAGGCTTGGGGTGTGAGTATGGACAGAGCAGAGCAGCTGTGGCTGCCCCATCCCTGGAAGTGTTCAAACCCAGGCTGGACAGGGTTTAGAACAACCTAGTCCAGTGGAAGGTGTCCCTGCTCATGGCAGACTGTGGATGAGATGAGCTTTAAGGTCCCTTCCAACCCAAACCATTCTGGGATTCCAGGATTTCTTTCTTGCACCCTCAAAGTGTAGCCGATCATATGAGAAGAGGTGGGGTTCCAAAGGAAGGTGGCAGTTTAATAAGGAGCTGCTGGGTGGGATTCACCTCCTTTGAACACATGGAATTGTGAGAAAGCTCTAACTGGGTGACTGTAAGAATGGGATTGCAGTAATAAGAAACATCCATTGCAGGTTCACGTAAAAATGGCCTTTTTCCCCAATAAGATATGCCGATACAAGACCCAAATTCCAGCAGTTCCAGTTCCCTCCTGCCCACATATGAGTGTTGGGGAAGGTCGGGAAGCAGGAAAAGAGCACTGGGACGAACTGGACTGAGAGGCCCCCCAATAGTGCAGACATGGCCAGGTGGTGCTTTATTACCCAGCAGGGATCTCCCATGTCATGTGGAGGGGTGGTGGCTGGAGCTGAGCCACGAAGCTCAGGCTTTGCTGGCTGCAGTCCAGGGCTTCCCAGCCTGCCTCTGCTGTCTGCTTGCAAGCTGCTGCCACGCAGCAAGTCCTTCTGATTGATGACCAAGGCATTTTAGGGGTTTTATTTTTTCAGAAGGTGTGCTTGGGAGTTTGTTTACTGCGCACTGAGAAGGCTTTTGGTCTTGTCTCTGGAGAACAATCCATCAGGGAGGATTTGCCAAACATGTGCCCTTAGCCTGGAGCCTCATTATAGATCTTCCTCGCCAGAGCTGGGGAGCTCCAGTTCCTCTCCAGAGCTAACAGGAGGCACTGGGTGGTAGGTAGGGTGGGAAATCAGCAAAAGAGCAGCTCAGCAGCAAGTCTCCATCACACCTGGACATGTAAAAGCATTGTAAGGCAGAATATGATTCTCCACTGGCACCCTCCACCCCTGACACTGTGGTACGAGTCTGATCAGAGCATTTTCAGTCAAAAGCATTTGATACAAAGCTCACTTTGGTATTTCTCCTTATAACCTAAACAGTGCTGTTGTGGTTTCCCATACATGTGTTTCCCTTCTGAGGAAAAGAACACGTGTTTTCTGTCAAAAATGAGAACTCAATGTCTCCACATGGATGTTTCCATGCTGCAGCTTCTGGGTTGTCAATGATTCCTTCCTCTCCCTTCTAGAAAACTCCTCAAAGGCTTCAATCTCCCTCCTCCCTATGAGAGGGAACATACACCACATCTCAGTGACCAGAGCCAACTGGTGACATTGGTGGGGAAAGGAGAGCAAGAACATGAGGGACAGCTGTCCATCTCTACTCCCAAAGATTTTCATGGCTCAGATGGCCAAGAATCCAGAGCCAGTGTGTGATCAGAGCCCCAGGGAGCGCCCCGTCACTTCGATTTCCAGATGAGACAAGAGGTACCCACAGAGCAGAGCACGAGTGGGGGGAGCACAACCCTGTGGATCCCTTGGCAGTGTCTGCACAGGCAGAATTGATGGGACAGGCACTCCTGGAGAAGAGACAAAGGAAAGCTGAGGCTGATCTAACACTGTGCATCAGGAATAACTGCAGCATTGAGCGCTGCTGATCCCCAAAAAGGCTGAGCCTGGGACAGGGGTTAAGAGGAGGAAGAAAGAAGAAATTGGCTCACTCTTTGGTTGATTTCCCAATAGGTCCCCTAGGTGCACACTCAGTTTTAGAGCATTAGAGGAATGGAAGGCTTCAGATAAAGTCTGTCTTGATAAAGAAGTGAAAAAATACTTTTATCTGTGAAATAAATCTCCTCTACTTCACATGTTCTGCAAAATAAAATCTTTTACTGTCCCTTGGCCAGCCGAGTTCCACCGTCCCTTGCCAGGTGTGACTCGCCTTCTCCTCTCAGCACCTTAAGAAGGTCTGTAGGCCGAGGAGTGTGATCGTTCCTTCTGGCACCGCTGTTGGAGCTGATCCTGGTAGAATCGAGCTGAGGTTACTGGGAGTTGGTAACCTTCCCATTTGGATCTGATGGTGGTGGTGGGACCGATAGATCCTGGCTGTAACCACTTGTTTTTCCAGCAGGAAGAAGGAGGCTGCTAAGGACCACAATTCTGGATCGCTCAGCAGGTGAAAGAGATGCCAGACGTGACAAGGGCAGTGGCATTAAATGCTTGGTAGATCCAGAAGAGCTCTGAGATGAGGTTCCAGCTGACTCAAGCCCACAGATCTGCAGGGTCACAGGCAGGAAGCTCGGCAAGATCTTCATCCAGTTCCTGTCCTCCACTCACCTCTTCTTTCCAGGAAACCATCACAAGAAGGGAGGAATTGGCCACTTCTCAAGACAAGGTAAACCCTCACTTCTAAAAAATTACATTTAATTCCATCTGTGCTTCACAACATTGGACACTAAGTTAGAGCTTTTTCTGTGCAACTGAAGAGCCACTCACCCTCAGAAATCTCCCTCCCATGCACATAGTATGAACCTCTACCAGATACTCACTGCCTGATGCCCTCCTTGATAAAGAAAACATGCTAAACCCATTCAGTACTCTGCTTTAAGGTAGATTTTCGGGTAACACTGCTTTGTAATAAGGGTGCTTTGTTGTTGGGAGTAACTCCTCAGACAAAATTGGAAGTGCTGATGACCTATGGCACCTAAGGCCATTAAAAATCCCACCAGTCATCTTACAAGGCTGTCAACCTCAAAATCTCTTCCCAACTCCATTGAGGGTGTTCCTTTTCTTTTTAGGTGACTTTTCCCTGAATTTTCATAGATGGATACATACAATGTTGATTACCTAAAGTTTTTGCACTCCAAAACCCCACTGCTCATGTGGACACTTGTTCAAGCAAATAACCCATTGTGGGCACCATTCCACCTGGGCCACAGCACCTTTCTGTGTCCATGAACAGCATCAGAGACCCACAAACAGTGATGAAGGGCAGTCTGCTGGGCTCAGAAAATTTCCAAAGCTCCTTCTGATTATGCACTGTTTTGTGTTCCTCCTTCATCTCGGAGGAGAGGACTTGTGGAAGTTATCCCCATCCTGTGCAGTGTGCACACACCATCCAAGGGGGAGTGGAGCTCTAATTCCACTCTTCTGTTGTCTGTGTTGTTTGGAAAATAGGCCAAATTTCATCTTCCTTTTCTTGGCGCCCCTCTCTGCTGCTCGGCCTCTCTTCATGACAACAGGCATCACACAGCAAAGAGGAGAGAAGGAGCTGCTCCAATACGACCTTCTGACCCCAGAGCAGACTAACCATCAACAATGTGACAGTCAATCAATGGGCCTGATTAATTAACTCCTAATAAGTTAATCTGAGCACTGAGGCAGAGAGGCGGCCTCCTGGTGAAAGCAACGCTCTGACACCTCGCAGGCAGGGGAAGAAAATCGATTCCCTGCCTGCCCCATTTGTCACAGCAAAACAAAGAATTGTATCGAATAATGGCATTGGATGGATGGAATGTCACAGCAGCGGGGGATGGAGGGGTGTGTGGTCCTGTGCTCACACAGGGGAAGATGCTGGAGCTCCTTTCTCCTGTGAGGATGATGAAGTGATATATAAAAGGGAAGATATAAAACATCAAATAGCAAAGAAACTTTAAAAACAGTGCAAGAGAGCCTCTTTCCACAAGGCACCCCAGGAATCATCCACCATATCCTGAGAGTGGTCAGAACCCACCTGTAGTGTCTAAAACTGTAGCAGAAGGGAATTACTGCACACAGGCTGCTTTGTCTGCTGACTGAGAGCACAGTTTGGAGATTCAGAAGCAGCTCAACTTTCTGAGAAGTTCTTGCAGACAAGGTGTGTCAGAGACACAGAGCCCGTTGGAGGTGCTTGGGCAGGGAAAGGTGTCTTCTGTGCTGCCAGTGCCCTGCTGTGAGCAGGCACGGAGCAGGCAGGACATGGGAAGGAGCTGGTGCCTGGGAATCTGATTCCAGGCTACCATTGTCATGTCCTGGGGCTCACAGGAGATCTGCCCCTAATCTGCACCCACTGTCTTTGGGGTGAGGAGAGTGGAGTGACTTTTCCTGGAAAGGGGGCCATCCTTTGGGCTGCACGTATGTCTGCAGGGCCTGGACACATATTGGGCAGGCTCCCAGTCAGCTTTTCAGGCTGACACTCAAGATTCAGGGCTCGTAGGAACCCATGTCCTCTTTGCATAGCTCAGTTCTCTCCTTCCAAAGCTGAAACAGAAGATGATGTATTTCCAGTCCACTACCCAAACGAGCTTACTGGGAGACTTCTACAAATTTTTGACAGTGCAGTGGAGGCACAGACAGCGTTAGATCCCTGAATGCATCCCTGTTTCCTCACCTAGCATGGCCCACTCTGCTGCAAAGAGCATCAGGGCTTGAAGTAACAGGGATCTCCGCAACCACTAAGCAGATTGCAGGATAAAAGCACATTTTCCCCTGCTGGCATTGACCTTTCTTTCTTGATTTCAGTATTTTCCCATTCTTCCTACCCTTTCTTCTTTAGCTCCGTGCTTGGTTTCTCTGTGCTCCCTTCTGCTCCTCCCCAGGAGCCATCCTGCCTGGTGTTGACTCAGGTGCCTCTGGGCATCCTCAGGCTCCAGTGTCCCACACAAGGGACACAACAGACCTCTGGCAGCCTGCTTGCTCTCTCACAAACCTCTTCATTTGATTCACAGCTCTGGCTTGACCAGAAGAGCTGGTTAACCGCCTTTGTCCTCTTCTGTGCTCTCCTCTTTGGGCATCACCATCATTGCCTAGTCCCATCCCCTCCCCAGTCAGAGCACAACTCTGGACTCATCAACACAGTCAATTTGTGTGGCTTCAACAAGCTGCTCTGTTTCGGCTGAGCTGCCCACGTCTGTGTTCCATAGCTAATAGGTGGTTAATCAGTTTTACAGAGCCCTCTTCTGTTCCTAGGAGACTCTGACAAAATGCTCTCTTCCCTTTTCCAGGGCTTTCCTTTCTACTCCTTCTTCTGCACAGCCTTCTTCCAGGGCTGCCCTCTGCCAGCTTTGTCCTGCTCTATTGATATTGCTCCCACAGTGTTTCCTTTGGAGGATGTTTTCTGTTCCCTCATGCAGTTACTCTTGGCTCTGCTCCTGGTCCCTTCTCCCTCCACACCTCCTCTGCAGCCACACACAGAGTGGACTCACATATCCAGCTCTGAACAGCTTCTTTTCATCCTGAGCAAATATTTTATCTCATGCCTTTAATGTGCCCTGATGGATAACCAGGCATCACTCAAGCTGATTATCACCTTCAAACTCACCTTAAAACCCTTCCTCACCACGGCACCTGCCCGGGGGGAATGGAGGGCTCCAGGAGGGGCCGATTTCTCCCACTCCTCGTAGGGAGGAGATTAAACCAAACAGCTCCTTCTCATGGGCTGGGGCTCAGAGATGGACCCCACACCTGGGCTGCACACGGAGAGTTAATGTGCCATGACTAATGTACTGCAAGTTCAGACACTTTGCATGTCAGGTCCCCTGGGCAGGCCTTTGACAAAATGTGATGTTTTGTGATTTTAATGTCACGTGTCAGCTTTAGAGCACAGTGTAAGGTCTGGTGAGCGCTGCAGCATCTGGGCTAAGAACGTGCTTTTACAAACAGCAATGTTTAATTCAGCCATTGCAACAATAATCGTTTAGCAATTCACTTTTCTGAGGGTTGGTGAATGTCTGGTAAATGTGGCAGACCCCTTCAGGCATGTTTTTGTTGTTAACATTCAAAGTACTTACCCATGTGCACCATGTCTAGGGTTGCCAGTTGAATTAACTTTTTTTGTTCTCTTCCATTACTTTCACTTCTTAATCAGGATTGTCACAGATAGCAACCAAGGCATGTACAGAGGGGCTTTGTGGTTGAACAATCACTCAAATTAAACTGTTTTGTAAATATCAGAATGTTTAAAAAATAAATAAATGTTTTAATACCCATATGTTTTGCAGATTATCAAACATCTATGAACTGGAGTGAACCCCTTTCAGGGCTTTGTTTTATATATGTATTCAGGAACACATTTTTTTTCCCATTTTATGCAAATTCAGTACGTCTGACTGCTTGCAAAAGAGTTATGTGAAGGACTCATCAAGAAGGGCTCATCAGAAGCTCTCTCTCAAAGCGAATAAAAATCCAAGCAAGCCTTTAACATCATTCACTCAGCTTTGCATCAGTAAGAAAGGCACAGAATGTCTTCAACAAGCCACCTAACAGGGCTGGAGATCCTTCAGATCCCACTCTCCAGACTGATAAACTGCAACATCTCCATGTGCACTCAGGCACAGACAAAAAATGCTCCTTATTTAGGACTTTAGATTTGTTACTCACTTTCTTCACATCTTCATTCTTTCAGGGTTTATCCCCTGTCAGCACCACAAACATTGGTCACAGGTCCAGTGAATAAAAGCCAGACTTTGGGGGTGTCATTTGAGGGGAAGATGTCCCAGTGACACGATTTGCAGCCTGGCTGGTCCGTGCTGTCTTTGGGAGGTGCAGGAGGTTGGGTGACTGTGCTGAGCCCGTGGCTGAGCCAGTCCCTTGCTCCCTGCACAGCCACAGAAGGAGGGGTCACACCACAGTGAGCAGATTATGGGGATGTGCCATCCAGACAGAGCAATGACTGGTGTTACATGCTCAGATAAAAACTGTTCCTTTAGCCCTTAAACAACAGGCTGGAAAATACAATAATGGTTCAGATTTTGGAGAGGCCAATGTCTCCATGGATTTGACAGGGCTCCGAACACTCTCCCTTCATTAAAGCATCTCAGGGGGTAGTTTGAGTGTCCACACAAGTCTTTTCTGGTCTCTGAGTATCTGCTCTAGAAACATTTTTCGCCAGTAATCTTCATGTTCCATTAGTGTTACGTTAATCTAAACATAACAAGTGGTTTGTCTGCAGAGTCTGCCCACCATCAACAGACATTTCATCACAGAATCTTCATGGTCGGAAAGGACCAAAACCAAGATCCTTCATTTTTAACTGTATCAACTACGATTGTTTCACGACATATTTTGCTAATAAACTAAGTGGCAACACGTGTAGATCAAACGAGCCCTCACCCAGCAGTGCAGCGTCAGCCTGAGTGGCTTCAGGGAGCATCTGCTCCAAGGACACCTGCCCTTCAGGAGAGGCCATTCCATGCGTTGTGTTGCACACACGTGTGCGCACACCTGGCACATGTGGAGACCCTGGGGGCTGCCGTGTGACCTGCAGGCAGGTTTCCAAACACGTCACTGTCTCAGCCCTGTTCAGCTGTTGTGCCACCTCCTCCACAGGATGCATCGGAATCTTTCTTGGTCCCCAAACCAAGGCGGCACGTTGGGACCATGAAGACAACCAAAGGTAGAGGTGATTCTATTTATTTTTGAAATTTCTGGGGCTAAACCTGTGACTAAGCCATCTGACATGTCTAGGGTGTGTGAGGATGGACTTGCAGCATTTTGATGCAGAAACAAAGGCAGTTCCCAGGTAGCAGATCCTTTCAGCTAGAAATGTGGAGCTGTGCTCAGGGAATGGGTCGACTCAAGTCTTTGGTTCATTAGGATTTTAAAGCCATTGAAACATAGAATCATAGCATGGTTTGGGTTGGAAGGGACATTGGAGATGATCTTGTTCCAACCCCCCTGCCATGGGCAGGGACACCTTCCACCAGCCCAGGTTGCTCCAAGCCCCTTCCCACTTGGCCTTGGACACTTGCAGGGATGGGGCAGCCACAACTTCTCTGGTCAATCTTCTCTGTGCCACCACCCTCACAAGGAAGAAGGAAAGAAAAGGAGTTTTTCTCAGTACTTCTTGATTTCTACCTACTCCATCTCCGTATGTGCATGAAGCATTTGAAAATGAACATCACAAAAACTTTCTTTCTCTTTCCAGGTTTTAGAGGAAAAGTTTGATTCATTATAATTTTATGCACATGCCTGTTTCTTTGCTCTTGCCCTTCTCCACAGATCCATGCATGTTTGTGTTTGTTCAGAGAAACAATATATTGAGGGGAAATATCGTTTAAGAAATGAACTTTGTAGTTTGTTTTGAAGAGGGCCGAGCCTGTAGCCACACTTCTCCACTGGGGCAGGGAGATACACAGCCTGTGGCCAGACTCTGATCTCTCTTTTGCTGCATAATCACAGCAGAGGTAACAACTGTCATCCTCATCCCACTGGGGATTTTAATGTTTGCTTTTCTTTTTCTCTCAGTGTCCCACAGAGGCAATTAAAGAGAGCAGGGAATTAAGCAGGGCTCACAGCAGGTCTGCATTTCCATGAGGATGTTCTTAATGATGGTTTCCTGGATGAGGGCTTTGCTGGGTGTGAGCTCATTGCTGCTGTGAGCTCTGTATGTCCTTGGCAAGGCACAGCCTTGTCCCGTCCTCCTGGTCAGTGGGACCAACGTAACTGTTGTCACTGGGTCACTTTTTCTCTGAGAAGCTCTGCAAGCCTCTGAGCTGTGGTGACAGGCAGACCAGTGTTATGCAGAGAGGTTGAATGGAATTTTGTGAGTTACTGTCAGGGGCAGGACTGTGGCTTCAGGGTGAGGAGAATTTGCTGCCTGCGTGCAAGGGCAAGGTGGGCTGAAATATTTGGCAGGTATCTCCATTATGCAGAAGTCAGAAGGTTGCCCATTCTTGCCTGGTTTTCTTCAACAATGCTGTCATTTCCTGGGCTCAGGGCTCAAGGCTGGACAGGACCTTCTTGCTCCCTCAGCCCCAACCCTTGGTGGCCAACCACCTTCCTGTGCTCCTTTGCTTCAAGCACAGCATTTTATAGGGTCACAGAATTGTAGGATGGTTTGGCTTGAGAGGCACCTTAAAGATCATCTCGTTCCACCCCCCTGCCGTGGGCAGGAACACCTTTTACTGGACAAGGTGCTGTCCAACCTGGCCTTGGACACTCCCAGGGATGAGGCTGCTACAGCTTCTCTGCCCAAACTGTGCTGGGGCCTGCCCACCCTCACAGGTAACAATTTCTTCTAATATCCAAACAAAATAAATCTACTCTCCTTCAGCTTAAATCTGTTTCTGTTTGCCCTGTCTTTGCATGCCCTTATAAGAAGTCCCTCTCCAGCTGTCTTGTAGGTCCCCTTTGGGCACTAAGATCTCCCCAAAGCCTCCAAGATGAGCTTGGAGAGGCTGGTGCACAACAGTCACATCAGCATGAGCAGCTCCAAGGGTCTCCTGACAGCCTAACCCTCCTTCCCCCAGCCCTGGTTGTTTATACCAGTCCAGCATTGCTCCTTGGCTCCTGATGAGCCCCAGCAGCTCCCCTGATGAGCCCAAACACAATATTCACAGCCACTTTTACTTGAACCTGTGCTGAATATTCCTAGCCACTTTAATTGAGGTTAATGGACCTGGAAGTGCAGGTCTGTCTGCAATATGTCACTGTGCACCTGCCATATGTTTCCTGTCACCATCCTGAGGGGCCTCTTCTTGCCCACTTATCACAGCTCTGGCCAGACATGCTTTGCTGGCACCACCAGCCTTGCCACAGAGGCTGCAGAGTGGGAAACAGGTGAACACACAGAGGAGCCAGAGGGAGCAGGTCAACACACAGAGGAGCCAAAGGGTCGTTGTATTTCCAGCCAGACCTGGTGCTCTGGAAGGGAGCAGTGCTGGGGCACAGGGAGCAGAGACCTTGCCAAGCTGCCCTGTCTTCTCTTTCTCAGCATGTGAAGAGCAAAGGAAGGCAGTCACTGGGATGGGGGGATCAGGCATGGTTTGCTGGTTCTGTGGACTGTAAATTCTCAGGATATTTTTTTTTATTCACAGGGAAGAGGTCTAAACTTCTCCAGAATGCTTCATTCATATGAAAATCTTCTGGCCCAAATCTGACCATGCTTGGCCCAGCATATTTTCTGATGGAAATGTTTTCTGCTGGGGTGGAGGCTCCTAAACATCAGCCTCCCTTTCCCTACAGCACACACTCTGCCTCAGACTGCCCCTTTCCCTGGTGATCCACACAAAGCCTGTACAAGGTTGTACATGGTTGAACCCTTGCAGACAACAGTGCCAGAGAGCAGCCACCTTGCTGCAGAAGCTGAACATCTCCAGGATCCCAGACTCTCTTTTCCTCTCTGCCCCAGCTGTTCTTTGCCTTATAATTTTGGCAGTTACTAACTTCTTTATTGCGAGCAGCCAGGTGAGTGACCCTTGCCCCTGTTGGTCTCAGCACCCTTGACTGCTCTGGACCCCAGTTTCCTCCGACCATGGTGTGCACAGAGCCAGACACATTCCATGAGGTTGCTGCAGCCAAAAGCATCTGCCCTCTGCCTGTTGTAGCCACAACGAAACCATCACAATAAACACGGAATGTTTTTACTGCTTTTTTGTTGTAAGTCCAGTTGTAGGAGCCTGAAGCAGAGCATCTCATCAGAGGGACAGAAGAGTTGTCCCCATGGTAGGAGAGCATCATTTTCCTGATGTATTCTGGTGTGTGCTGGAGAGAAGCAACCATCCCAGCAGCAGGTGGGAGCACAGAAAGTGAGAAATTCAGCACATTGGCAGGAAAATGAAAGTGTCAGTGGGCAATCCCGGGACTGGTGATTTTGGGTTCTGATTGAAGTGTTTCTATTGAAAATGTAGGCATTCCACAAAAAGCACCGTTTCAGTAATTGATCAAAATCCGGGCCAGCCTCGTGCCTTGATGTGTCCACTGGGAGCATGTTCTTTGTCCAAGGCAGGGCTGCAGCCTGCAGTAAAAACTCATACCTTGGAAAGAAAGGTGTAGGAGACAGTTTGCTCCAGAGGTGCTGTTGTGCAGTCTGGAGCATCAGTCCAGGCTCCCTCCTCTGCAGCAGCTTTGGTGTCAGTGGGCCTCCAAGGAGACTGCCATGGAAAGGACCCATCTTGCTCAAAGCTCTTTCACACTTATTTCACTCAGGCAAGATGTCCTACTCCTTGAATACCATCAGACAGTTCATTTCTCTAAACACACTAATTACTGGTGATTGGTTTATTAGCTTGCTGCCAAGAATCCATAGTTTTCCTAGGAAATGCAATGCCAGCCAGGTATTTCTTGATCTGAGACCTGCAGGGCTTAACTCTTCATGCTCTATGGTGTGTGAACATTCTGAGAGCCAGGGCTGGCTCTGTGGCATTGCTGACAGCAGGTTATACCCACAAATCATCAGCGTCCACATTTAGGGTGTCAGAGACACCTCTGGTGGCTTTCCTGCAGAGCAATGTTCCACTCTTATTTGCTTTTTCCTGTTTTCTTCAAGGGTATGCACGGCCACAACTGAGTGCTCTGCAAACACTTACTTTATAAAAGACCTGTAGGTACACATGTTCTGCGGCCACATTTCCATTAAACCCTTCTCCCCATGTTCTCCTGTCTCAGAGGGGCTGCAGTTCCACAAATGGGTCATGGGAGCACTGGCATGGCCAGTGCTGGTGTCTGAGGACTGATTGTGTCCAGGCCACACCATCTCCAGACCTTTCCCTTTTCTCCTGTCTTTGCACCAAGGGAACCCCTGAATGCACTGGACCATGAATGGATCTGTCAGGAGCCCTGTCCTGCCCCTTCCCCACTCTTCAGTAACTCTGACCCTGCTCTCCATACCTTCTTTGCCTGCTTCCCTCTATCCTTCTCCTTTTCTATTTCTGTACATCCCAGCTTTCTTTCTTTTCCTCAGACTCCTTTATGTCCAGCAGTCTTCTGGCACACAGAGTCACCAGTTCCACTCTCTTCCAGCCCAGCCTCTGTGTCTCAATTCCATCAGCCAGGTCACTCCTTTCCAGGCCCAGAGATGTGGCAGGGAAATGGTGGGGAGAAGTTACTGGGTTTGCTGGGGATACAGTGACCAGGAGTGCAATGTGTCCAGCAATGGTTCCTGTCCTGCCTATCCAGGCAATAAAAAAGCCAGTGGAAAGGCTACAGCAGGTCCTCTTGCTTCATTCAGGACACTTCCAGTGCTTGTTCCCAGAGTGCTGACTCTCCATGACGTCTCCTCTGAAGTGTTCAGGAGCTCCGAGTCCTGCAGAAGCACCAGTGAGGCAGTGTGGGACCAAGGTGGACTGGCTGCAACATCACTACCCCCAACAGAAGGCAATCCCATGGCCCCAGCTTGCTCCATTTCATCTCCTCAGTCCTGTTGAACAGTAGAACTCTTGTGTCCAGATGGGAAAAAGCTCCTTCTCAAGAGCATTTGAACTGTTTCAGCTTCTTAAGCTTTTGGATTTCCCTGGGAACACACAAGAGATCAAACTCACCTACCCCCTGACACGTGGCTTCTTGGCCCATCAAAGGCCAGCGTTTACCCTTGTGCTCCCCCAGGATGACCAAGTAGCTGAAGACCAATGTCTCCCATTGCCTGAGGATGCCCAGCAGCTCAATCCCTGCAGGTGACAATATCATGGCTTTAAATGTTGAATCTTTGTCTTTTGCTTAATTTTTAGATAGCAGGATCTGACCTCCCCTTACTGTCCGTGCCTTTGCCTTTGATTTGTCAGTGTGCTGTTTATCCATCCTGGATCATGTGCACCTTAACCACCAATTGCCTTGTTTTCCAGTATGACCCCCACTCCTCCTGCACTTCCCAAGATCCAAACCCCCACGGTGCAAATGCAACCTGCATTTTTTTGTTTCTAGTCAGTGACCTTGCATCCAGCTATATTACCCTGCATCTTGTTTGATTGCATTTGCCAAGCCCAGTGAGGTAGATAGATTGGGAACTATTTACTTCAGCCATTCACTCTTCATTATTCACAGTATGAGGTTCATCCCGTAAATGAGGGAACTGGCTAGAACTGCTCTTTATTGGTTTTGTTCCCTGATCATGTTCTGAGGCTTTTATAAACAGGAGGAGGGAAATTACAGGTGTTTCAAAATAGCCACACAAACATATCCTGCATCAATTTGTTTTAGTGAAGACATGTTTTCTGGAGCTGATTCAAAAAACTAGACTGGAAAAAGCCCTGTGATCTCCCTGTCTCTTTTTTCCCCCTTTTTCATAGTTGATGATAATTTCCTTTATTGCAAACAATTACCTGCATCTGAGATGTCTCCAACCACAGTAATATGCATTTGGGTATTTCGAAGATTTTTTCTGCCTGTGAAGAAAAAAACCTTTGTAGTAAAAAGCAGATGCAGGGTACTTTGATCCCCTTTGGAGTGTCCCTGCCCCTTCCTTGCTATCTGCCAACACAGTGGTGACAACTGAGCCATGGTGAGTCTTCCAGCTCCTTCTGTTTCTGTCATCTACATCAGCTTCTCATTTCTTGGCTTGGTCTTACAGTACACAGAAGTTCCAAATGCTTTCCCATTCAAGAATAAGATACCTCAGAGACTGATTCACATCCAAGAGCAAATATGAGGAGGTGCATTCATCCCTCAGCTGGCCAAGGACTGCAAATGATTGGGCTATTCAAGCAATTTTGGGGAAATGAGCAGGGAGAGTGGTCTTCAATCAGTGACAGTCACAAGCCCATTAAATAGCTGTGCTGGTTGGATCTGGGCACAAACGTGAGGAGCAGATATCCTCTCTGCCAAGGAGCTTACTGTCAAATTGTATTAATATTCACTTGGTGAAATTCTTTCCAAAAAGCCCTTTCCTTCTCAGAGAAGCTGCTTTTCAATGTGATGTGTCTGAGCAGTTTGGTTTAAACCCCCAGCACACTTAGACGCCTTTGCAGTCATCAGCCACCACTGTTCTTCACTTAAATCATGCTGAGCACAATCCAGAAATGCCAGAGCAAGGGATTGTAAAGTTGGATTTGCACATTTGTAGCAAAGAACCCCGGGTGGGACTGAAATTTATATGGATAATGAGAATATCCAATTAGCAGAGTTAACACTAACATGTTTCGGAAAGGACATTACTAAACCTCCTAACGAAGGCTCAGCCAGTTTCGGACTGGTGGAGACTGGAGCAGGAGGAGGAGTCCCAGAGATGCCCTGCAGGGCTCTTCTGCCAGCACAGGAGCTGCTGCTGCTGCTGCAGACTGTGGCCCTTCCCTCCCTCAGGAATGCTCTCAGACTTAGGGGACAAGAGTGTATGCCAGGATGTGGAGCTGCTATTGCTGTCTTCAATTAAGATTTTTATTACTTTCATCACTTGATGTTCATTAAGGTTTACGCTGAAAAAGTTTCAGTATAAGTTTCTAAGTTACACAAAATAAAATGAGCGTTCATAAAAAACTCTGCCCAAAGTCCAAGGAATGTTCCTGCAGCTCTTCCCCTCAGAAGCCAACACCTCTGCTTGGCATTTGCAGCACTTTGGGTGAGGAACCTCTCCCAGCACCAAAGGTCTCCCAGAGCCAGGGAGTGCTCTGCCAGCATCCTCATCTTCACTTTGCTCTTCCCTGTGCCTGCCTCAGTGCGCAGTTGCAACTACTCACTTCTTCCTTCCCAAACCTTCCCAAACCTTCCCTTCCCAAACCTTCCCAAACCTTCCCTTCCCAAACCTTCCTTTCCTTTCCTTTCCTTTCCTTTCCTTTCCTTTCCTTTCCTTTCCTTTCCTTTCCTTTCCTTTCCTTTCCTTTCCTTTCCTTCCCTTCCCTTCCCTTCCCTCCCCTCACCAAGTGCTGAGGATACAGTGTCTGACCCACCCTGCAATGAAATGTGAGCAATGAGCTGCTTGCAATGTCCTGGCCAAGCACTGGGTGCCCATGGAGGAGGATTTCCCTGTGCCCACATCACACCACATTACTTGGGGTCACACCAAAGCTGGTTTCCTGCAGGACATCTCACAGAGGTATGAGAATGACAAGACTTGTTCTCCTTTCATGCCCAAGCATGGAAACCTGGAGTGCCTTGGGGCTCTGGTGCCACCAGCGTGCTGCACCTGAACTTGCCCAACTGCCCTTCTCTCACTTTCTGGTTCACAGTCACAGAATCATTAAAGTTGGAAAAGACCTCCCAGATCATCAGGTCCAACCTTCGAAGTCCAGCCTATGGCCCTGATGTTTCCACGTCCCCAAATGCAGATGGCGGGTGTTTTTTAGGTGTCCCTGATGCTGGTGTCACAGGAAGACTGTTTTCGAGTCCTGCTCTCTGCAGCAGCACAAACAGCAGCCGTGCTTAGCAAACAGATTAACACCTTTGTTTACTCAGGCGACATTTATGATAAATTTCAGTTGTGTTTTTAAAAGCCAGACAAACAGTAAACTGAGCATGGATAACGATTCAGATGAACTTCTGAAGGAGTCTTTCCTTCTACAAATGCCCAGAATTCAAATCATCGGGAAAGAGCAGTGGACGGTTTCATGTGCTGGGCTAGCACAAGCTCGGGAGCCCCACCAAGGCTCTCTGTGTGCTCAGAGCAGAGACTGCTGGACACGACTCTGTGATCCCTGTGAGCTTTGTGTCCTCCTGGCAGTGCTGACCACAGTGGCAGGTGACAGGAGGCCTTCCCATGGCTGTGTTGGTCTGGTTGTTAATACAGGGGTTGATGTCAGTGCGCACTCTCCGAGCAGCCCCAGAGGGTGGTTTCAGCTCCTGTGGTTTAACAAGCGTTTGAAGCAGGTGTCGACACAAGCAGAGGAGTCCTGCCTGCCACGCCTGGTGCCTGCAGCACTGCGAGTGATAACATGGACAGTGAGGGATGGACCCACAGGGAAACAACCCTCTTCCCTAAGCACTTTGGACTGTTATAAATGCACTGTAAAATCCAATTCCTCGTACTCTGGAACTCACTGCACAGACACTTGGGGGTCAGAATGGAACGTTCAGGGGGAGAAACCACTTCAGATTAAAAGGAAGAAATCTGAGGATAGAAGAAATATTTTATGTAACCAAACCAAATACATCCAAACCAAAACAAGTCCCTCTAGACTCTTGCTGAGCCATCCATCACAGCCCGGCAGAGAGAAGGGCCATGGAGCCCTGCACAGCTCTGTCCTCTGCAGATGTGCATGAGGGGACTTCTCCAGCCAAAGGAACAGAACTCCTCCTCCTGGGAGACGGTCAAATCCATCCTGCCATTTAAACAGGGGGTGTCAGAGCTCGGGAAAGACAAGTCGTTCTCAATAGATTGGCATTTCTGTAGCATCTCCCTCCTTACTGGAGGATCTAATTTACGTATTTAGGCTTTCTCAACACACAGACACTGAAAGCAACATTTAAACATGTTCCTCCAAGGCTGGAGAATCCCCAACATTCTCGTGATGAAGTTTTGGATGGGGCACTATTCAGATATTAAGAAACAGCTGCAGTTTCTCTGATCAGAAATGTCTGCAAACCCTGTTGGTTCTCCAGGCAGGAAATTCATGGTTTTCAGGAGTTATTACCCTCTGTGCCTGTCTGATGAAGTTTTTGCCTGGCACTCAGGCACTAGGGAAGAGCAGGTTTGGGTATGTCCTGAGTAGTTGCAGCTGAGCACTGAGGCAGGCACAGGGAAGAGCAAAGTGAAGATGAGGATGCTGGCAGAGCACTCCCTGGCTCTGGGAGACCTTTGGTGCTGGGAGAGGTTCCTCACCCAAAGTGCTGCAAATGCCAAGCAGAGGTGTTGGCTTCTGAGGGGAAGAGCTGCAGGAACATTCCTTGGACTTTGGGCAGAGTTTTTTACGAACGCTCATTTTATTTTGTGCAAATTATAAATGTTGATTGAAACACTGTCAATAAAAACCTTAATGAACCTCAAATGGTAAAAAATAATAAAAATCTTAATTGAAGACAGCAATATCAGTTTAGAGAGGAACATAAACCCCAACAAGGAGCCAAATACATTTATAGGCTCGCAGCACAGAGAGGTGCAAGGCTGTAAAGCACAGAGTGTCCATATGGCCACGCTGCTCCTGGCAGTGCAGGTGCTGACGGGGTTCCAGCTGCTGGGATTAATCTGGGGTTTAAGTGGGGTCACAATTCAGTGCTTGCATGGACAGGCTTGATGAGGGAGCAGCTGCTGTGAGGTGGGAATACAAATGCCAGGGGCTGCAATGTGGGTGTACAGAGTGCATGAGGGGTAACCAGCTTGGGCAGCCTCATCTAAAGCGTTGCAGTCTCCATGGAGTGTGAAGTGTCTCACTTTGGGAGGTACAGGCCATGAAACCCTGAGGTAGCTAAAAGCTGATAGCACAGTATGGAACAAAACTCTTTTTGTACTGGACTGTTCCTTTTCCAATTCGTGTGCATTAAAGATGTTTGGGGTTTTTAACCCCTGTGGCCTCATCAGCTTTAGCAGGAGAAAGTACAGAGGGAATGAGAAGCCAGGAGGGAAGGAATAAATGTGGATGTGTCAGAGAGATTATTAAGTGTGGGGTCATCCTCAGCCTTGGGCTGTAGGGAGCATTTTGGTGAGGAAAGAAAAGCTAACAAAGACAGCAAGGAACACAAGGAGGGATGTGAAAAGGAGCTGGAAGGTGTCAAAATGGCTAACGGACAGAAAGTACTAATAGTTTATAAAAATAACATCTTGGAGCTCAATTTCTCTGCAGAATTCCCATTTGGAACACAGAAAATTGACAGCAAAGGCAATAAAACTGAGATCAGAAACCCTGAGTTCACACCCACCCAATATCACAGCAGCCACAGGGCACTGGACACCAGCTTTGGCCAAGGTGGTCATTTGCTGTATGGAAGGTGCTCCCACCTGGGGCAGCCCCTCCCCAGCACTGGGGTCTGGGCATCTACTGGGGCACTGGCAGCAGACTCTGACACAGGAACAGGACTCCACAAGTCTGGGGATATCCCACCCCAGATGATGTCCAGGGAAGACTTTCAGTCCCTTGGACATTTCCTATGGACCACAAGACCCCAAGGTTCCCTGGAGACCTTCTAACCAAACATCTCGTGCAAGCTGTGATAGCAAGGGCAAGAACTGGAGCACTTCTGAAAGGTTTTTACTATTCATTGTTACATTAATATCCTGGTGGACTTTGCTTTCTTTTCTGCAACGTCAGCTCTCATACCTTGTGGGAATCTTTCACTCACATGTGCTTCAGTTTACCACATAACCAGAGAATCATGGGATGGTTTGGGTTGGAAGGGACCTTAAAGCCCATCCAGTCCCACCCCCTGCCACGGGCAGGGACACCTTCCACCAGCCCAGGTTGCTCCAAGTCCTGTCCAGCCTGGCCTTGGACACTTCCAGGGATCCAGGGGCAGCCACAGCTTCTCTGCCCAACCTGTGCCAGGGCCTGCCCACCCTCCCAGGGAACAACTTCTTTCCAAGATCTGGCATAAATCTGCCCTCCTTCAACTTAAAGCCATTTTTCCTTTTCCTGTCACTCCATCCCTTGTCCCAAGTCCCTCTCCAGCTCTCCTGGAGCCCCTTCAGGCACTGGGAGGCCTCCCTGGAGCCTTCTCTTCTGCAGGATGAACATCCCCAGCTCTCCCAGCCTGGCTCCAGAGACCCAGTTTGAGGGAGGTGATGATCCTTTTGAACCTGCTGGTTCCTCTGAAGCAAGAGCTTGACAACTTCTTGCCTCAGTTTCAGGACAGACCCTGATCTCTGCAGGCAGATGCACGTGAAGCAGTGTCTGTACAATGAGGAAGGAGCATCCCCCAGCAGTGTCACTGCAAAGGCCACCCACAGTACCCTGCCACCTATCCAAGGTGAAGGCATTCACTCACATGATCCCAGAACAGTGAACAGGAGTCACTGGAGAAAAAGGACCAGTTAATCTGAAAACCCAGTGGTGGGTTTTGTTAGAACTATTTATGGGTCCGTGAAATAACAGATTCAAACATTATCCCAGGTAATCTCCTAAATACATTCTTTTCATTGTCAAAGTAAGAGCCCAGTTTTCAAGAGGAGGAGCTTCATGTTAAGGAAAGAAGAATGTTGATTGTAAAGTACTTTCAGTCAAAGAAGGAAAGCCCTGTCTCCAGTGAGGGCAAACACTCTTGCCACTCCTCTTGAACACCTTCGTCAACTTCATAGACAACATTCAGTGCACTTGGGAAGTCCCAGAACCTCCCTGAATAGTAGAGAGGCTCTTTCATTGTTCCCAAGAACTGGAATAATTCAGGTTTGGGAAGATGGTCCCCAGCCAGAGCTGAGCAAAACATGCTGTCTGAACTTCTCCCTGAATTTCACCTCCTTGCAAACCTTCCACTGAAGACAAATCCATTTTCGCTGTTAGTTCTCAGCAGGTCCTGTCAACAAGGTGCTTTCAGCCCAGCCTCAGAGAAGGTGTTGCCAAGTACTCCAACATCCTGGGCTCTTTGTCTCAGAAACAAAGGAAAGTGCAGTTATGTTGACATGTTTTCACTAATATTGTCTGCACTGATAATTTACAGTTTGTAACCTTTTCTTCTCCTCCGTGACAAATTTTCCAATCCAATAACTCTTCAAGGTCTTTCCCATTGTTGCTGTTCTCTAAGAGACATTGTGTTTCAAGCCAGCTTTCCCCAGGAAAACCAGCTTTGCGGTTTTTGTTGGCTCTTCTCCACAAACATAAAGGACCAGTAAAGGAGCCCAGATAACCCAGGGGGAGTGAACGCAGCATCTCCCCCAGCTCATCCCTGGCACAGCCAGAACAGTCACTCAGCCTCATGGTCCATCAGCTTCATGGTCCATCAGCCTCATGGTCCATCAGCCTCATGGACCAGGTGGGAGCAGCTCTCCAGACACCCATGTCTGAGAAGAGCCCCTGCCAGAGGGTCTGGGACGTGCTGTGTGATTCCAGAAAGGGCCTGTGGGGATTGCACAGGACACTGTGGGAGGAACAAAAGGCAGGGAGTTGGAGGCTCTGTGTGAGTCCTCAGTGCCCAGCACACCCCTCTGTGAAGGGATCTGGACAAGGGAAGCAGGGTTTTGCCTTTCAGGAGATCTTGTTTCTTGGTGTTAGAAACTGGGGAGACCTGGGCTCCAGGGACAGATACTGTAGAGATCCATATAGGATAGATACATATATGTAAATTTTCCACCGTTGGTCTTTCACCCTGATCAGACTCACTGCCTGGACCTGGGAACAAAGAGCTGCAGCTGCGTCTCCTCTGTTGGGCTACTGCATAGGGAAACCCTTAACAAATCCAAGCTCGTTTCCACATGCAAATGCCTCTCCTTGATGGTCTTTGCTGTTTCTCCCAGTGCTGGATGCAGGTACCATGTGCTGCTCTCCCAGTTCATATCTGCTGTCTCCCCCTGTGCTGATGCTTTGGATTCGATGCTTTGGGGAGTCCAGGCTCCAAGTCTGTGCTGATGCCACTGGGCCTGTCTGGGTTGTGATGTGAGGCTAACAGAGAAGAGTTATTCCAATATAGCACTTCCACATGGGAATAAACCAGTACATCACAGCATTTTTACTGCTCTACTGTGCTGCAGGACCTGCAAGACTTGATACGACACAGGACAGAGAATTCTCCCAGAGGATTTGGGCAGAGGAGGAAAGCCTGTTCAGCTATGTGAGCCAGCCATACTGTGTCATTTGTGTCACCTCCAGGCCAAAGACCAGTTCCTGCTCTGTTTTATTTATTGGCACAGGCAGGAACCTCCAAGAACCTGCCCCATTCTTTTTGCTCTACAGCCTTGGGACTTATTTCAGGCAATGTTCCTGAGCTCTGGTCTAGGATAATAAGGCTTCATTTTTTAGCTTATAGCAAGTCAAAAATATCCACAGACACATTTCACACCCTCTGTAGCTTTAAAGTCCATCAGTTATTTCCTTTACCCTCTCCAAAACCCATTCACTCAGTCATTTCTTCTGTGCACTGCCCCAGAATCTCCAAACCTGATTTTCCAACAAATTGCTTTGTAAAGTTGCTGTCATTTCTCAGTTCTCTGGACTCATTCCATTTTCCCATTACCAAAAAAGCTGCAAGAACAGCAGCTGCTTCATCCTGCTGAAGCCATCATTAACTTCATCCGCCCCTCAGTCGATCAAGGCTCCATTTCCCTCACAGCTTTGTTCTCTTCCAATAGTTGTGCAAACACTTCATACCTCCACTCTACAGTGCTCTAGCAATGCTTTTCTGGTTTTAGTGTTACAAGAGGTCATTCTCAGACACCTTTATACAGCACATTAGCTGAGGTCTCCAATCTGGTTGACTTTGGGTTTCTTATTCAGAAGATCTTTCTACCACTTCCATTGGACACCCTGCTTTTTCTTCTTTACTGTGCTGTTTTCCACACAGATTATGGTCTGCTAAGCTTGGCACAGCCCCAAGGGCATCCCTGGACTTGTACCAAGCGTAATTGAGCTTGACTCAGCACACACATCCCTCTTTTTCCTGACGTGTATCTCCCACTACACTGCACTCAAATCCTTGCCCTTTGGATTTCCCCTGACCCCTTACAGAGCTTCCTCACTAAGACTGAATTCAAGCAGCTGCACTGATATCACTGGGCTAGAAGTGAGCATTCCATTGCCCCTCCAGAGGAGTGATCAGGAGTTTCCAAGGGGCTCCTCCTTGAGGTGAGATCTCCAGATGCTGACATGGACCAGAGGGAACTCTGAAGATGCAGTTCTGGATGTTTTTTTCTTAAATTATGTCTTGTTCTCTGAAAATACTAGAAATCATTCTTCTGTGTTAATCCTTGGCATTAGAGACAGGGTAGAAACAGGTGGATACAAAGTAGATGAGACTTGAAATCTCGTCAGAGATTCTCATTTTCCCAGGTCTCAGTGATGTCCTGCGGTGAGTCAAACTGTTCATTTGGTGTAAGCAAGCTTTTATGATTCCTTAGCTATGCAAATAGTTTATCTACCCTTTTTATTCTCAAACTTGATGAATTTATCTACTGAATATAATGATCTAGAACTAAGCCATGGCCTTCCTTTGTAGTGGGGAGAGAGAAAGAAATGCGTTTCTCATTCTAAAAGAGATTTTCAATATCAAATGAAACACGCCCTGCCAGAACTCCAGACAACAAGTTCATTTGCAGACATTATAAGAGTCCAAATTTAAGTGAGAGAAGTCCAGTCTGACACCTCTCACCCTCAGCTGTCCAGTGCCCATAGAAGGTGCCAGAGAGAGGACATTTCCACCCCACGCCTGTCCTGTGCCCTGCCACAGTCCCAGGTGTAGAAGGTGTTTGTGTTTGGGGATTATTTCCATAGTGTGGTCCCTGGTTTTGGTAGCTGAGAGCCTCTTCCTGAATACACTTGGGATTCAAGCTGATGTGGTTATTCAGCCCTTTCTACACTTGGTTTGTGGCCTACAGACTCTTCCATCATCTCCCAGCCCTCACCACCAATCATGTACCTTGCATTTTATTGCATTAGTTGCTTGCTCTGTGACAGCACATGGGGACCAGGGTTATGTACCACCCCCCTGGACTGGAGAAGCTCCCTCAGCCGTGTCTGGAGACTTCCAGCACATCACTGGAGTGGCAGCTGCCATCTGACCCCTGTTGCTCCAGCCTCAGGCATCACACATGGCACGTGGCAAGGGGCATCGTGGAGACCAGGTGAGCCTGACAACACAACCCCAGGCAATAATGACAGCAAATGCTGGTGGGGATGCTGGATGTCTGCTCTGCTCTTCTGCCCTCACTGTAAATAATGTCACTGCTCGAGCAGAGGTTGCAGAAAGCTCCAAGTCCTGCTTTGACAAAGTCTTTCCCTAATCAGAAGCTGCTGACCTCTGGCCAGGGTCACCAGGAAAGGAAAAAGCCAGGAGGCCCATCAGCACACAAGCCAATATCCCAGCTCTGAGAAATCAGAGAGCCAAGGACCAGAATCACCTCACTCTACAGCCTTCCTTACTTCCTTTGTAGCTTCATTGTGTGACAATCACATGCACGAGTGTCTGTAGAACCTTCCAGGTTTCATTCAGTAGGCATTTTTATCACACACCCTGGATGTCCCCATTTTCAGGTGGTTGATTCAAGGTGGCTGCTCTCCTTGACAATACCTGCCTGGCTGAAGGGATGGTTCTCCATTTAGGAGAGATGAGGCATCACAGAGGCACAGGCTGGCTCACTGCGCAGGATTGTCGTGGTTAGGACAGACACATGACATGATATCCAAGAAAGTAAAGTGCAGATTCTGCAGACTCCGTGTATTTTTAGCACCACCACCTTATATATCACCTCTAAGAGTACGTGCATTAACATTATTGGTGCTTATTACATACAAGCAATCACTCACTGGCCACAGTGGCCTCTTTCTGTCTCTGTACTGGCTCATACATCTCATTATTCCTTATCTTGTAGTCTTCTGAGTTCTCACAGCACTTGCAAGTTGTTTGCAATTCCGGGCTCAGGGCTGGAACTTCTATGGGCACCCAATTATCTTGTGAAGGTCAACTTCTTCTTGCTCTGCCCAGAGGCCTGCAGACTCACTGCAGTGCCCCACATAAGATCTGCTGCCCCCAGCAGCAGCTCCAGTGCAAGGCATGGTCTCAGCTGGCAGTAGCAAGGCAGAGCCCTGTGCAGACCACACGGGATTAGTCAATCCAACACAGGCTGTCTGTGGCCAGGACAGGGTTCCTGGTTCCTCCATCCCTGCTCTACGGGTGCATCCACCGCTCCTGGCACACTGTGCACACTGACATCAGTGGCACCACTGGAACCACACTTCAGTTCTTGCACTGGCAGAGCAGCAAAGGCTGTGAGGTGTTTATCAAAGAGCTCTGGTCTGCAGCTGGGCAGGTGCCACTCTCCGGTGACTCCACTGATGTGCTCAACCTTGACAGTCCTTTGATGATGTCCTGGCTGAAGGGTGAGGCACAGTGGAGAATCAAGGCATGGATGAAACACTTCTTGTTGGGAGAATTGCACAGCAAAGTTGTACAGTACAGGATCCTGCGGGTGGGAGAAATCTGCAACCTCTGCTTAGGAGGCAAAGCTGTATCTCAGGAAGATGTTAATCCAGCTGCCAAGGAATGTCAGGCATCAACTAAGTGCTTTGAGTCTGGATAATCAACCCATTTCTTGCTTGTGTAGTGGGCTCTTTTCCTAATACTCATTAGTAATCTTGCTTAAAGCAATTGTTAGTCTAACACTGCTTCATGCCAAACAGATGCACTCATTAAATCCATTCGGTTTGCTCATTTTGTTGAACTTGCTGGGTACCTGAGATCTCCTCTGTTTCCCTCCAACCACATTTGATAATCCAGGGGTCTTCACCAGAAGTGGGCTGGCACTCCTACCCCTTCCTAGGACGTTGACTTTATGGACATGTATCATGGTGACCCAGATGTGTTGAAGATGCCTGGGCCCAGCCCATGGTGTTGGCAAACAAGAGGACTGCTGGTATTGCATATGCTTGCAGCTTTTTGATGATACTTAGTGTATGTGAGGGGTCCCAATACCCTGAGAGGGTGACCAAAGGTTACATCCCACTGCTTGTGGGACGTGTCTGGGAGCTCCAGATTTTCCAGGCAGTTACATTCTGATTTCAGGCCGTCTTCCAGCAGGTCTTCCAGCACTGGAAGGTCTAGATGCCCCCAGGATCCCTGTTCTGCACTGTGCCAGCTGCTCTGGGGATGACCCAGAGGTCTCCTGAGTGCTGAGCAGCAGGGACTATGGGAAGCTTGGCCTGATGAACACTGGCAAGGGCAATTTGACCGGCAATGGTGAGGCAAAAAGAGGGGCTGGGCTCAGCTCTGCATCCCATGCTTTCAAAACCTTGATTAAAAAAATTGCAGATGTCCATAGGAAAACTCAGCTCATAATTTTTAAATGCCGGAAAACTAAAACTGGAGCAGCTCAGCACACTGATCTCATCACATAAAAGGTGAAAGTACTTCTGAGAGCAGAAGGCTCTTCAGTTCGGAAGGCATGCACACGTAAGACCCTGTGGGGTAACCCTGGAATCAGATCAGGCTGGCTGAAGTACGGCACATTTTTTGCTAGAGATTAATTAACCATCAGACTGTCAGACCAGAGTGTGTTCGGGACATTCCAGTGCTCACAGTCTTCACAAATCGCCTTCTCAACACTCTGTGGCTGCCCACCTTGAGCCCAGATGCAAAGTCAGAAGGCAGGAACACTCGTGTGACAAAGGACTTCAGAGCAGAAGAGCCCCCCGAGCAGCACCAGTGCAGGGTCAACAGCCCCATAATGCCAATGCAGGGTCAATAGCCCCATAATGCCAATGCAGGGTCAATAGCCTCATAACGCCAATGCAGGGTCAATAGCCCCATAACGCCAGTGCAGGATCAATAGCCCCATAATGCCCATCCTGCCCATGGCCCACGGGCAGAGGGAAGGCAGGGCAGGGGCTGCAGGAGCTGCCCACGTAACAGCACAGAGCCACAGCAGCCTCTTCTCTGCCTGCACACTTCTCAAGGGAAGCCAAACAGAACTTGGAGGGACAGCTGGGACACCAAAATTGTAATGAAAACTCTTGTGTCAAAAGCCACAGTCCCACCCATGTGCACATTCAGGCAACCTGGGGGTCTCTGCAGCAGAAGACGTGGTACAGAAGAGCACTCAGGGGAAACCCTCAGCAGACAGATGCATCTGGAGCATTTCCCCCAGCTAAGAGCTGGATTGCAGGGTGGTGGGAAGGACAAGCCTGTGCATTGTTCTTGGGGGGTTTATTTATTTAATTAATTTCCAAACTGGATTTAATGATAACATTATCAGAAGTTAAGTTTTTTTCAGAAATGGAAATTCCAGTCAGACAGGAATAGAGACAAAGCAATAATGGGCTGTATGGGTCAGTGTGACTCACCACGGGCTGGCATCGTGGGATCCAGGCTGGCATCATGGGATCCAGGCTGCCAGCCAACACAAGCCCAGCCAAGAGCCCAGGATGTGCTGGAGAGGCTGAGAGCCGAAGAGAAACACCCCACAGGGCATGGGAGCATGTCCTCTGCTCTCATTCATTAGCTAGGCCTGAATCCATAACCAAACTTCCTACTTGACTGTGTGTCCTGATAGGGGCCATGTGGAGATGCACTTGGGCTTTCCAGGCAATGGGACCAGGTCAAAGCACCTGCTCTGCACACCCAACAAATGCAGCTTCCAGCCCATGCATTTGTGGATTTATGGAACCAAAATCAGAGCCACAAAAACACTGGTGGTTCTTGGTCTTCCTGGCTTGTACCCCAGGAGTGACAACCCAGATGTGTTTCCTGATAGGAGTAAATATCTTTACTGAAAAAACATCTGAGTGCTCCTTGATTTTGCTGGAATGTAATTTATGAAATGTCATCTTGAATGCAGACATAATATTTCATATGGGGTCCAACAAATCCATTCATTTTCCATCAAAATCAGGTGTGCCAGGTCTGCAGATGACTCACTGGTTACAGGGGACACAAGGCTGAATATTAAGGTAATGGTGAGCTCTAACTGCAAAAGAGACAAACCACAGACTGGTGTATTTTAGGAGGAGCACAGCCAAAAGACTGAGGGAAGCTGCCTGACAAATGTTAAAAAAAACATGTGGATATGGCATTTGAGGACATGGTTTAATGGTGGCTTTAGAAGTGCTGGGGGAATGGTTGGACTCCATCGTACAGGGCTTTTCCAACCTTAATGATTCCGTAATTCTATGATTCCATCATCCCCTCAGAACTCAGATCCTCAGTCCTGAAGGAGTTTGGAGAAACCTGAGAAGGTCCAACAGTAGCTGCAGTTATGGTCAGAGGCACATGTCTTGTGGAGAGAGTTGAAGGAGCCTTGTCTAGTCCAGCGAAAAGGTGGGTACCCATAGGAGCAACCTGCAATGACTGGCAGGGAAGTGCTGAAGATCACAGAGCCAAACTTCTCAGCCATAACAGCCAGTTAACAAGGGGCAATGGGGAAATGGGTGGCAACCACGTTATAGCTTGAGAAGTTCACATTCCACATCAGGAAACAGAATTTGTACTTGGAGGGTGATACAGCCTGGGATCAATTCACAGAAAGGTGAGAGTTCCACATCCTTGGAGTTTTCCCAGGGTTGGCTGCTGAAAAGCACAGCTGGCTTGACCTCATGGTGGTGACAGTCCTGCTGGGGGCGGGTTGTAGGACCAAAGACCTCCGCCAACGCCTCTCAGACTCAACCAGTTTCCAGCCTCAGGTTAAGAACAGGACTTCATCTTTTAAGAGCCTAATCTGTGTCCTGAGTCAGTTTGAGGCACCGAATTTATATCACATTTTCTTTACAAGCAATTATTTGGGACAATTCAGGACACAGAAACTGCCTCCAAGGGAACGAAGGATGCTTTTCTATAAACATCTCTTCTGTTTTTATAAATTAGCCAGGCAGGAATGTGCCAAAAAACATCACTAGGCTCTCAAAGCATGAGCTGGATGGCATCTAAATATGAAAACAAAATTTTAACTGGTTCACTGTAGGCTGGATTATGAATGTTTAAATTGCTGTGAGTCAGAAAGGAACCTGGTGACCTTCACACCGGGCTTACCCAGGTGAGCCAAAAGCCACCTTGTGCCGTATCTTAAGCTACTGAAAAACAGCACCTATTTCCTGTGTCACTGTTATGGCAAAGCAGCTGAAAGACAGCCAGCTATTAAAGGTTCCTGGCCAAGCCAATTTTGGATTCAAACTTAGTCCAGGAAAAATAACTACTTCTGTCCAAGGACACAGAGCAGCTGAATTATTTCAGAGCATTCCTATGCCAAGCCTGAACTGAGTCCAAGGCAGGAGAACCCAGCTGAAGACTCCAGGAAGTCCCTTTTTAAGGTAGAAATGGATTTAAGTACTTATGCTCCTATTTTAAAGGTCTTGTACCTGTGGTTCCATATCTGACCTGACCAGCTCAGCTAAAAGACACATCAAGTTGAACAGGTATTGACACACAACAGTACAGCAGTTACCCAGGTTTCCTCTTGTTCTCTCCTACTCTTCTATTCGGCTGCATTTTGACATGAAACAACATTTCTAACACTTCCTCAGTATCCCTGTTTCTTTGAAGCTGGCACAAAACATCCCCAGTCCTTCTCTTGGATCTCACACTCTTAAACGACCTTTCCATACACCTTGTAGCATGTTTTTCACTAACACTTTAGGAGTGCCAACCCTGGTGTCTTCCAAAGAAGTTTTGTCATGTACTGAAGAACCCCAATTAAACACATAATATATAAATAAAATTATGCTGTACAAATACCCTGAATTACAACACAAGAAGCTGCTCCTCTGCTCATCCTTCATTCAGGTGAGTTCAACCCGTATTCCCCTGAACCTGCAGACACCTGAACTCTGTGAGACTGACAGAGACAAGGCCACAAGGTCCTCAGTGCCAGTTCACTGCTGAAAAAGGCATCGTGTCCCATGAACATGGCATGTCTTACCCTACAGCATCTACCATCAGTGGCTGAACCAGGCTGAAACATGGCCAAAAAATAATGTGGAAAAAGAGATTAGCACCATAGGAGTTAATTAGCCCGCCAAGAAATCTGTTCCCAGGTGATCACTGACAGGATTTGAGATTATGAAAACAAAAGGGGTGGAAGGGAGTGCAGATCAGAGAGGAGCCCATGATGCAGCTTGGATTTTGCTTGCTCCCCTCTCACTGAAATGCTGTCTCAAATGGAGCCCCCCACCCAAGGACCCCTTGGGTGTGTTCCTACAGTATTGACATCTCCCCAAAATCTCTGCCCCTTGCTCAAGAAAATATCTTCCTTTTAATTTTAAGAGCAAACAACAGTGATGCAGAGGAAAGGGAAGAATAATAAAAGCTGTTACAGCTGCATTGTGAGCTCTATGGGGTTTAAAAGTAAAGTACATGGGAGTGAAGGAACCTGAGTGCAGAGCATGTAGAGTGGCAACACAACCACACTGAAACAGAAACAGCACTCCCAACACACACCAGGCTGGGGAGGAGCAGAGAGGGCACAAGAAAAAGCTCCAGAGATACCTTCAAAGCATGAGATGACAAAGGGAAGCCAGGCCCGGTGGGACCATGGCAGCAAACAACAGATGACACAGATGAGGCTGAAGCAGCCAGAGTATTCTTCAACACTCAGAATAAAGAAATCATTGCAACAAGATGTGTAAGGCAGTGCATTCTACAAAGAGATTAGACAGGCCAGGTGCAAGAAAGGATGAGTTAAAGATGACTGAACCAGGACAGAGATACTCAGATACACAGCACCTGCACACATCCCCCTGAGGACTCACGGATTCAGCTGAAGCTGCTCCTGAACTGTTCACAGCACTTTAAGGGAGCTGTAAGAACATGGGAGGGTGAGAAGAGGTTGAGGCAGAAGTATAATATCTGTTTTTTAGAGGAGAAAGAAAGGATGGAGGGTGGAAATTACAGACCATGTCCAAATCATAATTTTAATCCGGAGCCTGGAGGTTTTTCAGGAAAACAACGTTAAACAATTAGGTTATGGTCACCAAAGAGGTAAGGTAATAAAAATGTCAGGTATGGATTCCTGAAGAAAAACTCATGTCAGGATGGGCTCATTTCTTTGCTCTGGCAGCTGTTCTGCTGAGAGGGGAGAAGTATTAGATGCAATGTCTACTTTGGAAAGGAATTTTGATTTTTCTTGTAATGTGTTGGGGATTGACCCAGATGGACAGCTGAGAGCGCCCATCATTCTGAAAACTGCAGCCCTGGTGGGTACAGAGAACCATGTGCCTTTCCCACTTAAAGTGTCTTTTATTTAGAGATTTTTAACCCCTTTCACAGGAATTGGTCTAGGTCTGAAAGTTCAGCCCTTCCCTCTCACTTGAGAGCGTGATAATTCAGTCTTTGCCTCCCATTCCCTTAGTCTGTCATACTGGATTTTCAGCTTTTGGGTTTATCCCAGGTTGTCTCTTTCTCTTCGTGTACTCTATTTAAAAACATATCACTCACATGTTACATTTTTAGGCCACCTCAGATGTCCTTGCTGCTGTTTCATGGTCAGCTGCTCCTACTCGCTGAGCTAACGGGGAGCTATTAAAAGCCAGGATGACTCTTGGTGCACAGAACAGGAGCTGCTGACTAACCCTTTCTTTGCAAACAGCCCCAGCTTGCAGGGACAGGCTGAAGTCCTGCTCAGGCTTCCTGAGCTTCAGCCCTGGAGGGGATTAGAAATGCTTTCCCACTTCAGCTGTTCCCTTAATTTGCTTTCTTTCAGTACAATGTGTTGCGCAGAAATTTCTCAGTGGCGGATTTGCTTTCTCTCTACAAATCAAGTAAAGAGCTGCTGTGGCCAAAAGGTTGGTTTCCCTGTGCTGGACGCTTGGAACAAAGTGGGCTGGATACAACCTCATCTCCCAGGGCAAGAGGGGCAGGTGAGTAACCACCAGGCTTTCGAGGGTTCTCCCTGCTCGCTCTCCCCTGCGCTCCTACAGCCTCTGCTGGCACGTGGAGGGGCACAGGTAAGCACAGCAAGAACACAACTACCTCTGTGTTATCAACCCTGTGTTCAGCACAAGCCCAAAACACAGCCCTGTGCCAGCCACTGGGAACAAAATCAACTCTGCCCCAGCCAAAACCAGAACACCTGGTTGCAGGAGAAAAAAGCAGATCCATGAGACAAACTTCAGCCTCCAAACAGGCTCACCATAGAGGGAAGAGCCTCCTCCAGCACAAGCTTATCCCGGGGCGGAGCAGAGCTCCAACAGCAAGGGCATGAAATCCTTTTCTCATCAATGGAGCAACCTAAATTAGGAGTCCGCCCTCAAAGGCTACCTGCATTTAAAGGTTTCACCCTAAAAGAGAATTTGAGTTTAAAAGAAACACTTCCCTGCAGGTGGCAGAATCTGGAGCGGGCTGGGCAGTGTCAGCACCCTCCTGAGCTGAGGAGCAGCAGCCCAGGGTGGCACAGACCCTCCAAATGATGCGCTGCAGTCCTCAGCACTTCCAACACTTCAGGCTCCCGGGAAATTTGGCTCCTGAGCCAGTCTGACACTTTTTTGAAAATGTTGCCTTCTTTATGCATGTTATAGGCTGCATTTAATCATGCTGAGCAGGTGAGTAATAGCTATAAAATACTCTAGCAATTTAATACAAATTTTTTGAACTGCTCAAAGGTAAAAAGGGAAAAAAGATACTAGAGAGGATGAGTCAAGCTCTGAGGAACAGGCTTCCTGGACTCATTCTTTGGTTTGCAAATCATTTGTGAGCAGATTCTGATTTCTTCAACTGGGTCATTTCCTAAAAGGATTTTTGACTAGTTTTCATGAGTCATTCAGAGTGCCTTGAAGAGTTCAGCTGGCTGCTCTCTGCTTCCCACAATGGGATTCAGAGTGAACATGTAATCACTTAACTCATGGGGTTTTATTCCCTCATCCCATTCAAAAGGCTGAGGGATGGTTGGAAGGGAAAACAGGGTTGAATGTAGGGTGACTTTGGTGTGGATGCTGACAGAGGGCAATTTTAATGTATGTCCAGAGACAGAAGCAGGCTCTCAATACGAGGGAGAAGGGATCTGGCTCAGGAACTGAGCAAACTTGGTCAGCAAAGTATTTTAAGGGCTGGCTGAGGTGTCCAGTCTGGGATTTTGAATTACAACCCAGAAGTTGTTCTGTGGGGGACCCTCTGTTGAGACGCAGGGATGTGGGTGAGCTGGTGCTTAGTCTGGACCTGCATCCCCTCCTGTTCTGCCAGTGCTGAGATCCCTTTCCAGCTGCACTTAGGATGCGCTTTCCCTTCTGCTCTCCATTTAACCCCCTTCCAATAAACACCAAGATTCCTACAGGGAAAGAGTCAGATGGTATCAGTATATTAATTTTATATTCTAGTGGTAATTTATTTTTATTAAAACAGGTGCACACTCCCAAAAGGGAAAGTTATATAATGTCTTAGAGGTTAGCAAAAGTGTTGGCAACCTGGAAAACAGTGGCACAAGTTACACTGTTCATCTGGAACCATTGCTAGCAGCAGAGAATTGTTCCCATAATGAGGAATATCAAGAGGGTGCATAACCTTCTTCATAGCCCTAACAGGTCCAAGCTCTTTGGAGAAAAATCAGTGGGATTTTGGAGCTTTGGTGCTTGGACACTGAGGAAAATTTCCCCCTTGCAACAACTGTGCAAGGCGTGGGTGCAGCTTGGTCTATGTAGAGTTTTTTTGGCCAAAGAAGCGGGCGTTTATTTCATACAGCTGAGAGGGGACCACAGGAATTGTCCAGGCAGTGGTTAACTCCATTGCAGGAGACGCCAAGAAGTCACCTGGGTGCATGCCCACATATCCTGTGTGTCCAAAGGGGTTTCTGAGGCCGTTGTGGTTTGCTCTGGTGATGCCCACACTGTTCCCAACCCCTCCTGGGTGGGCCTGAGCTGCAGGACCTGCTCGTGGCAGCAAAGGAACAGGCTCCTCAAAACATTGGCACATGCCTGTCTCCTGTCTCTGCCAAGGGTGTCCTGATGGCCAGAGGCTCTTGCTTCAGTCACAGAGTCACCAAAATGGCCCTGTTCTGCACTTCGGTGATGGCATGCAGTGAACAGGGTGACGTTGGATTCACTCAATGGTCTTAGAGGGTTTTTCCAACCTAAATGAGTCTGTGATTCTATTCTGCCCTGTTATAAGGAATAGGTATTGTATAGGGAGACTCCAGCTGGTCTGGGGTCTCTGTGGAATAGTTGGACTATGCCAGGAACCTTCTGCACACGTCAGGGTGAGATGCACGGAAGGAAAGGCTGTGACACCTAGAACGGAAATCCTGTCTCTAAAGGGATGAGTCATTGTTGTCTGACATGCGTGGTTTGTGTGTCCAATTAGGAATAATTTCTGTATAGAGAAACCGATGGTCCTTGGTCATGTGTCCATACTCAGGTCTATAAGAACGGCAGCCTCTGATGCAATAAAGGTCCTGGTCCTGTTTTCAGATGAGGACGTGTCGTTTCCTTGACCCACCTCAACGACACGACGACAAGGTATGACAGTGACCTTTGCTGAGCAGGTGCAATTTTCTGGGAGTTTTCAGGCCTGATTCCTTAGGTGGGAAAAATGCTTCCCTGAGTGGGATGCATTGATGGAATTTTGGTTTCTGTACTTGGCCCAGGACTAGAGCTGAGATACTCAGACAGAGGAGTTTAGAATCATCACTCAGCCATTTCCAGACGATTAACTCCCAGGCAATAATTACTTTTAAAATGAGCTCCAAGCTCAAGCTGAAAAAGTGAATTCTCCTGCTGCTCAAAGAGTGACTTCTCTGCAGCAACCTCTCAGTGACTTCTGTTTAATCCAGACCTAAAACACAACCTCTGCTCCTCCCCCTGGGTGCAGAGGATGAACTTTAAATCCTGCACACAGCGGAGCAATGGAGTGACACAACACAAAGTGGGTGAACACTCCCCAGGAGGGGTCGTGTGTCCCATTTCCTATTTCCTGAGACTGCAGCCTTAAAGCACAGGGATGTGGTGTTCCCGTGGCCTCCACAGGGAGATGCTGCAAGCTGCTCCTTAGCAGCCAACCTTACACAAAAGCCAGGTCATGCTGTACAACCCCATGGAAAGTGGGAAGAGAAACTCTTGAAAAGTGAATGAGCTGGAGCTGTGGGTGTGAAGTGGTGTAGTAGAGGGGCTGGGCTTCACTCTCAGCAGGTTCCACACCAGATTTCCCTCTTCTCCAAAGACAATGGACAGAGATGAGGGGACTGCACAGACCATGAGTGAAGCGCAGCTGGGCTGGAAGGAACAGGAGTTGTCTGGCAGGATCAAATGCCCAGCTGTGGAATGACAAGAACAGGATGCAGGGATGAAGTTTGACTTTGAAGCAGAGCTCTCTTCTGGGAACATCAGGAGAGACAGGAGGGAAGGCTCTCTGAGCATCATCCAGGATGAGCAGCCTGACTTACAACATCCCTAGGGAGAGCCAGGTGGGGCAGTGCTGCACTCACAGCCACTAATGATGCTGATAGAGGCTCAAGCTGCCCCTGGATAAACCTGAGATGATGGGATGCTTCAGCAATATGGGAGCACCACAGCTCTGGACATATTCAAAGCCAAGGGAGTTTTGAATGAAAGAGGAAAATGGGCCACAGTAGATGCTTTGTGCTGTAAGTTCAGTGTCAGCCTGTTTTGCAGAGCCACCATCTGTGTGACACCGATGACCCATGGACCCATGGGATTAGACCATGAGTCTAATTAGCAGAGGGCAGAGCTTTGCTAGAAGAGTAGATAAGACTCACAGGAACCATGGAGAGGGCTAGGAAGTATTTCATGTTTAAAGATACATTTTGCTGTGCATTTTTTATTACATCCATGCCAGAAGTCAGAGGCAGAAGCAGGAGATGGTCTACACTTAGGGATAGAGGGAACCTAGAGCAGAACATCCCCTCCGCCTGTGAATTCCCAGCTCTATTTTCTGGCCCATCCAGCTGTCAAACTGGCACACTTGCACTTCTGAGGAAGGCAGGCCACAGAAAGAATGTCTCCAAGACAAATCCAGAGAGTCACATGGCACTGGCACTCCCTAGCAGCAGAGTGTTCCCACAACTCTGCTGGGTTATCAAGGCTGACCAGGGCTTTATTTTCTCTTGGGGTTGTACGTCTGTGTGCTGTCGTTCTTGACAGCATCGAGCAGCCCAGGGCTGCCTCACCCCTGGCCCCAAGGACATGGACAGAGGGAGCCAACCTCCCCTTTCTATTCTTGTGTGCCAGGCACAGGAAACATCCAGATCTTGGGATGGAAGGAAGAAAGCCAAGTTTCTTTTCACCACACTCCTGTTTTCTGGTCTTGCCATCATTCTCCCGTGGGTCCCAATAGTGATGGTCATCACCTCCTTGACAGGGAGCCAGCACAGTAACCCCAGGCTGTGGATCCACAGACACTGAGAACAACTCACCACTGAGTGCAAATGCCACAGGGGGTGAGTTGCAAGCTCTGTGCTCACCCACTCAATTCATAATCCAATGTGGAGCAGAAGCACAAATATGAGACCTCTTTGGCAAAGTGCTACTGTTTTTGAATGATAAATAGCTGCTATTGGTCCATGGCTGGCAGAATCCAGGAATTTACTAAATGCCTGAGTCCACAGAAATGCACAAGGACCGTGGGGCCACCACACGTACACGAGGTTCAGTCTGCTGCGACCGTGTTTGGGCAGTAGCTGACTCCATCAGCTGGCAGGGCAGGGTCTGCTCATGTTTTTACTAGAGACAAAACACTGGCTGGTGTTACACAAGGCAGAGAGCAGTCCAGCCCATGAGGGTAAAACCACAGGGCAGCAGCTGCCCAGGGCAGCCACAGCCTCAGCAGCACTATCCTGTGCTTGGTATGCCACTGGGATTTCCTAGAAGGCTCCAGGAGATGAGCTGCCTGTCACCATAAAGCAGAGTCTGAGCATTAACTGACACTGACCAGACCTGGCATTAATTCACTCCCCACCGGCTCTGGCTGCTCTCCCACGCCTGCGCTTGGTTTAACCAACTGACCTCTGGTGAAATTTACAATCTTCCTATTTCCTTGATTTATTAGTTTCAGCCTCTGGGGCTGTTGAGTAGATGGTCTGAGCCCAGCTCTGTCCCCTTTTTCTAAGTCTACAGCAGGTTATCTGTTTACGGCGAAGGCTGAAAATAAAGAATACTCTGCCACACGTATTCCAAGTCACGTCACCATGGCAACAATGATAAAAGTTTTTGAGTTTTTCCTCAAAAGAGTTTGTTGGTTTATGTTGTTTATAGAGATCTCTGTGTGTGCCTGGTTGGAGGTTTCTAGCAATTTATCTGGCAAATGGTTTGTCAGTTATCTGTGTTTGTGCAGCTCAATTGCTCTCTTCTGCATCTCTGGCCATGTTTCTTGGCCTCTGTCCTTCTCAGCTCCTCTCTGCATGGCTGGACACAGACACCTCTTCTCCTCTCCCCATCCTGGTCCCTGATCTCGGGTCACTGCTGCCCTTCCAGCCCCTCTGCCAGACCACAGCGACACCCACCCACCTCCAGCTGAGCCACCTCTTCTGAAGGTGAAGGCCAGTCCCCAAGTGTCACACAAGCCTTTGGATGTGCCTCAGGCTGCACTGCAGACCATTGTGGGTAGTTGGGAGTGCAGGGTCAGACAAGCTTAGGGAGCAGCAGAGGCTATTTTGGGGTTTGATTCCTCTGACATAGTTGGTGGCTGCACAGGATGAGATTCCTTGCACCTTTGTCCCCACTGACCACGCTGGGGTGTCTGGGGGTGACAGTGAGGGATGCTGCACTCTGAGCGTAGTCTCAGGTGTGACAGACTTTGCCCTCAGGCTCAGGTCCCATAGGCAGGTCTGCAGCATGAGATTCTAAGATCCCATCAAGTGTTTCTGTCCAACGGGGTCCCAAAAAGTCAGGCATCACAGAGGGACCTGTAAAATGTTTTTCCATGAAACTTGATGCTTTTTCAGCAACACCTTCTACTTGCTGTCTCACACTTTATACTTGGAAGGGAACAGCCACCTGACACTCAGTGAGAGGGTCTGGTGCCACTTGGAGATATTCACACCACAGAGGCTGCTGCCCCTGTACCACTCCAGCTAGTCTGGCTTCAGACATAAACACCCAGCCCTCAACATCCTGGTTTTTGCATGATGCTTGCCCAGGTTCATCCAAGCCTGATTCCCAGCCAATCCATTAGTTGACAGCCATGGTTTCATTCCAGGCAGTCCTTCTGCACAGAAAACTTCTCCGTGCTTAGTCCCTTCCCTAAAGTCCCCAGTTCACCAGTGTCTCCCTGCCATGTGCTGCCCAGGACCAGTCTGAGGCTCTGGAGAAGGTGCAAGAAGGGTGCCTCAGCTGAAGACAGGTTCCAGAAGCAGGACATACAAAAGGGCTGAGGACTCCTGTCCCAGGCCAGGCAAATTAATTGCCCTAATCCTTCCAGTGTCCCTGGAGCTGAATGCCAGTGGCACAGAGGTACTGGCAATGTCTCTTCCTTCTTCCCACCTAACACTGGAGTTGCTGATGCTGCTGAAAAACTCTGCAGACCCTTTCCCTCACTCTCTCTCCGCATGCAATTGACACTGAAGTCACCATCAGGCTCGTCCTGCCCACACCTTGTGCACTGTGTCCCCAGGAGTGTCTTCCCAGGCTGAAATCCCCTCACTTATTCCTCACCCCATTCTCATGTCATGCCCTCCATCTCTCCTGCATGATCCCAACCCTGCTAGTTAAATGCACTCTGGGTTTACTTTTCTGCACATCTAACACGTATCAGATTGAACCGAGGAGCCATCCTGAATGCCCAGCTGCATCAAGGGTCATTGACCATTGCCCTTCAGTGAGCTACACAGTCCAGAGCAACTCCTGAGGCACCATTTCTTTAGGCAGTAAGATTTTAGGTGTCTCACCTCTTGATTTGTTTCTTTTCCTCATTATTATCATTGCTCGCTTTACACCGGTGCTTTATCTTATGAATATTGATTATTTTGCCTCACTGGTTAGCAATTCTTTATTCCAGAATAACATTTTCTGTTCCTACATTTCTGCACACTCAGGTGATTTATAAAGGCCGTAAAACAAAGAGCGCTTGTTGCTGTGAACTAAAAAAGCTTTGCTGTGCTAAAGGGTCCTGGGAATAATAAATCAAAACTAACCTTGAGTCAGAGTGTAGTCTCTGCTGCATTTGCCATCAGGTGGAGTCATCCAACCCCATATCCAGAGCCCACACAATCCACAGTCCACTGTCTGCCCAAAGCTGGTGCAGGTGCCCCCCATCCGTGTGTGACCCATTTGTCATGGGCAAAGCCAAAGGCTCTCCAGGGCAGTGGGCACAGCCCCAAACCTGCCAGAGCTCAAGGAGCAGTTGGACAATGCTCTCAAGCACATGATGGGATTGTTGGGGCTGTGCAGGGGCAGGAGTTGGGCTCAGTGATCCTCGTGGGTCCTTCCCAACTCAGGACATTCTGTGATTCTATGAAAGCAAATGGGAGTCTGGACTCCTGAAGAGGCATGGTAGCAGCATGGATGTGGCCTCAGAAACTCCCCTCTCCACCTTCACAGCACGTGGAAACGTCCTGCTGACTCTGTCACATGTGTCCTCCCATCACACGTGTCCCCCAGGGCCCAGGAATCACAGGGTGCTGCAGTAGATGCTCACCCTCAGGTGAAAGCCCCCGGGCTCAGAGCAGGAACAGGCTGCCAGGGAAGCAGCCCCTCTGTGCACCCACTGCAGGCTCCTGAGCCCTTTGCCACCTGGGCAGCCCCACAGGATGTTCTGGAGTCTGTGCAAACAGCTGCAGTCATACACAGTGCCCAGCCAGGGCAGTGCTGTGGCTGCAAACAAACAGGAAAAGAACTGCCTTTGCTGAAGATGCAATCCCAGCTGCCTGTCACTGCCACACGTCATCCTCTCAGGTCACAGGACCTTTTTGCACTGGCTCTCAGGGTCTCCATGCCCAGAAACCTTCATTCCTCTGTCTTTCCCAGGTCAGTGGTGCCCCTCGTGTCTGCCCATCCATCAGCTCTGGCAGGCTCTGTCAGCACCAGAAGGGTCCCGTTCTTCACCTGAAGGCTGAGTGCTGATGTCCCACACAGGGCTCTGCTCAAAGGGCAGGGGGCACGTCCCAATTCCTTTCCAACGCAACTGGTTTCCTGAGGTGCAAGCCAAGCCAGGGGATGCCCCACTCTGGACCACTGGTGCAAAGAGAGCCTGGAGGAAAACTGCTGGAGTAAACCTCTGGTACACTGCAGTGGTGGGACTGGGAGAGCCAAGGCTGCAGGAGGGGAGTGGGACTGTGTGGTGAGCACGGGATACAGGAGGTCACACAGCCACAGCAGCAGTACTTTGAAAGCCAAGGATGGTGGGAAGGGTGGAGGGGGAGCCCCAAGGCACAGCACCTCCTCCAGCTCATGCAGGACCAAAGCACACTCAGCACACCCCAGTCAGCCTCCTGGCGAGATGACAGACGGTGTGACAACACCCTTTCCACATATCTGTTGGGCTAGGAGGAAGATAAACCCCTTTATTTCCTTTTCTGTTCCTTTGTCTCTATGAGTGCTGACCTGAAGGACCAACCAGCCACCCAGCCACCCCTCAAACCTGAGGTACCTGTGTCCAGGTGTCAGTGCAGTGTGTGAGTGCTCAGGGATTTAGTGCATTGATCAAGAACAGGAAAGGGTGAGACTGCTGAGAGATCAGTCTGGCCGTGCTGGACAGCACAGTGTGGCTCCTCTCCCCCAGGTCTGCACTCACCTGCTCACACACTTGTACAGCAGCAGTGACTGCCTCAGTGAGGGCTGGCTGTCAAAGCTGTCATCACAGCTAGGACAAGCTGGTGTCTGTGATAAATTAAGGGTGATTCAGACTTGGCTATCAAAATCTTTTCTCAGCGAAAAAAAACTTATCTTTTTGGAAGAAAAATAACTTGAGCTAGGAAACTTATAGTTCCCTTGAAATGCTGTCACTGCAAAGGAGAAAACTCAAGAAAATCACAAGCTGAGTGGTTTCTGAAAGTTTCCTGGTGATTTTTTTATCTCAGCAACCAGAGAAACAGGGAATTCCTACTGTGCACAAAATTTTTAATTTCAAAAATTTGTCTCATTTTCTCCACTGATCACAGAGGAAGCAGCAGACACTTATTTGTCCCACTGGAGTTCTCCAAGAGGAGCTGCTCTTCCAATGGCAGCCTTGGCTCTTTTAAAGAGTGGCATCACTCCCAACTTTCAAAGCCAGGAATCACCTCTCTCCACAGTAGCAACCAGGGACACAGTATGAGTGCGTGCCTGGCAGTTTTGTTGCAGGACCATCCAGAAGGACTCATCCTCGTTTCTTTTCTCATTGTTGAGCAGGATGAGCTGAGCCTCTGAAGAGCCTGGCTTGGGAACAGCCCAGTGTCTGCAGTTACTGAGTCACAGCCCCCTGCGCTGGCAGGAACATCCCTTAGGTGCATCTCTGGATGAAGGAGGGGTAATGTAAGAAAAGACAAAAATCAGGGTCATAAATAAAATTCATAAAGCTGTGGCATTTCCCTGGTCATGTTGAACCAGCCCCAGCACATGAGGCAGTGTCCTTCCTTTCACACCAACCACAGGTTCCAGCCTGAGCAATCACAGCCCAAGGGTTTGGTTTCCCCTTGTTGCAAACCAATTTCACAGTCTTTAGTGCTGCCACTCAACAAAGTCACTGCTGTGGCTTTGCCAAGGAACCCACCAGGGCAGATGGAAGGGGGTTGCCCAACCCTGCCCCTCTCCCCTCACTGCAGAGCACAAAGGACATGTAGCACCACACCGGTCAGCAGTAACGCTACTCCAGGACCAAGCAGCCACCACAAATGACCATTTCCTTCACTGTGGGCTGAGCACAGAGCTGAGGACCCCACTGAACCCTTTCAGGCCCTGCTGCCACCTGCACAGCTCATCTCCTCCCCTGTTCCAGCCTGGCACTGGCTCTGCTCTGTCCCTGAGCTGCTGGCACACACTGGGCAGCATGGACACGAGGTGCCCTCAATTACTATCACATCATCCCCCTCTGACAGTCACTCTCAGCACATTCCCTGGCCCTCTAAATGCCCCACCAGCCTCCTTGCTTATCTGAGCTCCCAGTGTTTAGCTCCTGGCAGCCTCACAAAGGAGACGAGCCCGGAAGGGAACAGGATGAATATTCACAGTCATCGTGTCTGGAAGGTGAGTGGAGGCTCTCAGCACATCCACAGGCAAGCAAGACATTCATCGTAAAATTCGCATTCAGGGTCTTATTCCTCCTACAGCATTAAATATTTAACAACAGAAACTTTCAAGTGTCTTCACAATGTAATTAGTGCCAGGAGGAGCAGCTTCAGTTGTTATGGCCCAGTTCACTGCTGCAGGAGAGCTTGGATGGCCATGGGTCCCACCAAGGTTTCCCAAGCACCTGCAAGGACAATTGCCAAAGGTAAAAAAAAAAACCAACAAATGTTGTGAAAGTTGTGATATGGAGAGAGACTGCAGAAACAGCACAGATGTCCAGGAAGATTAAAATGGAAGAAAAAATCCCTATTGCACTGATACAACAAAAAAACCACGGTGATAGGAAGATGGGGAATGAGGCAAGAGGACGTGTACAGTTTCTCGAGGGCAGTGATTTGGAGAAGGCTGCAGGGTCAGCAGTGGGGAAGGAGCTGAAGGCAGAGAAGTGTGTCCAATGCCGTGGTCCCACAGCTCTGTGGGGCGCACACCCACCCTTGAGGGCAAGATGAGAGGGATGAGGCAGCTTCTCGTGGTGGTGGTGTCAGGGAACTTGCTTCAAATACAATCGAGAGTTTTTCCAACACACACACACACACACAGACACACACAGTGTCTCGCTAATTGTCTTTAATATTCCTCAGGGAAAACTGGGATGCAGTAGCATATCTACAGTCCATGCATCAAGAGAAAGGTCTGACCATCATCCAAGAGAGACAGAGTCCCAGGAAACACTGGTTACACATTCCAGCAAGGATATAAGAGCAGTTATACCCTTGGATGCTGACAGAAAGCAAAAAAGAGGGTCAAATTCAGTGTCACTGGGTGACTGAAGAAAAACACAGTGTCGCTTAATATAAATTAATGTGTCAAGGCTGAATTTGCAGGGTGACATCCTCCAACAATATCAGACCTTGGCAGAGAAACAGCAAAGCTGATACAGGATTGAATTAATAAAGAATTAAGGGCTAGGACTATTATCAAGGCCAGTCAGAATGGTGTTCTGGAACACAGCCCTTGTCCAACAAATCTGTTCTCATTTGCAGGGGAGAACACATGTGTGGCTGATAGGATAGAGAGCCCAGGCACAATCAGGCTTTACAGATTTGGATTAAAACCAGTTCCAGCCAATGCTGGTAAAGCTCATGTGTAAATATACCGAGTGCTGGACAAAAATAGCAGATCTTCAAACAAGTAAAGAATTTTCAACAAACAAGAGTGTGATGGAGGGATTTTTGCACAGACAGCTCTGAACACTGGAACCATGGAGAAGTAAGATGATGAGAGAGAGATGGAGACAGAGCAGGAGACAGAGAGATGGAGATTGGTTGGAGGAGAGGAGTTTGCCTGTCAGACAAATTTGCAAGATGCCAAGTAATGCCAGGTATGAAGCAGTAAGAGAAGAGGTCCAGCTGCTCAGCCGGGTCTATGTGAACAATGCACACTTTGATGTAACCAGGTGATAAGACCCGACACGAGGACAAAGAGCACCAGTTGCAGCAAATTCCAAGTGCTGCAGCCTCCCACCCCATGAGCAGCAAACCGACCTCTGTCTTCCAGCCTGCAGAAAACCCTGGAGACGCAGGACCTTTCCTTCCACAGGTCTGCCTGGGTTTCCCCTTTGCTACCTTGTGATCTTCATGTTTCTCTTTCAGAGACTAGCAGGTGAAGTGGATTTGTTGATTGTGTTGATTGCATGGCTTGGCTTTGCCTCATCACTAACCATCCGACTGAAATCAGTGAAATAAAGGCTGCTGAAAGAGAAAGTCCTTTTCTCTTACACAGACTCACCTCCTGGCAGCATCTGCCTTGCTTGACTCTTGTCTCACCCTTTGACAGCCCTGGTTGCATGTTATTGCTTAATTATCATCTCCTTACACAACCCTGGAACATTTAATATCGCCTGTGCTCTTCCTGCATTACTGTAAGAGCAGATACCAAATGGATCTGCATATCTCAGTAACGACACTGAATCCGTGACCACTATTCTGTTAAGAACTATGCTGATGAAGAGGCATGAACTGCATCTCCTGGGGATCCTAAGTGGTTTTCTCTGCTCCTCCTGGAGCTCTGACCACTGCTAAGCTGTTCCAGGAGGACAAGGAAACATTTTTGACATACAGCAGCCTCTGGGGCATTCAGCAGAATTCACCCTCTTGACAAAGCATCCACACATGGAGAAACCTGTGCCATCCTTGGAGGGGAGCTAAGGGGGGACACAAAGGATCTAGATGTCTCTCTTCCACCAAGTCCACAGAACAAGCACCAAGAACAATTCCAGGGCACCAAAAATGCAACCAACAAATAGTAAAAATAATGACTGCAGTCAACAAGAAGAACAACAATAACATTAATGGCAACAATTCCTGCTTTCACAGGAGAAGCTTGCTGGCAAAGGAGACCTGCTACAGGTAAGAATGTAATGGCCAAACAAACCCTGCAGGGCTCTAAGGATGCTCTGTGATAACTGCCTGTACCAAGAGCACTGTACATGGTATTTTGGAGGCTCCTCTCTGCCTCCAGGACCCTTGAACTGGGAAGCACATTTGGAAGGTCTGCACCAGTTCCTTTGCTGTCAGAGGTGTCAAACCAGTGATGGATTTTGGGCTCACAACAGTAGGAAGTGTAAGCCAAACCTTAACTCTGCACTTGGCATGTTCATTACCCCCATCACCTTCCCTCTGTGGCAGCAGCTGGAGGCTGGAGCGTGGTGAATCCCGGGGGCTGTGCCATCAGCTGACCTGACCATGGCAGTGCTCTGCTCTGGCAGTGCAGTTGTCCCTCACTGGGTGCACAGGTAGCACTCAGCTTGGAGTGGCTGGCCACCAAGACCAGCAGCTCTCCTGCAGCCAAGGTGTGTGTCACGGGGCTGCACCTCCATCGTGCACAGCCGGCAGTGGTGGGGATGCAGAAACCCAGGTTACACGGGTCTAAGCAGCAGGAAAACACAACAGATGAGGAAAATGCAACAGATAGATAAAGTCCTTCTTGAGGAGATGGTCCAAGCCTAGTGGAAGTGGCAGGAACATGCCAGGCAGCTGTTCCACACAAATCCCAAGTGCTCTGCTGCCAGGTCCCTCCTCCCTCAGCCCTTGGGTGCAGCAGGCAGGGAAGCCTGTCCCCCAAGTCAGGGCCACCTTCCTCCAGGCTCTCACACAGCTGTGGGGCGAGCTGGGCCTTCCAGGAGGTGTGGGGAGGAACAAGATGAGGTCTCACTGTAATGGAGCAAGGCTTAGAGTAGCTAACTCCTTATTCCTGCTCCACCTGGGTTTGCTTTAAAGTTTGCTCCAGGTTTATTTTAAAGTCCTCACTTCCCCCTTTTTTACTCTTTCTCTTGTCCTGCTGTTGCTTTCATCTTCCTGGCCTGAGGAAGTTTGCACTGTGGGAGTTGTTTGCATCCATGTGCTCGCCTGTGCAGGATCATGTCAAGCTCATCCTCCTCACCCTAGTTTATGACTGCACCACGCTGAAGTGGATGGGATATGGGAATCAAGCTTTACAAATATTTTCACTGAGAAAGTGATCCACACAAAAATACATCAAACTACTGATATTTCTCCTACAGAAAAAAAGGTGAGGCTGGCTATTGAAAAATGTAGGTAATGTGGTTTCCAACACCTGAGCAAATGGAAGCAGAAATTGAAATTTTGCATAAATGTATATAAAACTTGTATTCATTGATGTGATTGATATTAAACAAGAGCAATCTTTTTGACAGAGACATATCATGATAAAACACCGTGGATATGACAGCTCTCAGCAAATTTTTGTGTTGCAGTTCAATTTTAAACCCTCATCTGTCTCTGCAGGTAAGACTTGCCACACTCCCTCAGGGGCTCTGAAGGCTGGCCAAGAACATCCTTGTCATGGGGTCGCTTTTCTCAGCCCTGGTATGGAGCAGAGACACAGGAACCATGAGCCTGTCCGTGTCCATGAAACACACACAGCAGTGTCTGTGATGCAACGCTGCAGGATCAGAGTTTTCCTGCTGCATGTCCCATTCAACACAGCACTTGAGCCCCTGCCCAACCCCAGAGAAGTGCTCAGGTCTTCTTGACACCAAGCACCAGGGCTGATAATGAAGTCTGGCAATGGGATGTTACCTTGGGATGCTCGTGGAAGGGCTGATGGGGCTGCTTATGATTGCTGCTGCTCCTCTGTTTTTCACTCAACAACAGTTAAAGCTGGTTTGTTGGGGGTTTTTTAACTCAATTTTCACCCCACAGCTTATCACTCAGTGTCAGCTTCAATATTAATGTGCCTGTCTGTCCACACACACACAGCAGTTTGGTGCTGGAGATGGTATTTCTACAGGTGAGTTGGCCCATATGCTGTGAAATTGCAGTAAAATAAATGATCATGGGATCCAAGCAACAGAAAGCAAAGCCTGTGGGAGTAACACCAGCTACACTGAGCAGGGATCAGAGTGCAGCTCCCAGGTATACAGCAGAGCCATGGAGACAAGCCTTCACCCAGCTCTGCTGGAGTTAGACTTTGATCCTTGTCTGTCTCTTCCAACTCAGGTTATTCTTTGGTGAAGGGTCTCAAGGGGAAGCCGTATGAGGAGCAGCTGATGTCATTTAGTTTGTTCAGCTGGAGAAGAGGAGACTGAGGTCAGAGGTCATCAGGGTCTGCAGCTCCTCCTGAGGGGCCGCTCCAATCTCTGCAATATATGAGCAGTGATGGGACCCGAGGGAATGGCTGGAGTTGTGTCAGGGCAGGGTCAGGTTGGATCTTAGGAAAAGGTTCTTCCCCCAAAGGGTTTTTGGGCACTGAACAGTCTCCCCAAGGCAGTGGGCACAGCCCCAAGGCTGCCAGAGCTCAAGGAGTGTTGGATGGTCCTCTCAGGGACCTGGTGGGATCGTTGGGGTGTCCTGTTCAGGGCTAGGAGTTGGACTCCATGATCCTGGTGAGTCCCTTCCAACTCAGGATATTCTATGATTCTACTACTCTGCTAAATCTCCTCTCTCACACACGTGGGGGATGCTCTGGGCTGGCTGTCCCACTCAAGCTCTTCACTCTCCGTGTTCTGGAACACAGAGTGGGGACCAGGTGGTACCAGGCTGTGGTTATGGGGAAGGAGAGCCTGGTGACCAGTTCTTGACAGTCTTCCCCAGCTCAACAGCAGGGCCACTTTTAGCAGCATAATCTCTATAGTTTGTATACCAGCTTGTGACCGGTTTCCAGACTGGGAGGAGATGGGACATGGGGAAAAGAGGGTAGAGGTGCAGCTGTCATCACCAGGGACCTGGGGAAAGACAAGATCACTTGGAAGGTGACTTGCTCATGCAGGGAGTGCCCAGCCTGGCCAAGAAGCAGGTGGTGTCTTCGCCTCATCATTGTGAGAGTCTTAAACCTGCACCGTACTCAGTTTAATCTCTGCAGCGTACCCACATGCCACAGGGACCCCCTCTCCACCTGGCAGATGGTTAATAAAACATTGCTAGAGCCTCCCACGCTCAGAGCTGTCCCACAGGCGTGTTGGAGGGGTACATCTCTGTGCTGGTTTAAAAGTAAACCGGCAGGAGAAATGAATCCAACTCAAAGGAGTTTAGAAGTCAGAACTACAATTTAATAAAAAGATTACAATAGATACACTGATACAAAGGAAAATTGGTTTCAGCCCTCAAAACCCAGTTGGACAACCCAGCCCCCTGGGGCACAAACAGGATGGTGCTCACCAGCCCCTGTGCTGAGCACCACATGGTCCCCCTGAGTCCAAAGCAAAAAGAAAAGGAAAACCTGTTTTCCTTCCAATAGGCTGGTGGTCGCAGTCTGGTTGAGAGTGGTAGTTGCAGTCCTGTTGATGTTCTGGTCCTCCTCTCAGTCTGACAAGTGAGTGAGTGCCCCAAACCCCAAGCTTCTCTATGCTTGGGTTCAGATAGAAACACCCAGTACCTCCCCCAGGGTGAGGGGTTTCACAATGGGCAATTTACTCAGTGAGTCACAGGATATTTTGGTCTACTTGATGGCCCATTAGCAGACATGACCCCTCAGGTTGGGTGTGAAGGTGTTAATGATTCCCAGAGGGGAGTTATCATTGGTGTGAAGACAGGGAACCCTCTTATCTCTGTTTTCTCATGCACCCAGTCCATAGCCTGAGGTGTCAGGTGTGTCCTGGGCAGCTGTTGCAAACAATGCATCATTAACAGTTCATGATAAATGGCAGAGAGGGTATGGAATACACAGTTCCAGTTACATTCCCACAGTGATAAACTGGTCCCAGCCACTATAACTAGGACAATCTCCCTTTCAGATGGCAGCTGCCTTTGGTGCAGCCCGACCAGCAGAGCAGGGAAGGGGCAGTGTTCCTGTGCTCCAGAGCAGAGTCCTGCCCAAGCCCAAAGGAAGAGGCACAAGCAGGGTCCATACCGTGATCTTGAGCACAACGTTTAGGGCTGGCAGTTTTGGTGAGGACTGTGGGTACCCCTGTGGATGACAGTGTGTCACAGTCCATCCCCACAGAGGATCATTGTTCCCAGACTTCACCTGAGCACAAGCTGAAAACCACTGGTAAAGGGTAGATTTCAGATGTGAATAAATTAAAAATGAGGATCAGTGTTAAATGGTGTATCAGTGAGTCTCATGAATGGAGCTCGGAGATTATCCCCAGCCTGCTAAGCCTGGTGCAATGTGTATCCTACATTTCCTGCACAACCTCAGTGATGGCTTTTCCTACATCTAAGTGCCTCACTCTGCTGTTCCCACGATCCTCTTCCATGCGGGCTACTCCTGGGGACCAGGAGCACCTATTTCCCCTACAGCCACACTGCACAGAGCACGTAACTGTGTTGTGTCTGAGCTACCCCTGGAACCTGTCTGGGTTTGGCTGTAACAGGAACAATGTGTGTAACCCTGATGAAAACCCAGAGTTACTCTTCATCCATGAGCATGTTGGGAACATGGTGTTAGGGAACTGAAGGGCAAACTTTTCAACCATTCTGCTGAAGGAACTTCCACTGGAAGGGTTGTTATCCTTTCTGGTTAAGCAGAGCCGTCTGCAACTCCTTTATCCTCATGCCCTATTGCTGAGCTGTAACCCATGAAAACAACTGCAATAAGGACAAAAAGGAGCTGTAGAGTATGGTCAGTGCCCCACGCTTAAATGTTCGTAATTATGTTGTTTATGACATGACTTTCTTCAAACTTGACAGCAGCTCTAACCCTGCCCGAAGGCTCAGTGCATGGCATTGGACAGCCCTGAAATGGAGACATTTTGGAATTCTTTCTCACAACAGAGGGCTGCAACCTTCTGTGTAAAACATAAACTGCCCATTTGTTCACTGTTACAAAGCCAAAAATGGCTGGACACATTTTTTACAGAACTTTTCAAAATTTTTTGGTTTTGTCATGGTTTAGGAATGATGCTCCCCACCTCAGTGCCCACACTGAGACTCTCCCAAACTAGATGCTGCTCTCTCACTCCCTCTACTTCTCCCCCTTCCAGCTGCAGCAGGATGGAGTTGAGAATTGGAGACAAAACAAGTGCAGATTACAAGTTGAGGTAAGAACAATTTACTGGAAACAGCAATGAAATAAGAAAACAAAAAGTAACAGCAACAACATTAATAACAGAAATATACACAAAAGAGAGAGTGATTCACATGAAAAAATGCTCACCCTGGACTCCGAGACAATGAACAAGGGCCAATGGCTTCCCACCTCTGACCACATTTTTTTGACCAGAAGCTCCCTCCTTCTTCTCAGAAGCCCAGAGAGACCCTTTCCCCTACTGTGGCAATGATGTGAGGTGGTATCGAATCTTATCAGTGTCCCAGCTGAAACCAGGGCAGTTTTCAATAACTTTCAGACCAACCATATCTAGAGATTTCAAGATACAGAGAGAGAGGCAGGAACTGGAAGAAGGGCTCACTCCTAGATCACTCCTGTAGCATCACTTGTGGAGTGGCGTCCATCCCTCCGTGGTGAATGCTGGTCATGGCTGAGTGGTCAGCACGTAGCAGCAGGAGCTCTGCTCCACTAAGAAGCACTGCAGTAATGGAGAGGAGGAACCACGTCCCTCTGAGTTTCCAAAGATCCCAGTGACCTTGTCCCCTCTCCATGCTCAGAAGGGGTTTGAAAACAGTTAATTTCAAGTCATCTCTGTCACCGACAAGCTGGCAAGCAGAACAGTTCCCTGACAGTTCCTCATTAGCATTCTGCCAAATGCCTTCAGGACAGTTTAATTTACATGTCTATTATTTTTATGATATAGAAGATTCACGGCAAAGTGCCTAAGATTCAGATGTGTCTGGAATGGGAGCTCCACACGCTGGTTTCTTTGAAGATGTCTTCATCAAACCATAAAACACTTCAGGTTGGAAGGGACCTTTAAAGGCCACTTAGTCCAACCTCATACAATGAGCAGGAATATCTTTGACTAGACCGGGTTGCACAGAGCCCCATCTGACCTGGCTTTGAATGTTTCCAGGAAAGCTTTTGAAGCTCCAAGCATGGAAAATAATCCATGGGAAAAAAATGGGCACAGCTAGCTCCCCCAGTGCAGCCTTCTCGGCAGGTTCAAAGGCCCTCCTGCATTCTGGCCAGGGGTCTGCTGTCTAGAGAGTTTTAACTTGACTTTTATGAGCAATTAACATCCCATGTGCTGCAGACTGTTCTCAGTGCTCCCTGCTGTGCCCAGCTGGCCAACATGGGGTGGACAAGTTGAGCCATACATTACTGCTGCTCTCACACGCCCGCTCTATCTCAGGAATAAGTGTAGAATATATAGATATCATGGAATCGTAGAACGGTTTGTGTTGGAAGGGACCATAAAGTCCCCTGCCATGTGCAGGGACACCTTCCCTTGGCGCAACCAGGTTGTTTCAAGCCCCATCCAATCTGACCTTGAACACTTATGGGGATGGAGCAACCTGTGCCAGTGCCCAACCACTCCCCTAGTGAAAAATTTCTTCCAATTAGGAAATGTAAATCTCCCTTCTGTCAGTGTGAAACTATTCCCCCTTGTCCTATAGTCATGGAGAAAATGTATGTAGAAAATGTAGAATACACTACAATAAATAAAAAAATATGCAGTTTATGGGACTTCAGGGTTTTCTTCTCAAACATCCTTTAATCTCATGACTCTGTGAATTGTAGCGTCCTTGGCCAGGGGTGTCATGTGTTGTTTGTAGGTCCAAGTGTATCCATTTAGGCAGTTGTACCTCACCTTCTTGCCATACCAGAGCTGTGGCCTCATCCCAGCAACTGAGGGCTAAGGAAAAAATCCTTATCTCAGACTGGGCAGGCAATCCAACAAGAGGAGGAAGAATGCCATGGGAAAAATCACAACCAAAACACGCAGGGGATGAGCAGGAGTGGGTTGCACCCAGAACTTGGGGACTTCCCCAACAACCCAGGGTGTGCCAGCAGGATCTTCAGTGGCTTTCCTTACCCTCCACAGCAAGGAACAGCATCCAGTTCCTTCTGCGCTTCTCGTTAGCAAACACAGGTTAAAAAAACCACCTTTTGGGGATATTTTTCACAGCTGTCAATGTGCAGGTGCAAGTGTTTAAGGGGATGATTGGCAGCTTATCCAAGGGTAACAGGGCAAATCATGAGCCATTCATTCAGGCAGTTCCCTGGGAACAAGTAGCAGGAATGTGGATGCACATCATCTTCTCCATGATGTGACATACCTGGTGGGCTCCCCCTTCTCCTTCTCTTCCCTGCGCTTCATGACACCAAAGTGGTCCTGCCCTGGGAGAAGTAAAACAGAGGGAATGGAGCACTTCATTCATCTGTGATGCTTGCAAAGGGAACAAAAGCCTTGGCTCAAACTTAGAAAGCTCTCAATGCCAAAAGGAGCTGAGCTTTTGGTACAGCAGAGATTTTGGATCCAGTCATAGCTGGAGAAAGTGTGTCATAATAATTTCAATAACGAAGGGAAGGAAGGTGACACCTGGTAACACCCGGCAGGTCAGGCTGAAGAACAGCCCCTGCTCTTCCCTGGCCTGCAGAGACTCCAGGATTGATGGCACTTGGCATCTTTCATCTGCAGCCACTCTGTGATAATCTGACCCGGAGTGAGCAGACCTTTCTTTCGCCAGCCCAGAAGATACATCTGGTAAGAGAATTGGCTCACTAGGGTCTGCTAAAGAAAATCCATTCTGCAGTGGAGCCTGGAGAGCCCACGAGCAGTTTTTGGTAGATGAGTTCAGGGAAGAGTTAAAGCACAGCACCAGGCTTTCAGCAGAAAGAAAATGTTGTTCTCCCGCCTTTCTTTTCCTTTTCTTTTTCCCTTCGCTCTTAAAAAAAAATCCCTCATTTTCACTTCAGTGAAGCTGGAGAGGCAGGAAATAATACAAAGGCTCTTTACAAAGCCCAGCTTCTTTCTTCTGTGGCATCTGTGCTGAAGTATCTGTGATGGTAACAGCCTCTGCTCTCTCTTCACAGGACTCAGATTCATCAAATATTCCCTCTCTTGAGACTGTGCGATGGTGGGATTCCCTCTCCCAACTCCATTGCTTTTCCAGTCACACTCTGAGCTGCTTACAGAGCTCAGGCAGAGAAAAAGGAAAACCAATTCTGTTTGCTGCTCCCAGGGAGGAGAAGGGGCTGTGCCCCCCCAGCACCAAGGAAGGCCATCCATGGGAGAGCCAGGCAAGGGGCGCGGGCTGGAGACAACGCTGTCACCCCTCCAGGTACACTCATTAAATCACCATTTTCCAGACATATCTTAAACCCCTTTGTACTGCTTTAATCTAGATAATTAATTAACACAGACTCCTTCTCTCTTCATTTGCCAGGAGTGGTGGAAGCAGGTTGTGCTCCCTGCACAGCCCTTCCCTGCTGTACCTGACACCAGCAGGGCATTGCTGGCAGAGCCCCTGCTCCCTCCATCCCCCAGGGCTGCTGACAGAGGGTCCCAAGGCACAGGCAGGTCACTGTGCCTTGTTTTGTGGGTTCGTCCCTGGGAACACAGCAGAGGTGAGTGCTCCCTGCCTTTCCCTGCCATCCCCCAGATTCCCCCACTCTACACATGGTCAGCAGCTCTGCTCCAGGACAGTGACACCTGCCACAGCAGGTGACAATGATCTGCCAACCACACCAGGCTGGTCAGCTCAGAGATGACCCCTCCTGCTGTCCCCTCGGCCAGCAGCTCTGCAGGCAGCCACAGCTGTGGACAACATTGCAGCTCCCTGGTACAGCTCATGCCACTGCCTCTCTTTTCACCCACCTCTCAGTGAGAGCCTGAGGACAGACCCTGCCAGACACACACAGGCACAGAGTCCTCCTGCTCCCCTCCTGCAGCCCCTTCCCCTCTGCGGGGCCGGGAGCTCATCACCCCAACCAGCACCTCTGGCCACCTCTGGCCAGGGCAGAGACCAGACAAGAGCCCGGGGGTTACTCCTGCAAGAGAGGGGTCAGTGTCTGTCCCAAAGTGACCAACTCTCTAACAAAGGGGATGTAGCAGAGGAGTCTGGGGGGACACAAGGAGGACATGCTTTGGACACAAGGAGGTGCCAAGGAATCAGGGAGCATCCCAGCACACTTGCTCACAGAGCACAGAGTAGGGAATCAGACCCTGGGGTACCCTCAGGTCCTGGTGGCAGCAGAGACTACAGCAGCAGGCAGCAGGTGGGAGAGATGTCCCTCAACAACATCCGTGGGGATCTCCAACAGAGCAGGCAGTGCAGTAACATCTCCCAGCTGCCATGGCCTTGTGTGTGCAAACACAGGTACCATGCTGTGAGCCACTGGCTCTGCTCGTGAGAGCAGGACCTCCCTGAACACTGCTTTGGGAGCTGCGGAGTCCCATCTCCCTCAGGGTCTTGGTGACTGGGAAGGGAAGGTCATGGCAGAGGCTGTGCAGCATGAGAGCCCGAATGTGGGCTCTGGGTGGACCCTGTGCAGCTGCTGCACCAGGGAGAAGCTCCGAGCCGGGCATGGCAGAGCAAGCACCAGGACCAGTTCAGCCCTGAAGGCAGGACAGTGTACACAGCATGGTGCTGCTGCTGCTGCTGCTGCTGGGCTGGCTGCTGCTGTGGGTCTCTTAATCTCTCCTTTCACCCTCTGGCCCACCACCACTCTGGGAACTCCTCTCTCACCACTCCCACGCTGCCACCAAACCCTCCAGGAGATTGTGCTCCTGCTGTTTTCTTCCAGAAATACCATTTTCCTAATAAAAGTGCTACTGTTTTCACCTCTCACTGGCGCAGACACACTTTGTTCTCTTTCAGGTTCTAATTCTGAAGTTCCTCCCCAGTATTTCCACTGTAAAAATTGAGTCAGAGCAGCACATTTCACCACTCCCACAGGACTGCACAAGGGCAGTTTCCCTCTCCAGGTGGTGGAGAAGAACATCCCATGAACCACTGGCCAGGCTTCCCAACCTCCAGCAGATCTGTTACGGCATTGCTCGTGCTCCCCAGACAAAAACAAGAAAAGACTGGAGCATCCTGGGCACTCTGCATGCATGTCCAGAGCCCACCTGCTCCAACCAGGAGAACCAGTGATGGACACAGAAACAATGGGTGGGTCAGAAACCATTTGCACAGAAGAGTTTCCTCACTCATGTGAGGGCAGAAGGGACACACCTGCAGGTCAGCATGTCGAGTCCTATCACTGTAGCTCCTCCCTGCACCTCAGCAGCCCCAAGCGCTGCATTATCCACATGGAAATATCAGCAGGAGCCACAGAGAACAAGGATTATGTCTAGGCTCGCTGACTCAGCAGCTGAGTTCCTGCATATGCCCTTGAAGGGCCAGAGTGGCCCTGCCCAGCATGTGTCTCAGGGTCATAGAATATAGAATCATAGAATTGATTGGGTTGGAAAAGACCTCCGAGATCATCAAGTCCAACCCTTGGTCCAACTCCAGTCAGTTTACCAGATCATGGCACTCAGTGCCACGTCCAATCTCAGTTTAAAAACCTCCAGGGACGGTGAATCCCCCCCCTCTCTGGGCAGGCCATTCCAATGCCTGACCACTCTCTCTGTAAAGAATTTTTCCCTAATATCCCACTTAAATTTCCCCTGGCAGAGCTGAAGCCCGTGCCCCCTTGTCCTATTGCTGAGTGCCTGGGAGAAGAGACCAACCCCACCTGGCTATAACCTCCCTTCAGGGAGTTCCAGAGAGTGAGGAGGTCACCTCTGAGCCTCCTCTTCTCCACACTAAACACCCCCAGCTCCCTCAGCCTCTCCCCATAGCACTTGTGCTCCAGTCCCTTCCCCAGCCTTGTTGCTCTTCTCTGGACCCTCTCCAGCCCCTCAATGTCCATCCTGAACTGAGGGGCCCAGAACTGACCACAACACTCCAGGTGTGGCCTCACCAAGGCAGAGTCCAGGGGAAGGATCACTGCCCTGCTCCTGCTGGCCACGCTATGTTGGATCCAGGCCAGGATCCCATTGGCCTTCTTGGCCACCTGGGCACACTGCTGGCTCATGTTGAGCTTCCTGTCAATTAGTCCCCCCAGGTCCCTTTGTGCCTGGCTGCTCTCCAGGTCAACCCAGAAGGAATAAAATCGTGGAAACAGGAGTTTTTGAAACTGCACACTTGCTTCCTCATTGAGCAGTTCTGTCTCATTTTGAACTGGATAAAGATTAGAAAATAATTTAAGAAAACCAAGAAAGAAAAAACAGGACAAATATCTTGATTTTTAGTTGATGTGAAAAATGTTTGGGTTTGGGCTCACAGCTTCCCTTTGGGTTCTGTGGGTCTCCTCGGGGTGAGAGCAGTCAGCCCCGGGGTCAGGCTGAGTGAGGAAGGAGGAAGCAGAGTTTCTTCAGATTTCATCCCACAAAACCAGCAGGACTGCACCCAGTAACCCCCCAGTCCTGCAGCTCCGTGATGGATCCCAAGGAAGATTCCCACATGAGGCATCAATGGCTGTGCATCCGAGTGACGCCGTGAGACCACCAGCTTGGGTGGGAAAAAGAAAAGTGACTGCAAAAGGTGCAGCACAGGAGAAAGTGTTTCAGGCATCCTGCAAGGCTGGGACCCCAGACAGAGGGGAGCAAAAGCTGCCAGCCCCAGCCACAGGTCCGAAAGAAACAGGGCCTTGGACTGGATCCACTCATGGTTCATCTGTACCAAGAGCTGTGTCCTCCTCCAATTACCTAATGCAACAACACAACAAGTTATTTACATATTTATGGAGTATTTACCCCAAACCTCATAATACTGAAAAAAAAAAAATTGATCATACAGCCAGTAATTTAAATGAAAAATTGTTATTCATACGTTTTCATTGTAATGTCACATGTCACAAAATATTACGGGTTCATGAGGCAGCCAGGGCTCTGCTAATAATTAGAATACATTACCACTTTGATGAGGCATTTACACGAAACTGCGGAACCGTCTCAGAACTGCCGAGACATTCCCAGCACCCCAATTAGAAAATGTCAGAGGCTTTTATTTATGCTACTGATCATGCAGCATAAATGGCACCTTTTGTCTAAATCCAGATACTTTGCACAGGGCAGAACAGGCACATCATCCCTTCCTGGGCCCCCTCAGAAGCCTGGGGGTGCAGGTGCCCGGAGTTGGCACAGCCAGTGTCTCCATGGGCATCAGATGTCAACGAGCCTCAATGCCTGGCAGGTCTACAGGGACACCACCTGTGGCAGTACCTGTGATGGACCTTCCTCCAGGGTGGGAGCTGGTCCCTGGGAAAAGGCCCAAGGGGGTGGATGGTGAGAGGGCACAGGGTGGGTGGAGAGCAGTACCCACAGGGTGAGTCAGGTCCTCACCTCCCCTTGTACCTCATGTCCCTCCAACTCTGCTGCCCAGCCCCACTGCCCCTTCCACCTCGTTTCCCAATCTCCAGCCTCTGTTCCTAGTACTCAGCTCTCTCCCACCTCACCTTCTACTGGCCAGTCCACCCTGTCACTCCCCTCACATAAACCCTTCACCAGCCATCCCACCTTCTCTGCCAGGGGAAATTTAAGTTGGATATTAGAAAAAAATTCTTTACAGAGAGAGTGGTCAGGCATTGGAATGGCCTGCCCAGAGAGGGGGGGGATTCACCGTCCCTGGAGGTTTTTAAACTGAGATTGGACGTGGCACTGAGTGCCATGATCTGGTAAATTGGCTGGAGTTGGACCAAGGGTTGGACTTGATGATCTCGGAGGTCTTTTCCAACCCAATCAATTCTGTGATTCTATTCTATGATTCTCCTATCCCACAATCAGGCGTCCAGTCCCTTCAGCCCCATTCCAAGTGTGTGTCCCCCAACATCTGATCACCCTTACCCTGCTCCCAAGCTGCTGCAGTGGACCCTGGGCCTCACTCAAGTACCTGTGTGGACAGCAGAGATCCAGGATGTAGGATCCAATCCTGCCTGAGCCCCTCAGTGCTGGGGGGTGATGCACTGGGGCTCTCCCAGGACACCTGATGTGTTTAGGACACCCCACAACACATCAGCTCTCTACTGACTAAGCAGGTACTGCTACACCCAACAGAAACAAAGGCTCACAGCCCTCATTTCCAGGCAAATTGGGCCTGGCATATCTGTTGAGTTCCCTTTTTTTGTAGAAGAGAAAATACACCTTCTATTTACTTGGTCGCTTATCCCAAGGGGTGGGGACAGCTCTGTCTCTGCATAGGCTGCTGGCAGAACTCTGCTTTTGGGCCAGACCAGAGTTCCCCAAAGGTTGTCCATCCCAGCCTCCCAGAGCAGCCATCCCAGACCATCCCAGGAAGGTGGCCAGCCCCCGGCAGTGTCACCCTGCAGGAACTGAGGCGTTCAATGGAGAAACAGATTCAAGGGTTGTCACTCCTTGGAAGGAGCAATTACCTTGACAGGCACTGCAGCAATGAGCCGTGAAGTTATGACAAATGTCCCCAGAGCACCCCTCTAACAAACAACCAGAAGGTGAGAACACAGCAGGGAAGCCCCAGCTGAATGTGGAAAACATGCTCTCATCCCTGGAAAACATCTTTCATGCCCCTGGATTCAGTTGCAGTGTTGGCTTCTCTTAATGCCTTTGGAAGCAACAACAGAGGCCCTCCGGAGAGGCACAGCTCTGCTGACCAGCTGGAGGACAAGCCTCATGCCCAGCTCACACTCAGGAACACCAGGACGCCTGGGCAGAAGGGAACTGAATGGTAGTGGTGGGAATGGACCTTAAAGCTCATCCTGATCCACCCCCTGCCATGGGCAGGGACACCTTCCACTGTCTCAGGTTGCTCCAAGCCCCGTCCAACCTGCCTTGGACACTTCCAGGGATCCAGGGACAGCCACAGCTTCTCTGCCCAACCTGTGCCAGGGCCTGCCCACCCTCACAGGGCAGAATTCCTTCCTGATATCCCACCTATCCCTGCCCTCTGGCAGTGGGAAGCCATTCCCCTTGTCCTGTTAAGGGTGTCCAAAGCTGCAGGGCAAGAGGTCCCACAGATGATCTCAGTTCATCCAGTGGCCACATTGAGCTCTGCGGGTGCGTTGCCTGCTGGCTGCTGAACAGCCTGCCAGGAGCAGCGGGAATCAGTGAGAGGTTCCCTGGGCTGTGCCAGGTCTGCAGGAATGGGCTGAGAGCCCAAGCCCTCACCTGGCTGTGGGGACAGTCAGTGGTGAGCAGCACACCCTGTGCAACCCCATCTGCAGGGAAGGGGTGGTGCTGGAGGGTGAGAGAACATCCTTGGGGGGCCCCAGCAGCAGGAGTGGGGCCCTCCCCAGCCACCACTGCTGGTCCCTGAGGAGGTCCATGTGCCCCGGGCACTGCATGGCCATCCTTGGCCCACACCTCCATCCTGGCAGGTCTTGGTGACTGTGCTGAGGGTCCACCACCCCTTCGCTCCTCCCAAGGCACCAAGGGCCATGTGATGCAGCAGCTCCAGAAGGGCTCCCTGTCCCTTCAGCCTCCCGAGGGCAGTGGCAGAGCCACACCAGAGCTGCTGGCAGGCTGGTGGCCATCAGCCCAGCACAGGCTGCAGGCAGGGCAGCACCCTCTGCCTGCCCCACCACGGAGGGCTCGGCATGGAAACAAACCTTACGGGAAGGATCTGAAGGGAAGGTGGACTCAGCACTGAAGTCACATGGTGGGACTTGGTCAGGGCCTGAGCAGGAGCTGGCTCTTCAAGGCATGGGACCTGCACACACAGATCTGCCCCAGCACATCCAGCACTGCTCCGGGCTCCACCTTTCTCCACCGGGCTTTCCTTCCTCCAGGCTCCTCCTGTGCTCACACAGCTCTGCGTCCCTCCTCCTGGAGGAAGCTCTCTACCCTGCTGTCCTGTGCGCCACAGTCTGAAAGCAGACCACGGAGCATTGTCACTGCGAGTTGTGCCTCGTGAAGAATTTTTTATCAGGGTCTTTAATTGCGTGTTGTAAACCTACCACGAGAAATTTCGGGTCAGAAATAAACAATTGCACGACTGCCCCCTTAAAAGCAAGATGCCTCTCGAACAGAGGAGTAGCACTATAGCAAGACAAAAGTCTTTCCCAATCATTCAGGAGTAGAAGAGCTCACCTTTAGGGAAAGGGAAGAGCTTTATTTCAGATCAAAAAGGATGACCCCAGGGATCCTTACCAGAAGCTGTAAACTACATCACAAAAGTGAAATAACTTTTAGCCAAGCTCACAAAAAAAAAAAAAAAGCGCCTTCCTTTCAAGAATATTCTGTGCAGCTTAAAAATGGCTCTTATTAAAATGAATCAATTTCATAAGCATGCTAACATCTTTATTCCTCAAATGTTAAGTAGAACATTTTGAACTGGAGAACGTATCACTGAACATCTTCCTTACATCTAAATTCATGTTTCTGCATAAAGGTCAAAGCCTCTCTGGGTGTTTTTTCCTTGGTAAGCTCCTTCAGAGGTGTTTATTTACAAATTATCTGCTTCCACATGTAAGCCTCATATAATAACTCCTGTTGCTTTTGTTCTCAGTGCAGGAGAGGGAGATGTACAAATGTAGCAAGGCCATTCGATGTTATAATTGGATTGCAAAGCAGGCACTGTTTGAGTTCAGAATGGAGCAGAAGTGGGTCCAGCCCTGATTTAAACAGTGCTGTGGATGCCTCACCTGGCACAGAGACTTGTGGTGCCTGGGCTGCCTCAGCTGCGTGGCAAAAAGCCCCTCAGCTGTCTGTGACCTTCGTCTGCTGGTCACAGATGCTCTTTGTGGGGAGAGTGACACTGTCCAGCATAAACACAGCAGGACATGAGTCACCTCCAAAGAATTGAATAGAAAAGACAATTATGTCTGCAACGAATGATGGTGGTTCTGTTTGAAAACTCCCAAAAATTCAGCGTTTTCAAAAGCAGTAATTACGCTGGTGGCATAGCACAGAGACTTGTCCATGAGCAAAGCAAAGTGTCTACTCCTTTAAATTCCTGATGACCTCAAGGGACATTTTAGAAAGTGGACCAAACAAGAGAGGTGAACGCTGAAGATGCCCCGGGACTCCCTCACCACAGCACCAGCAGCATTCAGGGTTACACTGCACACACAGAGGTGCTTCCATATCCCGGAGCCATACAGGACAAAGCATCCAGCCAGGGAAAGGAGGCAGAAACCCAGAAACCACATTTTCCTTCTAGTTTGCACACTGAAATTTGTTCAGGTGAGCAGTGGCCAGACAGCTAATGCAGACAGCTGTGAACAAAGGAGTCATGACACACCAGGTTTTTACTGCCATGCACCATGTTATTTCCTCAGCACTGGGAGCAATAGGAGGTTGTCAGTGTTCTGGCAAGGAATCAGAGTTAATGTATTCTCGTAATGAATTTAATGGGATAATGAAATGCTGTTGTAATTGAAGGTATTAACATCTTCTCCTGTTAAACACAAACTTGCTTAGGCCATGTGCTCCTTGAGAAAAGACATGAGCTAATCTTGGTAAACAGAGAGAAACAGTGGGATTTAATTCGGGTTTATGATTCTCAGTATCCAGACATTTGGTGGTTTTAAACACTACTCCTTTCAGTGACTTCTTTTAAGTAACTCATTTAAATGCTTTCTTTGGTTGCATTGGATTTAACTGAGATTAATCAGCTTTGCATATGCAGATACCATTTAGATTATGTGAGATACATAAAGAGGATTCTCCAGCCGTTGAATCTGGCAATTGTGCCCATCTCTAAGCTCCTGTAATTGCCTAAAAAGCATAAGGGGAAGCTCACCATCAATTCCAGGGATGATTTGTCCCTGTCTCACAGAGGAGAGGGACCCTGGGGGCACACACGCTCTTGTCCCACCCATCTGCATTATCAGCTCCCAGTAGAGGCAACAGCTGCAGCCACTGTTTGCCATTCTTGGTCTGCCTCCCTTCCTTAATAATTAAACAGTCATTCTTATTAACTGTGACTGTTTTACCTGCCTCACCTGTGGCGGATAATGGACCAATTTACTGTCTTGGTATCAGCAGAGACACGGAAGAACACTTAGTTTGGGGCATTTAGGCATCTCTCAGCTAATTTTCAGCCTGTTTTTAAAGAGAACTATTGCTGGTCAGCAAGGTGATCCCCACAAGAGCAGTGGCCCCAAGAGCATCCACAGGTGGGATGGAGGGGAATTTTGACTTCACTCCTCCCAACTCTGCAATCACACCCAGCTTGGCAGCATGGGAGTGTCACTGTGTGATGACTCCACCATTCTGGGTGGCAGTTCTGCATGGCACGTCCCTGTGTGTTCTACCTGCCTGCCCCAGAGCACCTGAGCAGGTACAGTCCAAACCTCAGCCTCAATACGAGGAGAGCAGGAGGCGCAGGAGTCCCTCCAGCAAGAGATTTAGTTTAAATATTGTATTTGATTCCTGGGTCAGAAGGGGCAGTTATTCTTGTAAGGTGCACACCAGGGAACTGCACACAAACTCTGTACATCACCTGTGGGCACCTGGGACACACCTCCTGAAGAGACATCCCAGCTCAGCTCAGTAGAAAGTAAAAGTGAAAACTCCTGGAGAATCCACCTTTTCACTGGCTGCCTAAAAGCCAACTGTCTCCTCTAAAGACTGTGAGTGTTACAGGACAGAGGCACTCTTGGGTAGAGTGGGAGATGTGCTCTTCTGAAGGAGGCTGCTTTGACGTCCATGGGTCATCATCAACAGGATGGAGCTGCCATACTTTGCTCTTCCACTTTCCTGCCATGAACAGGACAAGGTGACACTGGAATTCCATGGGGACAGATTGAGCTCTGACATAGTTTTGCTGGAAGTTTGAGTATGGTAGTTGGGTTTGTGTCTCTGAGGACAATTCCTGTAGGGAACGATCTGGAGGCAGGGACAAGGCTGAGCCAGGCCAGAGTTACAGGAGAGTTGAGCAGCTGGTTGAAGATCTTTCCAGGGGACTAAATTTCTCAATTTTACCATGGCAGGATGACTTCCAGTTCAGTCCTGAGAGTGTAGTTCAGGATAGGACGCTGTTTTTAGTGCAGCATCAACTGCTCTAAAACAATACCTCAGCCTTGGCCATATTGACTACCATCAATGGTCCACTTTGGCCTCCAATCGGGAGCCATGGAGACACACCATCCATAACGCTGCTGATTCCTTTGAGAATGCACACAGAATCAGTCTGGAGGAGAAAAGACAACGCAGAAAGAACCGTGCCTCGCCAACCCCGCCTATGGAGACTTTCTGCTGTGCCTTTTGCAACCGGACTTGCCCATCTCACATCGGCCTCTTTAGCCATCAGCGCGCGTGCAGCAAGCGTGGGGAGAGTCCTTCCCAAATCTTCGTTTGCGAAGCCTGGCCATGATGATCAGCCTGCAACAAAAGACACTGAAATTGTTATTCTGATATGGTTTAGGAAAGTTGTAGAATAATGAAGATGAGTTCTCCTGTGTGAGCTCTCTGATGGCAACTTCTCCATTTGAAGCACATTTTCATTGATCTGTAACATAAAATAGCATTGCCCTATTCAGGCCTTGAAGTGCTGTGCAGTGACAAGGGATGTTCCTGCTCTTTAAACAACAGAACTTATGTCATGATCTCCTTTTCAGTAATTACCATATGCCTATAGTGTCAAATGGTGCAGGAACCCCATAAGGTACCAGGCAGGGAAAATAATTTGATTTGTATTCTCTGGTTTCCAAAACAACGTTATGATTGTGATTGGGAAGTGATGAACATGGCTCATGGAATATGAGATTAAGCTTTCCATGGTGTCAATCTGGAGCCCGATGAGCAAATTAAATTCCTTCTACAGAAGAAAAAAGGTAGCAGAATTCAATTTCACCAAGCTAAATTATCAACAAAATGTTTGGAAAGGAGAAGCTTCAGGGTGACCTTATCGTGGCCTTCCAGTACCTGAAGGGAGCCTATGAGAAAAATGAAGAATGACGATTCACAAGGTCCTGGCATGACAGGACAAGGGGGAATGGCTTCCCACTGCCAGAGGTCAGGTGGGATATTGGGCAGAAATCCTTCCCTGTGAGAGTGGGCAGGCCCAGAGAGTGGTTGCCCAGAGAAGCTGTGGCTGCCCCTGGATCTCTGGAAGCGTCCAAGGTCAGGTTGGACAGGGCTTGGAGCAACCTGGTATCACTGAAGGTGTCCCTGCCCTAGGTAGTGTGTGGGACTGGATGATCTTTAGGGTCCCTTCCAACCCAAGCCATTCTACGATTCTATGAGGTCCCTGGAAAGCAAAAAATAAATATAAAAATTCAGACCAAGCATGGGTCTGTGTGTGTTCAGGTCTCACACGCTGCATCCTCATGGTGATTTTCCAGCAGGGAGATCACAGCAGACTCCCATGACAACATCTTCTTCATGACCCCACTGCTGGAGCTGGGGAGGAGAGAGGAGGGTTCAACACATGTATTGCTCCAAGGCATCCCTCTGTCCCTTCCTCTTTAACCACTCTCCTGGCAACCAGAAGCTACTGAAAGAGCCCAGGGATAATTGAGCTGCCTGCACCTCATTTACAGCTCTGTAATTATTTGTTTGGGTGGCAGGCACACAGTCCATTCACTAGAGCCTGGGACTGGGCTATTCCCCTCTCTTCAGTTCAACACCATGTTCTGCTAAATTGCAGGATTTCTGTAGGTCTCTGCTTAAATAAATTTAAAAAAAAACAACAGTTGAAAGACTAAAGAGATGCAGAAAAAAAGCTAAAAAGTTGATTTAAGGGCTGTGAAGAACACCTTCCATGCAGAGATTTAAAGGCTTCAAGCTGGTTAGCTTTTTAAAAAGAAGACTGAGAGGTGACTTTGTCATCGCATCTAAATACCTTCAGGGGGAGAAAATATAGTGCAATAAAGACTCTGTGACCACACTGCGAAAGGCAGAACGAGAGCTGGAAGCTGAAGCTAGCAACATTTGAATTATAAATTAGACACTTTTCTGGAAGGAAAGCATTTATCCACCAGTGAAAGTGGCCTGAAGAGATCTTCCTGAAAGATGTGCTGCAGTGAGCTCCAAGTCACTGGATGCACTACATGATGAAGCTGGTGAAATGTAATGGCCTGTGATTTAAAGGAAATCAGGTGTGATGATCTAATGCATGTCTCCTGCTTTAGTCTCTGTGAATCTATTAAATAAAACCATCACACAAGCTGCAAACCAGCAACAAATCCCTTCTTCTTGCCACACACTTGAAAATGGGGAGGTGGCTGGAGACCTCTGAAGGACACACTGCTCTGGAGACAGACAGATAAATCACTGCAGTGTCCAGGGAGGGTGACTGGGGGAAAAACTCTTTTCTACCTTATGTCAACTTAGTGCAGTTTGACACTGATGAATACATTGCTGAGATCAAAGACCTGGGGAAGCTGTGGCTGCCAGAGTGAAGGAGACAAACTAAGCCAGCAAGGCCCTTCCCCGGGCAGGTGGGAGAGGACATCCCTGTTATCCTGTCCTCTGGAAGCCACTGGTGTGCTTAGTATTCACAGCACAGCCCATTATTTATAACAGATATTTTTCATTCTGAGTTTCAAGGTATAATAAGGTGGTTATAAAACTGATTTAGGAATAGAAGAGTTTGATTATAAAGGGAAATTATTCGAAGGTTTCAATGGAAGGAATAAGTCGTATGAAATAATGATCTTGTTGGAGGGAAGTGATGCACTGAATAAAAAGCCTTTTAACTGTTCCCTTGCCCCATGCATGGCCACCCCACCAGCCCTCATGTTACGACAGGAGAGCTGAGGTTTCCCAGGGGAAAATCCCATGTTCCCACTGTCTCTGAGCCTGCTGCAGGGCAGGGAGGGCAGGAGGAAATTAGCCTGACTCCCAGCAAAGGGAAACCTGCACAGCAGGATCTGGAGTGCGGGTCAGTGAGGGGAAGGACAATTGTATAACTTTATGATTGTCTCGTAAATTGATATAAAAGTGATGGAGTGCCCCTAGAAGCAGCCAGCGAAGGAGACAGAGGGCTCAGCCTTCTGACACATAGGATGGGAAGATGGGGACTGGGCTGAAAGACAGGAAAACTCTGGTGGCGCCTGTTTTTCTCACATCTCAGTGAACAACACCTCCTGAAGGGTAAAAGAGGCAAAAAAAGCCATCTCCACCGCTCCTTACACCAAAGGCCCCTCTGCTCATACACAGCTCAGAGCACTGGTGGTGCTCCGGTACTGGGGTGGCAGAGTCTGTGAGACACACTGTTGAGGTCCTCAATGAGATCCCTGCAGTCCCATCTCCCAGCCTGCAGTCCCATCTCCCAGCCTGCAGTCTCCCATACCTCTTTCCAGGCTGGAGTTGTGTCAGGGCAGGCTCAGGTTGGATCTCAGGACAAGATTGTTCCCCCAGAGGGTGGTGGGCACTGCCCAGGCTGCCCAGGGCAGTGGGCACAGCCCCAAGGCTGCCAGAGCTCCAGGAGGGTTTGGATGATCCTCTCAGGGACCCGGTAGGACTGTTGGGGGGTCCCATGCAGGGCCAGGAGTTCTGTGTTTCTATGAGCAAGACAGTGAGCAGGACTGGGAGGTTTCAGCCCACCTACAGGCACCTGGTCCATCAAAGCACTCTGGGAACAACCTCCTGAGAGCAGAGCAGGAGCAGACACAGGGCTCGAATGCAGTTTGGGAAACACCACTGCCAGGAGCTGTTCTCCAGGTCTTTGGGATGCAGATAACCACAGCAACTTCCCACTGGGAAAGGAGACAGAGGATTCATCAAAGAACAGAAGTCGGCAGGACTGTTATTAGACAGAGATGATAAAATTGCTAATAATGAGGCAGGGAAGACAGGAAGAGAAATATTTATGTGCTGTGTGGAGAGGAGCCTGAGGATGTGATGGTGCACACGAGAGGCACGGAGTGTTTCCTGCACCACTGAGGAGTGTTAAACACAGCCTCTCACTGAGAGGCACTTCCAAACTAATCACACCAGACACGGCACCCCCAGCATCCCAGGAGCTAACAGGGAGATAGCTGGCCTTTATTAATTTGGAATACATCAGAGAGAACAGGGAGCTGAAGGTAGACGGCGAGAACATTGACATTTTACTTTGCTGAGTAAAGTAGGTCTGTAATCTGAAATCAGTCACAGAAGACAATAGGAAAGCCAACACAGGTTTCAGCTGATAAAGAATTAAATTGTAAAATTAGCACCAGTCAGTGTGACTGGGTGCAGGTAACTTGTTAATGGCAGGCTGCATGGAAAAGACCCGGAGCTGTACCTTTGCTTTGGAGAGAAAATAAATGAGCAGCATCAGGAACCAGCATTAGGACCCTTTGCTTTAGGCAAACGGCGAGGTGAGCCTTGGCTCCATGAGACCTGAGGTGCTCAGCACCAGCATGGCTGCAGCTCCTCACCCTGCCTGTGCTGGGTTTGTCTGAGGAAAAGCACTGTCTGGGGTCTAGACAAACAAACATTAAAGATGGCTCTTCATAGGAGAGGGAAATTAAGGATATGATAAATTCACTTCTTAAAACAATCAGATCTCCAATTCCCACTATTAGACTCGACTGGGGAGACAATGAGGACTCGAGTTAATGTGACGGATCAGCCATTTTGTGGAAATGAACACATTTATTTGAACTGTGCTGATAGGCAAAATTCACTTTAAATTACGTAACGTGGCAATTTGTCTTCATCACCCATTACCTGGGAGTACGTAAGTGAAAAACTGTCATCAGAGAAACTGCCTGTACTCGTCTAAAAGTTCAGGACACCCAACAGGGTTTGTGCTGCAGGCAGAAACGTGTTCTGCAAAGCCAAGTGTCCTGGTGCTGCTACGTACAGAGCACTGGCAAGGGCAGGCAGGCACCTACTCACCTCCTGACCCCAGGACCTCTGCTGGACCATCTCCCACACCCACAGATCCAATGGATGCACAGCAGGCGTCCTGGCCACAGTCTGAGCAGCAGCTTTGCAAGCACCTACAGTTGTGGTGGAGCCAGTCAGAGCCCTGTCCCTGGGGGTGATGAGCTCAGGTGAACAGTCACCACCAGGTGCTGGTGACATCAGGCACTTTTCCAAATAGTTGCTGCATTCAGAAATTCAGGAAGGTTTCCTTCCATGAAGTGAGTCCCACCTGTGGCGTCTGGGCTCCCTTTTTTTCCTCCAGTGACCAAATTCTCCAGTCACGGAGATCTTTTTACTCAGCAAATTGGGACTGTTTTGTCAAGAATTACAGCTGGGTCTTCCCCTACATCATTTCTCAGTCTCTCTCCCTGCGTTTCCTCCTTCTCAGATCTCTGTCACAGCCCTGTCTTTTATCAGAGACTCTACAAGCCCCCAGAATTGTAAGATTGACTTTTCTCTCCAGGTCAGTCACCAGGAATCCTATGATTTTGCCTTCTTTTTGTGCCCTCTGCTTAAAAGCATATTGCTCATGGGGTTTATTTCTACAGAGGCTGCAGCACCCTCCAGTTTCCTGTACCACAGCTGGGTGCACTTTGCCTCTTCTGCCTGACTTGTCTGAAAAATGTGAAACTCTTCAGGAGCTTCAGAGCAAGAAATTGTCGAGGCAAAACTGCTTTCAGACTTTGCTATTTTTCCTGGTATGTTTGTTGAGGCAAAGGGAGCAGAGGAAAGTGCCTGAACATGCTCTGGTTTGAACTTTTTCTTACAGCTCCAGTGCTTGCAAGGCTCTTAATTGCACATAATTTTTGGATTTCCTTGATAGAACAGGAGACGAAAGACAGTGAGTGAAAAAAAATTTTGAAGTCCAAAATAGGTTTGAGCCTGAAATCCAGCAAAAGTTAAGTACTATTTGGTGTTTGCAGAAACCTTCTTGTCATCTGAAGAGCAGAGTCCTAGAATAGATGGTCAGAGAAATCCTCCTAATCAGGGGTTTGTTACTGGTCTATGAGGTGAGCACTCGTGAAGCTGATACATTTTGGAGGGGAGATGGACAGATGGGCTCATTTAATCTTCATCGTGCTTTTCTGTACTCTATTTCATCTGGCAACAGAAGTTTCTAGAATCCCTGTCAGATTTATTTTGTACTGGGTTTCTGTGGCCAGGTTTTGGTAGCAGGGGCTGCTATAGGGGTGGCTTCTCTTAGAAGCTGCCAGAAGCTTCCTCCATGTCTGGTGGAGCCAACACCAGCCAGCTCCAGGATGGGCTTCCTGCCACTGGCCAAGGCCAAGGCCAAGGGGAATGCCAGGAATGCCTCTGGGAGAAGGCAGTTCCCAAGGGAAAGAGAGTTATTGTGCACGTGTAAATTGCAGCCAGGGAAGAGCCAAGGGAGGACATCTGAACAACAATGTAGACACCAAGGTCTGTGGAGGAGGAGGAAGAGGAGGTACTCCTGGCACAGGGCTGAGGAGCCCAGGGCAGAGCAGAGCAGGGGAATGCCCAAAGGACGCAGTGACACCGTGGGAGGAGCCCAAGATGGAGCAGGGTCCTGGCAGGACCTGCAGCCCATGGAGAGAGGAGCCCAGGCTGGAGAAGGTTTGCCCTGGCAGGACCTGCAGCCCATGGAGAGAGGAGCCCAGGCTGGAGAAGGTTTGTCCTGGTAGGACCTGCAGCCCATGATGAGAGGAGCCCAGGCTGGAGCAGGTTTGTCCTGGTAGGACCTGCAGCCCATGGAGAGAGGAGCCCAGGCTGGAGCAGGTTTGCCCTGGGAGCAGCCTGTGCCTGGAGGGCTGACCACGTGGAACGGTGACCCGCATGGCAGCACTTTGGCAAGAACTGTTGCCGTGGGATGGACTCGCACTGGAGAGGGTGGTGCAGGAGTGTCTCCCATGGCAGGGACCCCGCGGGGAGCAGGGGAAGGGCTCCAGCTCCTCTCCCTGAGCAGCGGCACAAACAACAACTGACCGTGACCCCCATTGCCACCTCCCTGCACCACCCGTGGGGCGAGGATGAAGAGCTTGGGAGGAGGGTCAGGGGGAAGGTGTTTTCAAGATTATTTTTCTTCTCATTCTTTTGCTCTGATCCTGTCGGGAATAAATTTAATTAATATCCCCACTTGGAGTCTTTTTTGCCCATGATGGTGATCAGTAAGTGACCTCTTCTGGCTCTTATCTCAGCTTGTGAATTCTTTGCTGTATTTTCTCTCTGTCCAGTGGCAGAGGGGAGGCAGAGAGTGACTTTAGTGGGTACCTGGCACCCAAGCAAGGTCAACCCACTATATCTGTACACTCCAAGTGGGGGGAAAAGGGAGAAGTTCTTCAGCTTTACATCAATTTTTACTGAACAAGTTTGAGAACAAACACGTTCAAAATGCTCCATGACTTCCTTGCCATGTACTACAGCTATTTCATTTGAGTGTGACCTGGTTTCAACTGGGTAGAGTTAATTTTTTCTCAATAGCTGTTCCAGTGCTGTGTTTTGGATTCATAGTGAGAATGGTGTTGATAACACACTGATGCTTTTGGGGCTTGCAGAGTTGTGTTTATTCTGAGTCAAGGACTTCTTTTTCCTTGTCTCATGCTCTGCCAGTGAGGAGGTTCCCAAAGGAAACTGAGAGGGAGCACTGCCATGGAACGTCACACCCAGTATATAAACTGGAGGCAGTTATTGGGAAGGGGTCGTGCTGGGTTCAGGAAGGGGGGTCTGGCATCAGTCAGCAGATAGTGAACAATTGCATTGGGTATCACTTGTTTTGCCCTTTTTATCATCATCATCATTATTATTATTGCTTACTGTTATTATTGTATTTTGCTTTATTTTCAAATATTAGACTGTTCTTATCTCAACATACAAGTTTTACTTTGATTCTCCTCCCCACTCCATGGGGGTGGGGGGCAGGAGAAGGGGGGTGGAATGAGTGGCTGTGTGGTGTTCCATCTCCAGCTTGGCTTAGAAAACCACCACAGTCCTTTTTGGTACCCAACCTGAGGCCCAGAGGGTTGGAGGATGGTGACATCACTCTGCATGCCAAAACTGGCCCTGGAGGGCTGTTTGTTGTAGGAATCAACATAATAATAATCGTTACATAATCATAGGATAATCACAGATTCATGAAACGGTTTGGGTTGAAAGAGACCTTAAAGTTCATCTTGTTCCACCCCCTGCCATGGGCAGGGACACCTTCCACCAGCCCAGGTTGCTCCAAGCCCCATCCAACCTGGCCTTGGACACTTCCAGGGATCCAGGGGCAGCCACAGCTTCTCTGCCCAACCTGTGCCAGGGCCTGCCCACCCTCACAGGGCAGAATTCCTCCCTGATATCCCACCTATCCCTGCCCTCTGGCAGTGGGAAGCCATTCCCCCTTGTCCTGTCCCTCCATCCCTTGTTCAAGGTCCCTCTCCAGCTCTCTTGGAGCCCCTTTAGGCACAGCAAGGGGCTCTGGGTCTCCTCAGAGCCTTTTCTTCTCCAGGCTGACATGCCCAGTGTGCTCAGCAGAGGGGCTCCAGCCCTGGAGCATCTCCGTGGCCTCCTCTGGGCTCACTCCAGCAGTGAGTTGGGCACAGGGGGTGCTCTCTGCTGTGGGAGCTGCTGAGCAATCCAGTGTTCACAAGATACATCCCAGTCCCAAACATCACCTCCCCTTGCACATGCAATTTGCACGTACATTTTTGCTCCCACATTTTATTTCAGTTGTGAGGCAATTAAGAATTCATCTTCAGAATGTTCCATAATCTAAATTTCCATTGCAAATAAAAGTTTATTGCATCAACGCTTGCTGGAGGAACCTGCAGATGTGAATCGCAGGCAGAAACCTCTTCCCCACACCTGAAGGCAGCCTGAAATAACAGCTCAAAAAAAGCTATCAACTGCCTACTAATGGGACAAGGAAATAACTTTGAAATCAAGTAACATTAATCAAATCCCAGCTAATTTATCAATCACAAATATTCAGAGTGTGTTTATCTCCGAACACACAGTAACAAACACAGATCATAAAAACATCAAGGGCTTCCATGTTGCCTGGTGCTCCCAGAAGAAAATTCTCTGATCATCCTGCAAAGCAGCAAAAAAACCAACTTTTCAGTATGTTGCCTTTCTGCTTCTTTTAATATATGTCAGTAACTATTTCCCAAGTCTCTGCCTTTAACAGCCCTCATTCCCAGAGTCTATAAATTATATCCTCTTTGCTTTTTTGGAGATTTTGGAGAATTTTCTTCCTTGCATAATTTTTAATCGCAATAACTTCATTTGCACACATAGTATTGGTGTTTCCACCATCCTGAGAGAGATTATTCTAATTGAGCAGGCAGACTTTTTACCTTAACTTTTAAAATTCAGCTTCTCTACAGCCCTACTACAGAACTAATAAAAAATTATTCCAAAGTTCTCAACACTCAACTTCCCATGGCCAGGGAATTAGGGACATCCTGATGAGTTTGAAATTAAATGCAGACACCTATTGAAGCAGAATGTTTTCAGGTGCCAGCAATAAATACGCTTTCATCATGCTGGTTGTGAAGCCATACCTGCTAGAAAAGCAAAATCAAAGAATAAATAGAAAGGAAGTGGCTCATTGCCTGCATCAGATTAACCAGTGACCTATTTGAGGTCAAACAGGATGTACTGATTCGCTAAAAAGCTTTGACAGAATTTTTACAATATCACTCTGGTTCCCTCTGGGCCACAATATGAGATCTGAGTGTGGTTCCTTCTCCCTCCAGGCTGTTTTTGTTTACTGAACACATGGAAGTACCAGCCATTCTTCCTTAGCTTTAAAAGGAAGGGCCTAATCTCTGATTTCTAACAACAAAGGCTGATGCCCACATGCCCAATGCCCAGTGAAATCCACTGTCACGAACCCCAGGGCCACTCAAGACTGGTGGCTTTGAAGTGCCTTTTGCTACCACAGCAGTGGAGTCTGAACACTGCCCTGCATTGGCACCCTGCCTCTTCCAGGTGTCCCGTCAGCCTGGACTGAGCCAAAACTGCATCGCATTCTTTGGGCTCCCGGGGATGTTTGGCACTTCCTAAAGTCCTACCATAAATTCCCACTGGTAAGATCATAGAATTGTGGAGTCATAAAATGGCTTGGGTTGGAAGGGATCTTAAAGTTCATCTCATTCCACTCCCTGCCATGGGCAGGGACACCTTCCCCCAGCCCAGGTTGCTCCAAGCCCCGTCCAACCTGGCCTTGGTCATTTCCAGGGATCCAGGGGCAGCCACAGCTTCTCTGCCCAACCTGTGCCAGGGCCTGCCCACCCTCACAGGAACAATTTCATGCCAACCACCAATTTAAACCGACTCTCTTTCAGTTTTAAGCCATTTCCCCTTGTTGTATTACCACACAACCCAGAACTTCGCAGGCCATGCCACACAGGGGCTTTGCCTGGAACCACAGCCCCAGTATTGTTTCATACTGGTTATGTTCTCACCAGCCTTGGACCAGGCAACTACCCTTCTCCAGCCATTGACTATTGCCTGTTGATGTCAACTTTCCACCTTCTCTCATAGCAGCTTTACCACCTTTGTGCTCTCTGAGTTATTTTTCAGTCCCCCACTGAGTTCTTTTGGAACGCTGTGTTTGTCACATACTGAGTCCTTCCTCCCTGTTACCTGTTTTGTGGCTCCCAGGTGTTTGTACCCTGCTTCTGAACGGACAAAGAGGGAAGATATTTGGGAACACTTAAATCCAATCTCTCTGGTTGCCTTTCCCAAAGACAAGCTGAGAGGGTCGTGCTGAGTGAAAAAAAAAAAAATGGTAGGAACGTCCTTCCTGAGATGTTTGTGTTTCTCGGGACTTTCAACTTTGTCTGGGGCAGCCACAGAGACAGAATCACAGAATCATAGGATATGGTTGAAAAGACCTCTAAGATCATTGAGTCCAACCATTAAACCAGTACCACCATGTGTGCCACTGAACCACGTCTCCAAGTGCCACATTGAAATGCCTTTTGAACATTTCCAGGAATGGTGACTCCACCACTGCCCTGGGCAGCCTGTTCCAATGTCTGATCACACTTCCAGGGAAGAAATTTTTCCTAATAACTACTCTAAACCTCCCCTCTATATTTTTAGCTTGGGATCTTCTTCACCTTCACAGCCAGTCCAAGTGTGGACAAATGCCCATGGCCACCATGTCCCTCTCTCTCAAGGCTCTCCCTCCCATGGCATGTGCACCAAGACCAAAGGCTGCTCTCAGGCAGCTCCTATAGCACCCAAATTCAAGAGCTTCTGGGCACATTGTCTCTGCCCAGCCAGGGTTTTGTGCATCAGCCACATCCATGGATCTGTCTTCCAAACATAGATGGTTCTAGGCTGCCTCTTAGTAACCGAGCCAAAACCAGCTCTGTAGCCCGGCAGGCATTTCCTGTCTTGAGTGGTTCTGCACCACCAATAAACTCTGGCATAATCACCCTGACAAGGCTGATGCTCATTCCACCTGCCCTGTGGAATCTGGACTGTGCCCATCCCATGCCTGGATGGCCCTTGGCTCTGGAAAGTGTTCCATCTTTATGGACTTCTGCTCCTTCTCCACCTGACTGTGCAGCTGTGAAAGCCAAGGACATCTGAGGCTTTGCCAGGAAGGTTTGTGAGCTTTTTGATCGAGTGTTTTAGCCCAGCTCAGGTGTGCTGTGTGTGCTGCAGTCCCTCTGCCTCCTGACTCTGCAATGGCACCGGGGAAGGAGACACAGGCTGGTTTAGAAAGAGAGTGGAGGCTACACAGGGATGCAGGAAGGACAACGTTCCCTGGAAGAGGCAGAAGTAATGCCATCGACTGGCAAGAACAGGGCAAAAAGAGACAAGGGGAACCTCTGGGGAAAACTGCTCATGAAATACGCTGTTGATGAATGACGGGCAGCAAAATGAAGAGTTTTTAAAAATACAACGTGTGTATCACTGTCACATCTGCCACTGGGATTATTCAGGTCAGTCTCTGAGTCATGCTTTGCCCTCTGTTGTCTTCATTGGGTGGATGGGACGTGTGCCAGCAAATAATTGAATTTACATGTGTGCAGGGCCACAAGCACGTGGTGACATGAAGGGAGAGTGGAGAGACACTGGAGGAGCAGAAATGCTTTGCCACGCACTCTGTGATCTTGTCAGAACTAGTAATAAAGGAATTGTCTGCTTCTGGCAGGCTTTGTTCCATGTGCAGCCGTCTCCTTCCTACCTTGGGTTTCATTATGATAATGGAATATTGATATGATAATAACAGCATTATGGAGCCATGTGTCTGCCTGACCCTTTGCAGACACCAAAGGGGATGGTGCCGGTGCTGGGCAGTGCAGCATGGAAAGAAGACTGGGGACATACGTTGGTGGTTCCTCTGGAGGCAGCAGGGTGGCCAGTGCCTGAAAGTCAAGAAGGGGCAGGCCCAGCAGAGCCTCTCTTTTCAAAAGATCCATGAAACCCACAAATAGGGCTGGAAGGACCTGGATGAAGCAATCCAAGGAGACCTCACGGCATACAGGTACTGTGCAAACAACATTACCATTGCAGGGGTGAGTATGACTCTGGGGAGCACAGAAAGAGCAAAGAGCCCCAGCCAAAATGGCACAGGAGTGGGGTCATGCACGATCATGGGAGGGCTGCTTCCCACTTCACCAGGCACTTTGGAAAGCAACAAAGCCATACAGTAATTTAAGCTACTGCAAGTTCCATGGGATCGCCCCAATAGTTTGTCACATGGCTCAGATGCATGAAGCAAAGTCAAAGTCCCTGTCAGGAAGGCAAAGGAGAGACAGTATCTACTGCCATCACCCATCAGAAAGAAAACACAGGCTCAGCTCCTTTCTGCTGCTCTAATCCCTCTGAAGGCAGCAATAAATCCCAGGATTTGGCTGGTCAGGTAAGTTTGCAACATTTTNTTTGGGGTGTTGATAACTTTTTCCATTTTTTTGTGTCCTTTTTTTTTTTTTTTTCCTTACTGAACATCCACTCCAGAGGTTTGGGATAAAGAGCATTGCCAGCCTCCCAGTTCTAGAATGCCCACTGTGTCCCACTCAGAATGTGACCTGAACCATTAAAAACTCAGACAGCAGAAAGCAGGGGCTTGGTGGAGACACTGAGGAGCAGCATGAGCTGTACTTCTGTGCCCTGTTTTTGGACACCGTGGCTGTGGCACATTCATGCCCCACCACCCATGGCTGCTGCTGCTGCTGCTGCTGGGATCCAGAGCACACATGCCCTGCTCTGGGCTGGAGTCCCAGAGGCTCAGGCAAGATCAGAGGAAATGCCCCATGTGAGTTCATTTTATCAAAGGAAAACAGGGGGCACAGTGAGCAGCAGAGCTCCTGGGCAGAGCCACCTGGGTACACCCTGCCCCAAAGGCTGGCGTATCCAAAGGCCAGATACTTCTCCTGAATCATCTGAAGTCCAAAGAGCAGCAGTTGCTGAAGAGCAGGAGGGACCAAACCGTGGCACGTGGACACAACTGACCAGCACGGTCCCCTTCACTGGCAGCGAAGGAGACCCATCCATGGCTTGGAACATAACCAGTATGAACCTGCAGTGTGGCAGGAAGGATTTTTCTGCCCTGTGTTTGAAGATCACTCGAACATCACTAAGGAGAAACCAACACAAACTCTCACAAAATGTAGCAAACCTGAGCCAATAAACTTATGAACTGCACCTTGGAAGGAGAAGGGAGCTCAGACACCCAGGATGACCCAGCACCAAACACACTGTGACTGTGGATGGACAAGGAAAAGTCTTTAAAGGGGCAGAGCAAACAGGAGCTCTGCTCTGCTCTGCAAGCCCCCAAACATCCAGCGTTGCAGACTTCACCGAAGGCACAAGCCACAGCTGCCTCTGTAATTCTGCTTTCAGCTACTTTTAACTGCACCTGTCCCACTGACCTCTCATTTCAGCCCATGCTCTCTGCCTTGGGGTATATGTAATTTTTAGAGCAACACAAGCATGTTTTAAGCAGGCTGGGAGACAAGATTTGGAATAATTTAGCTGTTGACTTTCAAATCTCTTCGAACAGTGGTAATGTCCCATGCACCTGTGTGCACCTGAAATTTAACAAAGTGGTAGAATATATGTAATAATATATGGTAGAATACATAAGGAAAATGCAGTTTCCCTTTCATTGTTTTAATTTTTTTCCATGTTTAGTGTCTCAGTCAACATCTAAAGTAATTTCCCATAAATCAAAACTTGAGGAAAAAAATATGAAGCCACAAAAAATGAGTGAGGTGTGGAAAACAGCCATTGCTGTGGCTAGAGGGTATTTCATATCTCAGAAGCGCCAAGAATAGTAAGTTCTTATTCCCTGTGCACTCCTAATTCCAGCATCCCCTGGCTTTGGAATGCTTGACTCTGCAGTCCAGGCAGGCAGTTGTTTTTTGTGCTCTATAAGGAGTCCACCTCCACAGAGCAACAAATCTCCACAAGATGAGGCAGGTGGGGTGAGCAATTGGCTTTGCACTGTGGTCCTCTGGAAGTCAAAGGGTATGAATTATAAGGCACCCAAGAGGTATGTGATTTATTTCAAACACATTTATGGCTCCAATAAAGCCTTAAGATGGGATCAGGTCTAGTATTTTGGTTTTATTTCATTTTATCATGTCTGTACAGAGTGAATGTAAAAGTTTGGCCCAAGCTTAGCAGGTGTAAATCAGGGAGTGATGCTACATTGACTTACACTCACTGAAGATTTCACCAGTTCCCTCTTAATATACATCCTGAAATGCACAGTCGTATTTGTTTTTATTTGTTATTATTAGCTGGGATTTACAAGGTGGACAAATAAAGTAATACTATCTGGGGGACACCAAAAGGTTCCTCTTGGCAAGATTGTTTTCAAGCCCCAAAACCACATTAGTGACTCTGAGCCCTGGTTGGGAAGAGGAAGGATTGGGAGGGATGGGAAAGAGGGAAAGATAAGGGCATGTAACAGGGGGAAATAAGAGGGGAAATAACAGAGGGGAATAGGGGAGGGGGAAGGGGGGAAAGGCTGGGCATGGATAGAGGAATGTAGAAGAGCCCAAGGCACCAGGATGAAGGAGAAGCTTCAGGCACAGCCCAGGTCCACCACGCCTCATCTCCTCCCAGTGGGCTGACACACTGCACGGAGGGTCTGGATGGCCCAGGACAGTGGGATCGGGAGAAAGGGGGCACAGGCACCAAAGGAGAATGGAGAGCTGGGGCAGCAGAGAGGGGTTTGAGTGATTCAGTCTCATCCTAAGTCAGGAACATCAAGGGCTTTAAGAGGGGGTCACATTACACCAATCAGACCTTGTCCTCCCTGGACCAGACACCCCATTTCCAACCTTCTTTCTGAGCTTGGGTACCTCAGCCTCAGGCTCCAGGCTGTCTGGGGACAGCAGGGACAGCTTTTTCCCAAGGAAGCTTCCCACTGCCAGAGGGCAGTTAGATGGGATGTTGGGAAGGAATTCTGCCCTGTGAGGCTGGGCAGGCCCTGGCACAGGGTGCCCAGAGAAGCTGTGGCTGCCCCTGGATCCCTGGAAGTGCCCAAGGCCAGGTTGGATGGGGCTTGGAGCACCCTGGGCTGGTGGAAGGTGTCCCTGCGCATGGAAGGTGTCCCTGCCCATCGAAGGTGTCCCTGCCCATGGAAGGGGTCCCTGCCCATGGAAGGGGGCCCTGCCCATGGCAGGGAGTGGAACTGGGTGAGTTTTAAGGTCCCTGCCAACCAAAGCCATTCTGTGACTCTGATATCAGTTCCTACTAAAATGAATCACTACACTAAAACCTTCTTTGCTTTCCTTGTTTCTCTGGTGACACAAATGCTGGTACAGCACCTGTTTTGTCCTGGAAGGGCTCACCCACAGCTCTGCATAGGCACTCCCTATACACAGAGATAGGGAGAGAGAGAGACAGATGAATGATATATGCATACTTATGTATATATAGAGATATAGATATGGATATATAAACTTTTCTGCATATATATAAACTTTTTCTCCTCTGCAGGGACATGGAGGGATGGAATCCTGGACGTGTGTGACATGTGACCTACCCAGCAGTGTTCCAGAGCATAGACACAGGGCAGCCCAGCAGGGGGAAGGACAGTGGGGCAATACCAACAGCAGTGGCTCAGCAAGGGTAACCACTGAGACCCTTTAAAGAGACACAGAGGTGGAAAAGTGAGATTTTTTTTTCACCTCCCAGACTTGGGACAGGATGCAGATGCCTCAGGCTCACCTTTGCATCCAGGATGGCATTTTTTGGCCAGGCTCTCAAATGGCTGCAACCATTTCTGCCATCCTGAGTACTTTGGCCATCCAGTTTCTGGAGGCCATAAGAACATCCATCCCACCTCACCCACTGTAAAGTCTCCTCTTGCCTTGCTCAAGGGAAAATGTGGACCTTGACTTGGCTGAAATCTCTGGGATGGTTTGGAAGACTGATGGGGAAGGAAAAGGTCTCATATGAGCTGTGGAATCCCCATGGATGTGGTTTTTGGAGGTGCCAGTGTTGCTGATGAATTCTGTGGCCAGCAGCAGAACTGTGATAACAAAAGTGGTGAGGTGAGCTGGTTGCACAGCTCTGCAGGTGCCAGGACAGAGGTTTCTCTCCTCTGACACTGCACCATGTTAAACTGCCTGGCTGAACAGGAGTTGCTATCCTGCAAATAAGAGCCAAAACAGAAAGCCCAACTCCTCATTGACATGAAAGTAATCAGCATGGTAATGTCTAAACTAAACCTCCTCTCTTTCAGTTTGAAACCATTCCCCCTTGTCCTGACACTCCAGATCCTTGTAATTAGTCTCTTTCCATCTTTCTTGTAGGTTCCCCTCAGGTACTGGAAGCTACAAGCAGGTCACCCTGAGAAACAAGCTGGGGGAAGCAGAAACTCACCACTGAAGTTCAACCAAACCCCATCCTGCACAGGAGCACACTTGAAGCTGCACATCTCATGGTCCAGGAATGTTCTGACTCAGCTCTAGCAGCACCTTCCTTGCTGAGGTTGGTGGAGTCTCCTGTTGGGTTGGGCTTTGTAGTGGAGCTCAAAAGAACTAGGCACACAAATCTTACTGCAGCACCACGCAAACAAAGACTAAACATGGGCTTGATTCATGCCTGTCAGTTCCCTTATCTATTTTCTAGGATGCCTCTAATTTGGTATCAATTCTCTAACATTTTTCCTCTTTCTGTATCTTGATTTTCGGGTTTCTACATACTGTTATTCCCGAACTACAAGAGTTCTGCAATTTCCTTTCTTTGGGAGTAACCCTCTGGACAGTTCTTACACAAGGTAAAACTTCCGTTTGCATTTTTATATCTGTTTTCCCTTTTACTCAGTTTTGCTTATACTTCTTCTCATCTGCAGGAACTTTCTGTTTCTTACCTAACCCCAAGGTCTGTGTATTTCTGCCTGAGCCATCCCCTTCTGGCCCAAGCTGAACAAAATGAGCTGACAGCCAACAAGGAATAGTAAGACTACAAACTGGTGATGGGTTACCTTAATAACTCTTAATAACATCTTTATTCTCATAATATGGTCTGTAATACAATCACATCAAGATCTGTCTCATCTCTTGGGATTCCATCTGCCCAGACCGAGGGAAGGATTGATGCAGTCCTGCTCAGCTGGTCATGCTCCTCTCCATCAACTCTGGAGGGATTCAGCCACAGCTGTGCCTCCACTGCCCCCATTCATGGCTCTGGACTTTGGTGTCCACCCTCCTTCATCATCCCCTCACACCCCTGGTAGGGCTATGGGACACCATCTCCAAGCTCTCAAGAAATGCTGGTTCACCCTCAGCTATGCTGGACCTCTCGAGGCTACACACCTGAGGCAACGGTTGGAGTTGTGTCAGGGCAGGCTCAGGTTGGATCTCAGGACAAGGTTGTTCCCCCAGAGGGTGGTGGGCACTGCCCAGGCTGCCCAGGGCAGTGGGCACAGCCCCAAGGCTGCCAGAGCTCCAGGAGGGGTTGGATGATGCTCTGGGGCACAGGGTGGGATTGTTGGGGTGTCTCTGCAGGACCAGGAGTTGGACTCGGTGATCGTTGTGGGTCCCTTCCAGCTCAGCATATTCCACGATTGCATAAGGTCAGGTTTTCTCTCATCACCTCTTAGAGGTGGCTGATGGGTTTCTGGTTTCCTTGCAGGTTCCATAACAGTGGCCCTGTGGCACAGGTCTCTGTATCCAAACATACATGAAAAGAAACACGGGAAATAATCTTTCACCCAGTGGAAAACACAAGCTGAGTGGCTGCATGGTGCAGCAACAGAGTGGCAGAAGTTATAGCACCAGAGACCTGGGAGGCAGAACTCACCAGCAAACCTCCTGCCAGGTTTCTCCCACTGGGAAGTTTTGCCGGGAAATCCTCAAATGGAAGCTTTTTTTTTGTATTAAAAAATACGTATCAGACACAGTACTGCGGAAATTCCAGGTAGGCATAAAGCCTCCTGTAGAAGGTGAAGAATCTTTGGCTGCGTTGTTGCATTTTTGCTGGGATGACACAGTGGGTGACTGCAGATGGCACACGTACCTCTCGCTGCACAGCCAGGCACAGCTCACTCTGCTGAGAGGGGCACACTGCCCGGGGGGCTTGGTCTGGGGCAAAGGTAGGAGGGACTGAGAGCTCTTCCTTAATTCAGCATTTCCTCACCCCACTTCTCCGTGCTGAACCAGCCTGTTAGCCCAAGGTCCAGACCCTTCATGTGTGTCCCCTACAGTCCCCACAGAGAAGCTCCCTGGCGGCAACCAGTCACACCCAGTGTCCTATAGAGAACTGGGGACTGGGACCACGTCTCATAGCACCTGAGGGACTAATAGAATCTGAGGGTTTACTGTGTCCAGACCCAGGCCCCGTGCTATGAGAAAGACATTGATGGGCTGGAGCATGTCCAGAGAAGGGAACAGAGCTGGGGAAGGAACTGGAGCACAAGTCTGATGAGAAGCAGCTGGGAGAGCTGGGAGGGCTCATCCTGGAGAAAAGGAGGCTCAATTGTACCATCTGAAAGGAGGCTATAGCCAGGTTGGGGTCAGTCTCTTCTCCCACGTAACAAGTGATAGAACCAGGGGAAACAGCCCCAAGTTGCACCAGGGAATGTTCAGGCTGGATCTTAGGAGAAATTTCTTCACTGGAATGGCTGTTATGCACTGGCACAGTCTGCTCAGGAATCACAGTCCCCTGGAAGTGTTCAAAATGTGCTCAGATATGGCACCTGGGCACAGTGTTCAGTGATAGCCTTGGCACTGCTGGGTTAATGGTTGGACTCCATGGCCTTAGAGGACTTTTCCAAACTCAGGGATTCCGTGATTCAATGTGTAATAACAGCAAAACAGAAACCACCTCTGAAAAACATGGAATGGCACTCCCAGCATTCCTGACATGTCCTTGGAAAGGAGAGGCACCAGGAAGGTACAGAAGCCCACAAAAGCCCCCACCTGCTCCCAGTGTCCTGACATGTCCATGGTCCCTTTTCTTTGGGACCAGCCCCTTCTCCTGCACAGCCCTTGGGGCAGCTCACACACCCCTCATACGCTGGACTGCAATAGAACCAGGAGTCACCTGTACTGAGGTGACAGACACACTGTGCTCCCCACACCTGCCCCGGGGTCAGGCCAGGGCTGAGCCCAGCCTGGAGCAGAGCTCCAACACTCCAGCAGATCCTTTCCAGAGATGACTGAGGATGTCAGAGCCTTGAGAGCCTGAGCTCCCTGGATGTCTCCCCCAGGTTCAACATCCATGCATGGTGGAGGAATCTAGCCTTCTGGGGCAGCAGGCATTCCCTCTGGCAGCACAAGAGGCAGGGCAGCAGGGAGCTGCTCCACACATAGCAGGAGGCACCAGGCCAGCTCAGGTTTCAGGGTAACATTTTTTTCTCATTATCTGAGGTCTTGGCTGCACTTCAATTGTTAATGAGAGATCAGTAGCTGAAGCTTGTTACATGTAAATGGGGGGAATGTGCCAAATGTCTCAGCCCCCAGGTTGTGTCCAGTCATCCCTGCAGGAAACCTGGAGCAGGGAACCCTACAGACTCCTCTGCTGCAGGGGTGTAAAGGAGTAGGGGCTGGTGCCTGTCCCAGGAGTCAGAGCAGGACAGAGGCTGTGTGGGATCCCCTTCTCTGGGGGGATAAAAGCTCTGAGAATATGTCCTCAGCCTCTCCCTGAGGTATCAGAGGGAAGCTGGCACGGTCCTGCTCTGGCTGGACCATTGCAGCTTCCCCAGGAGTGGTCTGAGCCTTGGGACATGAGGTGGGAGCTGAGGTTCAGTGGTGATCACTGAGAAATTGTGCACCCCTGTTGTGTTTTGAATACTGTGCATGGCTCTGTGGTCAGGTCGTTTCCAAAGCAGAAGGAGAACAGGTAGAGGAAAAGGGACCAGTGCAGGCTGTAAAATGGGGCTGACTCTGCTTGGAGTGCGTTGAACAGAGCAGGACCTGTGAGCAGGGGAGGGTGGCTGAGGTGGATGTGACAGCAGTCTGCAAAACTGGGAGCAGCAAGAAGGGAATGATTTGTTCTACTGCAAGGAGCAGAAGCTGTCAGAGTGACAAGAGACCATGTCATCGTAAGGTCGAGGCAGGTCAAAGGAACGACACGTCTTCTTCCCAAAACAGGACCCTTTATTGTGTCAGAGGCTGAGGTTCTTACAGATCTGAGTATGGACACATGACCAAGAACCATTGGTTTCTCTATACAGAAATAATTCCTAATTGGACACACAAACCATGCGTGTCAGTAAACATGACCCATCACTTTAGAGACTGGATTTCCGTTCTGGTGTCACAGCCTTTCCTTCCATGCATGTCACCCTGACGTGTGCAGAAGGTTCCTGGCATAGTCCAGCTATTCCACAGAGAACCCAGGCCAGCTGGAGTCTCCCCACACAAGAGCAGGCTTCAAAAAACCACCAGATTTAGGTACAACACGCTGTTAACTTGTGGGACCCATGGCCTTAGGATGCTGGGGAAATACAGAGGCTTTAAAAGGAGATTAGGCAAAGAGAGAGGGTGGGAGTACTGATTGCCATTGGAACTGTAGTCCAGTAATGTGTGGAGAGGCACAGCTGTTCATGAGCAGGATTCTGAGACAACTGGGACCTCTGCAGTGAGCTTCTTTGCTGGGATTTGCTCCTTTTCATTTGTACTTTTGAAAGTGTCTCACTGAGTCCAAAGGATGCAGGACAGTGATGCCACGCTGTTCAAACTCCATTTCACCTGTGCTATGGCCCTGATGACAGGCTGGGGCTCCCTCTCCAGATTTCCAGGCTCTCAGGAGGGCTGGCAAATCTGCCGGTACTTCCCTCCAGCAGGAAATTCTCTTCTGTAAAACAGTGACTGCAAGAGGCAGCATATCCTGGTTGGGATGAGGTAAGGCCCACGTGCTCTATAAGCCAGGCACTTTGCACACACTATTGATCTGCTGGGAGATTTACAGGCAGCTGAACCCCATCATAGCCCCCCACCCCATCAGTGCCCGCTGTCAGGTCAGGAGGTCCTGGGTTACCTGTTGGACAATCACCTCTCAGACCATAAGGTGCTGCTCCGTGTGTGCAGGGGTGGGCTGGGCAGCCCTGGCCTGGGGGTGATGGGTACACAGGGGATGTGTGTGTACAGGTGTGTGCACATGGAACAGATGCTGTGTCTGTGCACATGCAAACCTCTCCGTCTGTGTGTGTCTGTGTGAGCAGGCTCCCTGTGGAATGGGATGAAGGTGAACATGCTAAATCCTAGAAGGAGTTCACACAATTAATGTGTTTCATAAGACGTAATTTATAGCCTTCTCCCTTGATGTTTTAGGAGGGTGTAAACATAGGAGAGCAGCCCACAACTTAATGGCAGGAATGTGCTAATTAAGTGTGGAAAAGGAATGTTAATTAGGAGATGGTAAGTGGGAAGGGCACAGACATGGTGTAATCTCAGGAAGCCTCCCTGGGTTCCTCCCTCCTACCCTGGAGATGCATTTGCTGCCTGGGGCAGATGCCCCAATGGGGATCAAAGGCCAGTGCTCTAGTGCTTCTAGGGGACAGTCGGGAGGAGATGGCAAGTCATGGAGCCTGGCAGTCTGGTCAGTCAGGTTAGCATGGAGGACACCTCTCCACATGATTAATAACAGCCAGAGCCCAGAGATTCTGTCACTGGGGAAGCTCAAAGCCAAATCCCTCACTGGGAATTCAGCCTTTTCCATAGCAGGCCCAATTCCAAAAGAGCCCCCTACATCCAGATTTTGGAGAACCCAAAGCTTTAGGGAAAGAGAACACAAAATCTGAGCTCTGTGCAGCATTTGAAAGGGCGCAGGTTTGCTGGAGTTGTGTTTATCTACAGCTGTCCTGTGAAACAAGTTGTTCTTCCAAAGCCTTACAAGGATGTCTCAGCTTCCTCCTCATCAGTTGTAGCTGGACCTCAGCAGGTATCTCTGGGAGCTTTGAATGAGAGTTTTGAACTACTGAGGAATCTCCACTGTAAGTAGAGAGCAAGTCTCTATTGCTGTTGCAAGAACAGGTGCCTCTGTGTCACTGTAGGTTCACAGGACAGTTTGCGTGGCTTAAAGGTCATCTCGTTCCAGTCCCCTGCCATAGGAGGAAAACCTTCCACTAGGCCAGGTGTATTTGGGATGGACTAGATGTTGATGTTTTTTTGGTCTGTGTTTGGCCCAGCCATCTGTGAGAAATTTATTCTTTTCCTGCCAAGTAGGAGAAAACAAGTGTTGATAAGGGAGAACTTCAAGCTTGGAGGGAACATTAGTATATAAACTAAAATTAATTGGGCTCTCGCCATTGGCTGATGGCCTTTAGAGGGCATTTGGAGGAGAAAGTGAGGCGGAGGGTGATGAAGTAAGCCCCCAGACCCATTTTGGGGGGGACCCCCTGGGTTGTACCACACAGGCACAAGGAAATTCCAATGCACAGAAGGAGAACCGTTCCATAACCGGGGGGAGGGACCTAAGGCCTCTCACTGGATGGTACTGGCCACACCTGCCCAGGTGAGACATCACCCAAAAAGTAGTTCAAAGGCAGATGGCTCATGCTTTGGCTCAGCTCGCTTCACATGAAGGCCAACGTTGCCTTGGCGGGGACGCCGCTATCCTGTGAGCCGCCGGCGCTGGAGGATGCAGCCCCTGCTCGGGGGAGTCCGGACACTTCAGGGTCGGTGAGACAACCTCGTAACACCTGGGCAAGTTAGGTGACACGTAGGGCTTTATTCCTTTCCCTCCTCTCTCTCCCTCTCTTTCCCATGGGTTCTCATTTACTTGGCCACCTCTTGTAATAAAATACTGTTGCTTTAAGCTTACAACGGTGTCTTAGTTTCAATTTCAGACCCCTCCAAGCACCCTTTTCCCTGGAACACCAGGTTACTCAGCCCCACATCCAGCCTGGCCTTGAACAGGGATGGCCATGCTGCCACCCACATCCCCCAGGTGGCTCATGATGAACGCTGAAGATTTCAGACCCCTCCAAGCACCCTGGTGCCCACCCAGCTCCCAGAGCCCTCTACAACCACAGCAGAGCTCTGGCTACACAAACTCACTACACCAGATGATGTGTGCTGTATTCGGTACTGGGGCTTCTCCTTCATTCCGTACTGGGAGTTTGTGCCTCTGGAAGGGAATTGGCTCTGGTGGTTGCTCATCCCCATAACAGCCCCAGGAGGAGGCGGCATCCACCTGGCCAGAGATGAGAGATGTGGGGCCAGAGCCGGCACCGCGGTTGTGCCAGGGCTGCTCCGGGGTCACTAAAAGATGGAAGCAGTGAGCTGTGGCAGGGCTGGGCCCCTTCCCCAGACTCCCTCTGCCCAGTAATTACCAAAGGAAGGTGGCAATGGTGAGGCGTCTGAATGCGGAGCTGCCAGAGATGATTCCAGCCCAGCTCTGGGCACACAACAGGAATCAAAGGCAGAGGGAGCTGCAATTCCCCAGGATTTCAGGAGTGCTATTTTTCTTTCTATTACAATATGTGAACAATGGTCAAGTGTCTCACTTCTCCATCCACAGGCCTCCCAAAAGAAAGGGATTACAAGCGTGTCATTAATATCACAGTGACCTGGCAGCAAGTCGACAGATTTAATCTGGTGACAAGATGAGTGGCACTGGAATTCTCCCATCTCCCCAGAAAATGAAAAATAGGTTCTGCCTGCTTCTAGTAAATATTGCTGGTAAGTGAATAAAAATTCAAAAGGGAAAAAGCAATTTTTCTTCTGCTCATATTGTGCTTAGCTCTCAATACACTTCGTGCAAGAGGCTCCCCTGGCTGATGGATTCCTCCTAGATTATATCATGCCTTTAAATTTATATGCTCCAGCTCTTTAAAAGACTGTTTGCCAAAGCCTTTGCATTCTGTGTTAGTCTGGTAACTGCTGACATTTGAAAGATGCCATTGAAGACAAACCTGAAATGTTTTTTTAAGTAAGAAAAGGAGACAGACCTAGCAGGTAGAGGGAGATTAAACATTTAGTCAACAGTTGAAATCAAAGTTTTCATGAAGTGGTAATGTCAGAAAAAGTTTACAAGGCCTAATAGAGGGCTTGTGTGTCATGAAAACCCAAATTAAGTTTGGGGTTTTTTTCTTCCTGGCACTTCACATGAATTTTTCAGGGCTCTGGCTTCTCTGAAACAGCAGAGCAGCAACCCACACACAGCCCGGTGCGAGCTGGCAAAGACAGAGGCTGTGCCTGCATCACGCCTGGCAGGCAGGAGGGAGCTTGCTTGGAGGTCCCTCCCACATCCCTCCAACGAGCAAAGAGAAGTCCCACATGTGGCCACTGAATTTGTATTAAATAGCTGTTGTCATCTGCCATCAAACACCAGAAAAGTGCAGCAAGTTGTCAGTGCTCCTCCTGCTTTGAGTGATCCCACAAACCATCGTTTGTGGTGGCCATGGCTGGTGTGGGGCTCCAGTGCTGAAACCAGGTTATGATTCACCTCAAGGGTTTTTATGTTGAAGGACACAGACAGCAAAGCAGGGCTCTACACCACCTCCACCACCTCCACCGAGCCCGTCGGGCTGAGCGGGCAGAGAGCAGGGATGGCATCCTCCTCCTGTCACCAAGGGATGGAGGACATCCCCCAGGCACAGCCTGCATGGCCTCGCAGACAGGGCAATGACACAAGACCAAACACGTGGGAAAACTGCTGGGTGAATGCACATACAGGTCTTGGTGGGCCAAGGGAGTGGCAGGAAGGAATAGCTGCCCAGCCTCAGGTCTGCTGAGGGGAGCTGGGCTGAGACCCCCTCACGGGAGGCAATGCCTGGAGGGGTGTGCTGGTTTAAAAGTAAACAGGCAGGAGAAATGAGTCCAAGTCAAAAGAGTTTAGAAGTCAGAACTACAATTTAATAAAAAGATTACAATAGATACACCGATACAAAGGAAAATTGGTTTCAGCCCTCAAAACCCAGTTGTACAACCCAGCCCCCTGGGGCACAAACAGAATGGTGCTCACCGGCCCCTGTGCTGAGCACCACGTGGTCCCCCTGAGTCCAAAGCAAAAAGAACAGGAAAACGTGTTTTCCTTCCGGAAAGTTGGTGGTCGCAGTCTGGTTGAGAGTGGTAGTTGCAGTCCTGTTGAGGTTCTGGTCCTCCTCTCAGTCTGACGAGTGAGTGAATGCCCCAAGTTCCAGAACCCCGCACTTATCTATGCTTGGGTTCAGATGGGAACACCCAGTACCTCCCCCAGGGTGAGGGGTTTCACAATGGGCAATTTACTCAGTGAGTCACAGGATATTTTGGTCTACTTGATGGCCCATTAGCAGACATGACCCCTCAGGTTGGGTGTGAAGGTGTTAATGATTCCCAGAGGGGAGTTATCACACCTGAATCATTGGTGTGAAGACAGGGAACTCTTATCTCTGTTTTCTCATGCACCCAGCTCATAGCCTGAGGTGTCAGGTGTGTCCTGGGCAGCTGCTGCAAACAATGCATCGTTAACAGTTCATGATAAATGGCAGAGAGGGTATGGAATACACAGTTCCAGTTACATTCACACAGTGATAAACTGGTCCCAGCCACTATAACTAAGACAAGGGGTCCCCTTGGGCCCTGGGTCTGCAGCACCTGTTCCCAAGAGTGGGTGATGTCCAGTCCAGACTGACCTTCTTATGCCTCCCTGCCATGGTCCCAGCACCAGCACCAAGAGAGAGTTCTGCATCTTTGCATGCACGGAGCATCCCCATTCCTTGGAGACACCAACATCTTGTCCACCTCCTGAATCCACAGACCATGGTCTTCACCCACCCAAACCACCTACAGCCAAGAGTCCTAAACTTTGGGCCATGTCTCATGTGTCCTCTGAAGCAAAGCTTTGCCTTCCCAACACCTCACATCCTTCCTGGTCACCTCCCTCTCCCACCCTGCCCAGCTTGGGAAGAGTAGAGGGATGAGAGTCAATGATCAGCACCAGGCTGGGCTGTGCCTTAGGGCTGCCATGGAAGCAAACTCAGCACTCATGTTTGTTTAATAAAAAGATACCAAAAGCAAGTCAGGGGCTTTTCACATCTGTGATCTCTGCACTGGAAATTGCCACCAAAATGTGCACTTCTAACCCTTGACTAAAAACCTCATTAGCTGCTGTGCTTAATGACTGTTGCTCTCCAGCCTTGGCCTGGGCTGCCCAATTGAAAATGTGAAAAGCTTTTCTACTACAGATGAATGAACCTACTCCAAAAGCTACAATTTAAAGAGCAATTCCGAGTAATGCCTCCTGACATGGATCTCCATAACAAGTTGACCAATTTTAGTCACATTTTGCAAGAAACCTCTAATTAGCTCACAGAGCACGCTCATGAGTCCTCAGAGCAATGCAGCTGGGTCAAATGCTAAAAATAGGCCCTCCATGGAAACCTCTTTAGCATTTATGGTGAGGGGATGTGACACTGGTGTTGCATTGTATTCTGTTACGTGGGATCTGGGGACCAGGACAGTGGATGTTGTGGTAAAAAACAGTATGAGATAATATCCTAAACACAAGTTTGCCTGAGCATATCACTGAGTCTGTCTGCCCAGCAAAGAGGGACTGATCACTGCAAAGTCAGGTCCCATTTGAACCCCAGGCATGACTCCTACACATCCCACTGTGTGTCCTCTTCTCTGGAGGGGAACACCTGCCCTTCACACACAGTGGTACTTCCTCTGGTGGGTGTTGAGCTCTCCCTTGGGGCCCAGACAAAGCACGAGCACTGAGACCTTAAAACACTCATCTGTAATCCCCATGTGTGGAGACCGTGCTGCCTCTTTCCTGAACTCAGTCACAGGTTTCCTCCCATCCTCCTGCACCAATCCCTGTGGACAATGAATTCACACATGGAATGGTTATTGCCATCCTGGGTCTTTATTTAAAAGCAAAAGAACAAGAGAACAGCTCATTGCCAGAGGGGAGACATTAGTGCTCCCCATGCTCTGCACAAAGGCATTAGGCAGTCAGCGAGCTCCTACATAACAAGTGCTGTGAATTGCTCTTAATTTCTGTATTCATTTATTGTCATTTATTTCAGAAGAGAAATAATTGTTACTTGGCTAGAGAGTCACAGGATGGCAAACCTGTGTCTGCTGTGACTGTGAGGCAGCCGTGGCACTGACGAGTAGCTCCTGATCCTAACTGCTTTTAACAGAGCTATTACTTTAAAAACTCAGCCAGCCTATTCATGTAATTCCCTATTATGCCCAAAGAGTTGACACAGTAAACACTTCCAGATTTGGATTATGTCCATTGAGGGTTACTGCCTATTCAACACTTGTCTTTCTCAATTATTAGAAGGACAGGAAAATTTTGGAGAGGCCTTCAGGGTAAACAGCTTGCCCTCCCCACCCTCCCCAGGCCCCTGGCATTGGTGCCTCCAAAACCGAGGAATGTTCAGTGATGTGCAGGGATTTACTGCAAGCTGTGGATGTTTCATTCATCACCCTTCTAGCCCTTCTAGACCCTTGAATCCCTTGTTTCCAGATGACCATTTTCCTGCTATCACTCTGTGGTATTTATATCGGTGGCAATGCTGATGGCAGACATGGAGATCCAGGCAAAGGGCTCCAGTGGCCTCTTACCAAGCACCTTGAGGAGCTCTAGTTGCAGAAGAACCTCTGTTTAATCTGCAGACAAATACCATCAGCACTGGGGTATGGCATGGAGCAAGGGTGAGCCCACCCAGTCCCACCAGCAACTCCCTGGTCGGGGAGCTACTTGAAGAGATCCAGTTCTTGGAGCATCAGAGCCAAAAGTCCATTCACAAGAGTTTTGCCCCAGTGCCACTACAATGGCAGTCTTGAACAGCACAGGGTGGTGCTGGAAGGCCAGATCAGCCATGCGGGAGAATAACTGTGAAAGAAAGGGATGGGAATGCTGAACTGCTCCTGCTTTATCAGCAGAGAGACCTGGCCCTACAGAAGAGATTGGCCTCTGCTACTGGGAAAAAGTGCAGAATATCCCTAGGAGAGGGACAGAAGCAAAGCCCAAAGTAGAAAACAGGTGGGACAGCCAATTCAGGGTGACAGAGAGGTAGAAGTAACCCCGTGAGCTGTGCACCAAAAACAAGGCAGCTCCACCTGCCCTCAGCACTCTGCAGGATGGATGCCCTTGGCCAAGCACATGCTAAGCCTGGACAACCCCTCAATTCAGTGAAGGCAGAACAGAAGCACATGGTGGAAACCAAGTCCAGCCACACCAGGCTTAGAAAGGAGCAGTTCAGGAGTGCTGAGGCTCACTGGGAATGGACCCACTCTGCTGGACCCACTGGCAATGTGGGGGGAAGGCAATGTGCACTGCTGAGATGGTCTCCTGCTGTACCCACAGTCACTGAACCTCTTCCCTGGACCTGTGAATGGACTGTGCTGTCCCTGCCACACCCAGGGCTGTGCCATGCAGCTCAGCATGGCCAAGGCTGTAATAGCCAAACTACTGACAGGCAATTTCTGGGGCTGCCTAATCATCTCTCTGCCAGTGACCCCCCTCCTCCTCCTGCCTGTTCCTTTAGGGCTGGTGAATTGGAGCTGCCCCACTGCCATTTCTTTCTTTCTGTATCTGGGTAATTGCCAGCGACACCTTTTAAATCACTTCGGGGAGGTTTGATGAAACAAACTAGACGGAAATCAAATTTCAAGTAACTGGTAGGAAATTTAAAAGAAAAATGTTTATGGAGCAATTTTATTTGCTTCCTCAAATGGTGAAAATTGTTGCTGTCAGTCATAAATTATTAATTTCAATTTGCCCCGTTCTCTTTTCAGGGTTGCAGACTCTCAAGGAGCCCCAGCTCCCAGTGAAGGTGCATCCCACCAGTGCTCTGGCTTGAGAGAGGTGGGTGGCATCTCTGCCATGCACCAGAGTCAGGTGTCTCTGTCTTACAAAGGGGGTCAGTGCCTCCAGACTGGTCCCAAGGGGGCTTTTCTCTGGCCATGCTGAAAGAGTTAGTCCTGTGAGGAGCATGCAAAAGGACACAAAGAGTGGGAACAGGTTGGGTTTGGGACATGTAGTGAGTGGAAATCCACCTCTAAGGTGGTTGACTTGGCTGGGACGTCTTCAGCTGGAATGTGGGAGGGAAAGTAATTACCAGAGTGAAAGTGGCTCAAGGACTCCTGTAATTATCTTATCTGTAGAATTGCTGGAAACAGAGCTAGAAGGGACTCTGGAAAAGCAGATGGAGTTACACTTCTCCCTGGAGCTGTGGCAGACAGAGGAACCCACCACCTGAAGTGATTCACCCGGTGTGACAGGAGAACATCCCCAGCAGGGAGGTGAATTGAGAGCAAAATTGAGTGGGAAAGACACAACACTGACAGAGAAATGGGAGTGAAAACAGGGAATTTTTCTTAGAGGGCAAGAGCCATAATTCCATAATCAAGTGTTTGGCCAGATGTCTTGTCCTCTTCAGTGATGAAGTGGAGACAGATATTAGATTTATTTTTTTTAAAAAAGCTATTTATATAACAAAGTGGAGTGTAGGGGGAAAATAGATAACCATTGATTTTGAATTAGAAGTTATGAAGTACAGAAAACTCATATGAGAAGCCACACTCATCAGTTAAAAATGCCTGACTTAGGGAATGAATGGCAGTGAGGAGGCAACTGAAATGCTCTGTGAAAAACAAGCCAAAAAAAAAGCTGGTGCAGTGGTTTTATTTACAGAGGTGGCCAAATTCTTGATAGGACAGAAATGCAACAAGTGTTTCTGGGCTGCCTTGATGTCTGTGTCGCAATAGAATGTGAAAAACTCCCTTGCATTTTTAACATCAAGGATGGTGTTAAACAGCGTTAAAGGTGGTTGAGTGACACAAAGGGCAGGTCTGGAGGAGGTTGTGCAGGAGCATCCCTGATAAGTCTTGGACCCCTGGGGAAGCTGGAGCATCCCAAAGGAAATGGCAGGCTGGGTGAGTCTGCCTTTGAGCACCAGGCATGGACAAAGGCAAAGGAAAGGAATCCCGGAGGCAGCTGAAAGGAAGCTGGAGAATTCATGGCAATCAGTTTGGTTTTGTGGGAAAGAGCTCTTGTCAGCCTTCGTTTCGTTCCTGACGGAGATTACATGTGTGGTTGATAGAAGTGGCTGAATAGATGTGACAGAGTTCAGCCTGGGGAACGCTCCTGACTTGGTGCTGCGCTGCTGGTTAGAAATGAGCACCGAGCTGGAGCTGGAGACACAGGAGACTGAGGCCCAGGGAGGAGCTCAGGCAGCACCCACTGATGGGGAGCTGCCATTAAATCTGTGCTTCTCACAATGTTTTGGAGCAGGAGGCTCAGAGTAGTCAATATTTTCATCAATGAGTCAAACATACATATTAAAAATTCATTCATAGAATCTCCATGGCTGACACAAAGTGTGGAGAGATTGATAAATCACATGGCGCTCTGGGCAGGGTTGGGGAGAGTCTGGGATCCTTCAGGAGACTGAACTCTTTCCCATATGTGATGTGTTACAGCCCAGTGCTTCATCAAGGGGTCTTAAAGGGCTAGACACGAGGCTCTGCTGTTAACCAGAGGGTCATTGTGAGTGTGGGCAGGTCCCCTTGGGCATGAACTGGGGGGCAGAGAGAGGAGGGCAGTAATTTCACCTCTGAGCACTACACGGGCAAAAGTGGTGTGTGTGCTGAATCCAGCCTGCCTGCGAGGCCAGTCAGTGCTGAGATGGATGGGGAAATGAGGGACTTGAAAGAGCTTAACATGCCTGTCCTGACAAACAGACAGTCTGCAGACTGGCTTAGTCATCCCACACAAGCACCTTCCTGTGAAGGGGATACTTTGTGCTGGAGGGAGCTTTAACCAGCAGAGAAATGTCCCAGTGAGTGGGAAAGGGAAACAGGTGCCTTCCTCAGGTCTCCACATCTCCTGGAGAGAGATGTTGTCCCGGGGATGCTTGGACTGGAAGTAAGTGACGTGTCTCCAGACGAGAGCTGAGTGGCTGAAATGCAATTGGTTGTGACATGCTGGAGACTGAAGACCAGAAAGCCACAAGGATCCTCACTTGAACTTGGGTCACTTGTTTCAACTCCCCTGTTTGGAACATCTTGCTTATAAAGATCCTTGCCCAGCAAAGTCTCACCTCTCCCCCAGGGTAAACTCCATGGGGAAACCCCTATATCTCTGAAAGAAATGACTGTTCACCACAGGTTAGAGGTCAAAATCCCACTCATAATTCCACTTTTTTCCAAGAAAACAGGACCTCTTGTGCAGTAACACATGCACAGGCAAACCTACCAGCAAGCAGATGGGCAGTGTCCTTGGTCACTTGCTGAGGGCAGTGGCAGCTCAGGAAGCAGCTGGTCTTGCTCAGCAGAGCAGAGGACCTGTCACCCAAAAATTTCCCCATGGATGGGCTGCCCTTGCACTCAGAACATCTGCATGTGCTTCCAGAGCCTGCTGTCACCAGAAAGCTTAATCAATTGAATGTTGGTGTCAGAGTACAGAAAAGCTTAATGCTCCCATCTCTGGATTTGTCTCTAGTGAGAAACCACCTCTGGAGCCAGGCTGCAGCCCAGGGTAAGACATTGGGTCAAGGATCCACCAGGTCAAAAGCAGAGTCTGGAGAGCTCGAGAGGAAAAGGCCTTCTGGGACCACTCCAGCTCTCTGTCCTGAAGGCCATCACATGGGACACCCGTTGGACTAACAGGAGGGAAGAAGAAACAGCCTGAGAGAGGGGAGGGGTAACAGAATACGTCACTTGGGAACAGTTCTCCTCACAGCCAGTGTGATGCTGGAGAAGAATCTGTTGGAAGCAAAGCTTGAACACGGAGCAGAATAGACTTCAGAGGTCTCATAATGGCACATCTACCTGTGTGTCCCTGTGCTCTGCATGCCTTGTCCCAGGAACTCCTCTGGAGTTCTTTCTGGACCAGCCTGGACCTACATCACAGCAAAGGGACACTAGTAGGAGTCCCTGTCACCAGACAGACCACTAGCATAGTCCATCAGGCATTGCTGTATCTCAGCTCTTGTCTTGTGTTCCTGGCTGGGAGGACACAGGGAGTCTCCATCTCTTGTGATTGGAAATTCCCATCTGCTGGGTCAACCCCAGGCTGGGTCAAAACAAAAAGCCATGTGAGCTGAGTCCTTGAACTTCAGATTGAAAACAGTTTCAGATGGAGACAACAAACAGAATTCCCCTGACAACCTGGAAAACAACCTTTCCATTAAAGACAGGGCACACTGATGGTCTCTGTTCAAAGGGAATCAAATGCCCTCACCAAATATTTGCAGAATGCACATCTATCAAAGCACTTGCTGTCTTTTTAGCTCCCAGCAGCCTCATCTGCCACAGAAAAGAGCAAGCATTCAGAAGAATCTCTCTGCTGGAGCCTTCTTCAGGTGGCAGCCCTGATGTGGCACAGGTGTCCCTGCTCTTCATGGGTCCAGCTTTCCCAGCAAGGGTGGAGCACTGGTCCCCACTTGGCTGTGGATCAGCACCTCCAGCAGCATCCACACTGCAGGTTTGCCTGGGGTCATAGCTTGGTTTGGCTCTGCAAAACTTGCTGCTCCTCCCAGCAGCATCGCACCAGCCTGGGATGTAGAGTTGGTGCTGCCTGTGAGCAGCAGCCTCTCCAGGTGTCCTGTTCTAGCCAAGGAGCCTGAGCTGCCTGAGCTGGGGCCCTTTGAGGGTGTTCCTCCCATGCAAACTGGGCATGAGGGTGCATTGATGGGGTGGAAGAAGTGCATGGCTTCTAGACACCCCTACCCAGAACACAGGAGTCCAAGGGCACGTGCCATGAAGGAATCTGCATGTGGTAGCAAATGTGGATGATTGAAATCCCAGTTAGTGCTGATGTCATGGTTTAAACCAGGAAAATGGAGCCACTAGAAAAAAGTAACAGAGCTGAACTCCTCCTGGAGAATGTCAGGCAGAGCCTGACATGAAGAGAGGTCAGACAGCCTGCAAGTGCATCTTTGGAGAAGGCACAGGCCAGAAGGGCATGATGATGTGATAAATGATCTAGAAAAGAGCAACTGGTGGCATCTGTTCTCCCTGCCTCAGAATATAAGGACACCCAGTGAATCTGGAAAGAAGTAGCTCACGTGGGGAGAGGCAACATCTTCTTGCAGAAGGCATCTGTGGGCCTTCCCAGTACTAGAAGACACTTTAATCTTGCAATTCAGTAAGACAGAAGCAGGTCTTGTACTTCTACACTGATAACAAGATTATTCACATGCTGCTGAGCACAGGAGATATTCTGGCAGAGACTCTGCCCAGTGCCTTGGGAAGAAGCCAGTCTCCAGCCCTCAGAAACCAGAATTATCTCACACATGCAACCACTGGTGCTGCACCTTCTCCTGCAGAATCTAGCAGTGTCCCCATCAACCTGGAGCTGATGGAACCTGGCAGGTTCATGGTCTGACCTGTGTGCTGATGTGCAGCTAGCACCTTGACCCCCTACATCTACAGTGTGACCAGAGTGAGAGGTGCCCTGAGTGCCATGGAACACACCAGCCCTGCTCACGCTGCATTTTGGGTCATAGACTCCATCCAGCTGCAGGTTTTGAGAGCAGAGACTTGGAAGAAAATGATGAGAAAGTCACGTGGCACCAGACATGAGCCCCTGGTAGATGCCTCTGCACCACTGCTCGCAGGCAAGCCTAGCAGCTCCCAGTAGCATTCCAGAATCATGGAATGGCTTGGATTGGAAGGTATCTTTAAAGGTCTAGTTCCAACCTCCTGCTATGGGCAGGGACACCTTCCACTAGCCCAGGTTGCTCCAAGTCCCATCCAAGCTGACCTTGGACACTTCCAGGTATGGAGCAGTCACAGCTTCTCTGGGTGATTTGTGTCAGGGCCTCACCACCCTCACAGTAAACCTACAGAGGTAGGTCCCTTCAGCCCTGCAGCAGGAGCACAGCTCCCATCTTCTTCACTGAGTGTCCTGAGCACATGTGAGCACTTCCTGCCCTCTGATGGTAGATGTCCCTCCCAACAGCAGGTCCCTCTCATGGAGCACTGCCTGCCTTAATTCCTCACTGGTCCCTCCATCACTCAGAAAGTTCTGCTGAGATACAAAAGTGCTTCTAGACATCAGAGCTCTGCCTACAAGTGTCACTTATCAATTATTAGTCACTGCCTGGCTTCCTTCCTCACATGCGTGCAAAGGACACTGTCGCCTGATCCCTCCCAAAGACAGCCTGGCGTAGTGGGTGGTGTGGGTGAGAGCCCCCCATCCTCCTCACATCCCATCCACAGGAAGGAATGCCTGAGCTTTGCTCCAGGCTGGCCAGGAGGAACAGGAGGGGCAGGTAACTCTCAGCAGCATCTCCTGAGCTCCAGATCCCGAACACCCCAGTGTTTGCTCCTGGACTGTGACAAACAAATCAATAAATCCAAATTAAATTACAAATCCATGACAAACAGCACGGTCACGTAGGACCAGTGTCTCCTCCCACAGGAATGGGGCGGGTTAATGGAGATTCCCATTCCTGAGCCCTGCAGCAAGGAGACCTGCCACCAACCAGAGCTGCCCTGCAGAAACAAACCCACTGCTCCATGGGCTGGAGGACAGGGCACTGAAATGCCCTTATGGCTGCTGAGGAGCAGAGATGGCATTTGTAGGAGAGGGGTGCTCAAAGCACAGAGCACCTACAGCCAAATGAAACACCCCTGCAGGGCTGACCACAGGCAGGACAGTGCAAGGGGCTCAGGGCACTCCAGAATATAGGTTGGAGGGTGATCACTCTCCTTCTCATCCCCTCTCATCCACATTCTTTGGTAAAAATACTTCTTAAATGAGAAAATATTTGCTTTATTGCTTCACCTGCACTATCTTTAGCTTAAGGATTTGTTTCTCTGGTCACTTCTGATCAAAAATATTTGTTCTCAGTCTTGCCTGATCTCATTTCCCTCTTTGAGCATGAAGCCCCACAGCAGAACTGGCCAGACTGCTACTGGTGATGTCTAATCTCCCAGTCTGCCCTCTGCCCAAGGTTGTATTTGCTCCTGCATGTCCAGTTTGAGGAGTTCCTGAGTATATCAGGACCCCTGGGAAGCAGCTGACCTGTCTGCACAGCCTCAGTTCTAGGGCAGTTTCCCAGCCAGGCAGGACCATGATAATCCAGAAGAATCAAGCCCTGTGGGTGACCCCTTCGTGGGACTGTGGGATTGTCTGGAACATTGTTGTGCCCAGTCACATGAAAAAACATCCATGTGAGCAATCGCCCTTCCTGTGGCTGTGGTTCTCAGGGTCATCTTTATGGAACAAGTCAAAAACCTTGGCTCCTTCACCTCCCTTCACATTCCTCCCACTCATTCCTTGCCTCCAGCCCTGCTTCACCAAAATCTTCAGCATCACTGTCAAATGTCAATCTCAATTTTGTCCATCTTCACTGTCCCCTTTTGTCACCGCTTCTGCTCCTCATGTAGTTTTGGAGCTGCATTTAGACAATTCAATGCCCACAATTATCCTGGCCAGGCACGTCACAGGTGCCCCACCAGCACTACCAACAGGTGCTGAATACACAGCACACTGACATGCTGTACATCCTGCTCTCTCAGGTGTTTGCTCAGACACTCTTGGACTGGTGGCAGGTTTTTTCCCAGTTCAGGAGTAACTCATGCACTTTGTCTGCTCTCCTCACTGCACAGTCAGTGGGTGCTGATGCAGAGGCACCTCCACGGCTCCCTCACTGCCTGCCACTGAGCTTTGACAGGCCAGTGCTTCACTTGCTTCTCCCCATTTCAAGAACAAGGACAGGGATTTTCTCCCAGACCTGGGGCCAGTTCAGGCTGCACCCCATCTGAAGCTGCAAAGTCCAAGCTATGGATGCATCAAATCCCTGCACCACGGGCCTCATGCACCCCCTCGGCACCCTGTGAATAATTCATCACAAGCCCCAGCCCTCCTCTCTTTCAGTTCTCCAATTAACCATGAGCAGATTGTGGCTTTCTCAAATGGATTTGTTACTTGGAGCCATTCCTGGGAACAGTTCTTCAGCTGTGACTCGTTTGCAAGCAGTAGATGATCACAGCTTGAGTGCTGCTTCGCTGGCCCCACTGCGCTCGCTCCAGCTCTGCCCTGCCACGAAGGCGCCCCTCGCCTTCCCACCCACAGGATGCTGCTGCAGGAGATGCTGCTGCAGGAGATGCTGCTGCAGGAGATGCTGTGGCAGGAGATGCTGTGGCAGGAGATTCAGGGGCCGGNGCCCTGCCACGAAGGCGCCCCTCGCCTTCCCACCCACAGGATGCTGCTGCAGGAGATGCTGCTGCAGGAGATGCTGCTGCAGGAGATGCTGTGGCAGGAGATGCTGTGGCAGGAGATCCAGTGGCAGGAGATGCTGTTGCAGGAGATGCTGCGGCAGGAGATGCTGTGGCAGGAGATGCTGCTGCAGGAGATGCTGCTGCTCCTCCTGCCCCTCGGACTCAGGGCTGTGAGGGGACTCACCCAGATGAACACCCCCTGCAGTAACATTGGGCTTTCATCACAGGATCACAGGCAGCACAAAACCACTAATGAGCCTCTGAACACCCCACCAGCTTCACAAGCCTTCTCAGCCCACTCCCAGGCAGGCACATTCAAGGAAAGGGAATTGTTAGGCAAGTGATGAGGTGCCAGTGCATCCCACATGATGTAGAGCTGGGGAAGACAATATCCAGAGGTGATGTTCAGAGGCGCCTTGCCTGGAATGTGTCTAAACCCAGGAGATGTTATAAGAGGTCCCAAGTAGGCTCATCACTGGTGAAGTGGAGCTTTGCTTTTTGGTCTCTACGTATCAGCTGCACCCTTTGCAAAAGTTTTGGGGAGGGGAATATCCACTTGCTCATCTGTGTTGATCATGTTGTTGATGCTGCTCCCATGTCCAGAGATGGGACACAGAGCTGGGGAAGGATCTGGAGCACAAGTCTAGTGAGGAGCAGCTGAGGGAGCTGGGGGGGCTCAGCCTGGAGAAAAGGAGGCTCAGGGGGGACCTTCTGGCTCTGCAACTCCCTACCAGGAGGGGGGAGCCAGGGGTTGGGGGTGTAGGTCAGGCTCTGCCCCCCAAGAACAGGGACAGGACAAGAGGAAACAACCTCAAGTTGAGTCAGGGATTAAATTGTGTTAGGTTGGATATTAGGAAAATTTCTTTACTAAAAGGGTGATCAGGCATTAGAATGGGGCAGTGGTAGAGTCACCATCCCTGGAGGGACTGAAAACCCATGTAAATGTAGCACTTGGGGACATGGGTTAGTGGTAAACACAGTGGTCCTGAGTTAATGGTTGGACTTGATGATCTCAGAGGGCTTTTCCAGCCTTAATGTTCCTATGATTCCATGATTCCATGTCTCTTCTCAAGCAGTCTTTGCTGCCCACACCTGGGTCCCTTGCCCTGGTGTCCCCCACGACTGCAGAAGGAGGCTCTGGGAGGCTCCCAGCTGTGTGCAGGCAGTGGCACAGCACTCTGTGTGGCTGCAGCCCATCCTCTCCACCAGTTTGGGATCAAATTAATTTTTTCTTAATACAAAACATTTTCATTACTATTCACTAAAGGAGCAAAAACCATAGTTATAATAATGCACTAACCTGTATATTTATTTCCAATATCTGACCTATCAGGCAAATGTTGAATTACTTGTCTAATTAGTTTTCCCATTTCTGAGGGATATGATCTTCCTCCCCAGAGAGAAAAGTACAAATGAGAAGCTGTTTCTTGTAGGCAATACCATGAAAGCAGCAGTCATATCAAGGATAAATAGGGATACAAAGATCTGCTATTAGAGCGCAAATAAAACCATTTTCCTTCAAGACTTAACACATTTTCGCCATTTCCAAAATGGGGAAAAATAAAAAGGAATATGAATATAGTCTGTTTTTATTCCCAGTCCAAGCTGAGTAAATCAGTGTGCTCATGAGGGAGTATCTGACTCCAGAGTCTTTCATAAATGTGGTTATTAACTCCAAAGAAAACCCCAAATCAAAGTCCCCCCCTCCTGTCTTCCTCCTTGCAGAACCTGTTGGGCTGCAGAACCATGCTGGCACCAGCAGTGGTTCCCAACCCTCTGCCTGCTCCTGCCACCTGCCCAGCTGGTTGTTGTGTCTGACCTCCAGGGATGAGCAGAAAAGGCTCTCAAGGGCAAAGAATCGCCCAGGGTGCTTTCCCCTCAGCACTGAATGTTTTGTCTTCCAGTTCTGCTGAGCATTCACACCCCATGTCACCAGGTCCCCCACACTGCAAACAGGCTAAAGCACCCCTTGTGCATGGGGGACACCTGTCCGGGATGATGCCCTCGGTCCTGCACTGGCAGATGCACCACACGAGGCACAGAAGCAGTTCTTTCACCCCTTCCCTGGAATCACACTCATATGAGACATTATTTTACACAGGAAGGCAAAGAACAGTAGTGGGAATGGCCATCCAGGAGTATGGAAACAAGGATACCACGCCTGCTTCCTGGGAATATTCAAGTACTTGCTACCTTTTGGCACAGCTTTATCAAGGAGCCTCTGAACAGGCTCCATCCCATCCCAGCCCATCCCATCACCAAGCTGTCCTGTGGCACAGAGCATTCCTGAACCTGGGGCAGGGAAACATTGCTGCTCAGGCCCAGCTGCTGGCGGGTGTAGTGGGTTGACCCTGGTCGGATTCCATGGACTCATTAAATCCCTTTCTGCAACTGGGCAGAAGGGAGAGGGGTCATCCACCCACCACCTTTATGGGCAAAAAACAGACTCAAAGTGAGATAAGACCTAAAATTTATTACACAGGATAAAAGCTGAGCTAAAGAGTGAGGGAAAAAACCCCAGTCTTAAAACACACACCACACACACACACTTTCCCCCCCCCTCCTGCTGTCCATGGGGGTTGCAGTTGGTTGCAGTTGCTGCCCCTTGTGATGTGAGTTCCCCACCCCTCGGGGTCACTCCTCCATGGGGTGCAGTAAAGGTTGAGTCCCTGCACCCCAATGGGCCTCCATGGGTTGCAGGGGGACATCCTGCTTCACCACGGGCTACAGGGGACCACAACTGAGTCCATCCCCTGCTCCGTGGGGTCCCTCCCACGGGAGACAGTCTTTAATAGACTTCTCCAACATGAATCCACCCCTCGGGCAGCAGCTCTTCCATATCTGCTGTCCCGAGGGCCACAGCTCTCACTGGGGTAAAACCTGCTCCAGTGTGGGTCTGCCCCACCACGGGCCCACAGGTCTCCTGCTCCAGTGTGGGTCTGCCCCACCACGGGTCCACAGGTCTCCTGCTCCAGTGTGGGTCTGCCCCACCACGGGTCCACAGGTCTCCTTTCAAGCATCCACAGCTCCAGCAGGGGCTCCTCCATGGGCTGCAGGGGTTTGAGCTCTGAGTCCTTCCCCTGCTCCATGAGGTGCCTCCTCCCCCTGCTCTGCAGCGACCTTGATGTCTGCCTTGTTATCCCATGTTCTCAGTCCCTGGAATTTCTTCTGTGCAACAACCTCCAATTCTTCAATCTGTTATCACAGAGGTGTTACTGTGATCTCCAACTGGCTCGGCCCTGGCCAGCAGCCGGATGTCCCTCCTGGGGCCAAGTGTCTTTGGCTCCCATGGGACAGGGGAAGCTTCGAGCAGCTTCCAACAGAAACCACCTCTGCAGCCCCCCCCCACTACCAAAAAAAAAAAATTCAGCTACAGAAACCCAGGACATTGGGATCCTGCTCTCACCCAGTCCCAAGAGCTCAGGGACTGGATGTTCGTAGAGGTACAAAAGCTCCCACCTGAGGACATGGGGAGGGCTGAGCTGGCACAAGCACAGTCTGCTGGGAATGTGATGTGTCCACCTCCCTTCTCCACACTGAGGAAATGCTGAGAAGAGAGGAGAGAGACATTCCCCAGCCAGGTTGTCCCCTCACTTCTCCCAGCAAGCTTGCCTGCATCACCCACAGCCACCAGCAGCAAAAGGCAGTCACAGGCAACACCACGGTGGGAGTGGATTTATGTTCCCAGGGCAGTTGAACACCACAGAAAAAATGCCTTTGGAGAAGAGGCAGGAAAAGGCTCTCAGCTGTGCCTGAGCAAGCTCATTGCCAAGACGGGTATCACGGATGGAGTCAATTAGTGACTGGGGGGATTTAGCCCCCTGACCCAGATTGCGAGCTACATCCCTGAATCTCTGCCTCTGCCAGAAAAGTCTCCATGGGAGCACAGTGGGCGCTCACTCCCAGGTCTGTCCATTGTGCTTTGCATTGTTTCTGCCAGGCAGGGAATTTCCCAAGAAGTGGACAGTATCTTGGTTGACCTTGTAAAGAACCAAAAAGTAACATTTTCCTGATGCTTCTCAGGATGCAACTGGAAACAGCAGCTGTGACACTACAGCAGGAGCACCCAGCCCCTCTCTGTCCCTGTGTCCCTGCTGCCCTGTTGGCTCCCAGCCTCACACCCTCTGGCAGCTCCAGCAGAGTATCATCAGCAAAGCCACGTAGCTTCAGCACAGCCCCAAAGCAGGTCAGTCTGAATAGGCTGAACACGCTGTAAGGACACGGCCACCTGCCTAGACCCGTCCCTTGTGGCGTGTTTGCTTGCAGTGTTTAGATTCACCTTCCCAAGGGCCTGCAGGGATGTGTAGGGACACTTGGGTGGGAGGATGTTCTCCAGAGAAAGTCCCGTATTTGGTGCAGTTTAAGGAACTCATGCCTGCTATCATGTCCTGCCCAGACACATGCTCACATGTGTGATGGGTGTCATAGAATCATCATAGAATTGATTGGTTTGGAAAAGACCTCCGAAATCATCAAGTCCAACCCTTGGTCCAACTCCAGTCCATTTACCAGATCATGGCACTCAGTGCCATGTCCAATCTCAGTTTAAAAACCTCCAGGGACGGTGAATCCCCCACCTCTCTGGGCAGGCCATTCCAATGCCTGACCACTCTCTCTGTAAAGAATTTTTCCCTAATATCCAACTTAAATTTCCCCTGGCAGAGCTGAAGCCCGTGTCCCCTTGTCCTATTGCTGAGTGCCTGGGAGAAGAGACCAACCCCCACCTGGCTATAACCTCCCTTCAGGGAGTTCTAGAGAGTGAGGAGGTCACCTCTGAGCCTCCTCTTCTCCAGACTAAACCCCCCCAGCTCCCTCAGCCTCTCCCCATAGCACTTGTGCTCCAGTCCCTTCCCCAGCCTTGTTGTTCTTCTCTGGCCCCGCTCCAGCCCCTCAATGTCCATCCTGAACTGAGGGGCCCAGAACTGAACACAACACTCCAGGTGTGGCCTCACCAATACCGAGTACATGTCATGTCATGTCATGTCATGCCATATCATGTCATGTCATGTCTTGTGTCTCCCATGTCGGGAGCAAAGGCATTGAGAGATCTGTGTCTGGAGCAATATGGAAGTGCCCAGGTGATAAGGACTCTCTATCTGGTAACCATCACACCAATGGTTCCAGGGCAGCTTCCCCAGGCTACTTTACTCCACTGGCAGCCCGGGACAGGTCCCTGCTGAAGGACCAGAATCCCACAGATGAGACCAAGACCCAGATCGCTGCTGTGTCCCCACTCCTCCTCCTGCCTGGTGATCTGCACACCTTCAGGGTCCAGCAGGAGCAGGGGGATGGAGGGGTTCTCCACACAGCTCTCCAGGGAACAAAACCCCAGCGTGGGCTGAGTGTGGGGGGCATAGACCAGGGACCTGAAGCTAAACCAGGAGTGCCAGGATGAGCAGCTGGGCAGCAGCAATGTGACGGGGGGTGGCTGGGCAGCAGCTCAGAGCTGACGTGCAGAGAAACTGGCCCAGCCCTGACCTGCACAGCTCACTGAGCTCTCATCACTACGGGAGAGCATTTTATTAAGATGTAAATAAAACCATCCCTGCAACCTGGAGACACGGCCATTTGGATGCCACCTTTGGACCTTTCTCAGTGGCACAGCCTGGCAGTCCCTGCTTCTATTGGGAAGGTACCATGGAACATGTTCCAGGCACTGTAATTGCCCAATAAAACTGCGTTTCTTCACCATTCCATTGAATTAATGCCTGCAATATGTTTGAAAGCTTTATGGCCCAGTTAATTGTGAGGCAGTAACAGGAAGGGACATTATGGCTTTAGGAACACAAGTTGCATCTGTATTTAATGATATTAAACTGTAAGAAGCCTCCATTCAAATAAAACAGCGGCTGCTGTAGTGGCTATTAAAGCAACCATTTCCATGTTCAGCAGAGACACTGAGCTGGGGTGCAGCAGGAGCAGGAACACCAGTGCCTGGGGCAAGGACAATGCCCAGCTCCTGTGGCAGTTCCTGGGGCAAGGACAATGCCCAGCTCCTGTGGCAGTTCCTGGGGCAAGGACAATGCCCAGCTCCTGTGGCAGTTCCTGGGGCAAGGACAATGCCCAGCTCCTGTAGCAGTTCCTGGGGCAAGGACAATGCCCAGCTCCTGTGGCAGTTCCTGGGGCAAGGACATTGCCCAGCTCCTGCAGCCATTCCCAGTCCATATGGCTGAGAGTACCCAGCTGTGCAGCCCAGAGACCTGCCGGGCAATGCATGAGCCTGTTTCACATCCAGGCTGTTATCCCACAGTCCCCAGCCAAGGGTGTCCCATGCCCCTTTGATGGTAAGGACCACCACCCTGATCCTGGCCACCAGACAGCTCCCACCTCCCCTGCAGGTTCCTCCAGGAGACTGGGGATCTGCCCATGCCTCCTCTCATGCCTAGTGCAGATGGAGAAGTTTTTCTAGGAGTGGGAACCAGAGCATGAGTATTCATGAGTGAGACATGATTGTTGTTTTCATTAGGAGGATATGGATTTGGGGCTGGGGAGGGTCCAGGGCAGCAGAGCAGCGAGAATAGCCCGTGGTGATTCCCATGGGCTCAGCAACATCCTTGTTTGGCATCTGCAAATAGTTCTTCTTGGAAACCTCTCCTTCTTCAGTCACAGGAGTATCTGGAGGAACTCTTGGGTGGATTAGGGATGAAGAAGCTGGGGATCCCAGTTGGTGATGAGGAAATATCTTCTGGAGACAGCATCAGGGGACATGAGAGTATTGAGAGGCTGGGGCTGAACAGCATCTCCCATACCTCAAAGGCTGTTTGGAGAAATATCTGGGCTCATTCTTGTGCTGGCAGGAGGGAATTTCAGCTGCATCATGGGTCCTTGCCCTGAGGAGCTCAGTTCACCAGGCAGGCCCACTGACCTAGCACAGCTCCTGACAAAAAGAACAGCCCTAGCCAGTGGCAGGTGGGACAGAAGGACCCACCAAGGAGGGCAGCAGTGGCTGTGGTTGATGGCAGGCGAGCTGTGATCACTTCACTGGGTCTTCACAGTCCATCCCACCCTCCTGTACACCCCTGAGGGTGTGTACCCATCTGTCCAGCCCCTGTGCATCTCAGTGCTCGGACACACAGAGGCACCACTAGGGCAAGAGGGCCTGAAAGATGGTTCAGCACCAGCAGGGGCCATGGACAGAGAGCTACAGTCCCATGGCAAAGCAGAGAAGAGAAACCCAGGGGCACAAAAAAAGGACCTGGACACTTCTTACTTCCAAGCAAGAGGAGAGTAATCCTGCTCCTTTAGAGGCTTGGACACCCCTGGAGCAAGAATCACAGACGTCAATTCCCAGTGACTCGCACCTACTGAGGGTGACTGTGACAAGCCTGGCACGCCTGGCATGAGTCATGAGCTTCCTCCAACAAGGTTTCAGCAAACAGAGGTTGAAGAGCCAAGAGCCAAGAACCAAGGTCAGACCAAGAACCCTGACTGGATGGAAAACCCTGAGAGCACCAGCCCCTGCACTGCAAAACTCTGTGCCCCATCCTTTGGGTGCAAAGGATGAACATTCAGCACCTGCACAAGTGGGTGACAGGCAGATGACAAGCCTGTGACTCCATCCACCATCATGTCTGCAAGTACGTCTGCTGTTGAGATTAATTCAATGTGCAGGTAGGGAAGTGAGTTGCCAGTGAGTTCATTTAGAATTAGATATGCAATCAATGGAAAATTAATACAATTAAGTTTCAAATTGTCATTTAATAAAACACCTTTTTGCAAGTGGAATATTAAGTGGGACATAAATGCTGAGCCGCTTGCTGGAACGTGCTACTCTCAGGCAGGAAGGCGTCTGCACCTGAGAACTGTGCACACACACACCCTCCACCACTGTAATTCATTAGACAGACTCTAATTTTATGTTTATAGTTTCAGCTAATTGCATGATGCCTCTCAGAAGCTGCTGCAAGGGCCTGCTGCTGTTAATGGGGTATTGGTTGTTATTGAAGTACCCATATCTGTGTTTCAGAGAGGGTTCAGCAGATCTGCTGAGGAGCACAAGCCTCAAATCTCCCTGTCTGACACATTAACTGCACGTAGGGACATTTCCACTGATAATACAGCCAGAAAACAGAATGCAAAATACTCTAGTTGCTGGTTTGCACCATGAATTTGGAAACTGCCCCTTTTCCAAAGTGATGTGCACAGGCTGGGATTGGAGCCCAGCCATCAGAAGACCATCAGGGGGCACCCGACACTGTTCCCAAAACTGCTTCACAACCCATTCCTGGAGGGTTTTCTCCCGTGGGGCCATGGGGTGAGCTCTGATATTTGGGGTAAGCATGAGGGACGTGCAGGAGGAACTGATGGCACACAGGGGCAGGTGGCTTCATGGGGATGAGTACATGGGTGCAAGCAAGGAAAGGGCGTGTGGAGGAAGGATCATGGCCCAGCAGCCCCCACACACCTCTGCAGGATTTAGCTCAGACCACCTCTCAGCCTCTCTCTCCACTGACCTCAAAGCTCTGACGTGGCCAGACAGAGACCCAAGGGTCCCTGCCAGCCCCTTGGTAGGACATTGTCAGCAACCCCAGGCCTGACAGAGCCTCAACTGAGCTGTTCATGCACGTTTTTTTATTTCAGGTCTGACTCATCCTAGCGACTGTTTCTGCCACGAGCTCTTCCCTCTGTGCTGCCCTCACCTGTCTCTCACCAGCACTGTTCTCCCAAAGTGAGGACTCCTGCACTGCAGGCAGGTCCCCTGGTGCACCTGCCTCTCAATGCCCAGGTTAAGGCAGGTTTTCCAGCCACTCTGCCTCTCCTGCAACTCTTTTCTGTTCATCTCCCAGTTTGTCACATCCCTGCCAAAGTGGGGATGCCAGCTGGAGGATCTAGTCACCCACTCAGAGCTGGGTCCGGCCACACACGGTACTGGACTTGGCACAAAGCTGGACAGTTGCAGTGACAAAGTGAAGGTAATTAACAGCAATAGCTTGCTTGGAAAGATGCACTGTTGAATCTCACTTGCACAGCCTGCGCAGGGTCCTGAACTGGCAGGAAGGCAGCTCAGAGCCTGTGATTGGGAGGACAAACCCACACAGGTCCTGTCGGGCAGAGATTGGCACCACAATGCATTCAGTGTTTCTGGGAGAAGTGATTTAGAAATCACTGTGTTTCAGATGAAGATGCTTGGAGCCTGTGTGTGCATCACACACCCGGCCCTGGTGCTGGGGCACTGCACAGCAGCAGCACCCACACCCTCAGTCCCTCCCAGAGGGGCAATAAAAACTGACACTGAGACTCAGGGAAGCATCACCATTACTGGGGGTTTATTATATGAATCCCAGAAAAAACTCCAGCTAAACATGTTATCTGGTTAAATAAAAATGAAAAGTATTCTAGAAAATGTTTTAAAATTTATTGTGTAATTAAGCTATTAATTTAATGGTCTTTCTTATTTGGATTGGAAATTCACATGGGTCCTCATCTCACACCCTTTATTGAAAAACGTGCTCATCATGCACAGTCATTATGCATTTTCATAAACATTTGATGAACAATAACTGTGAAAAACATAAAATATTGGTTTTGTCCTTCAACTGTAATGGCCATATGGAGATGTGTTGTGCATCCGAGTCAGCAGTTGTGCCACATCCTAGTTAATAACAGCACGTGCTATTTTCAATGTTTACAGGACAAATGCAGCCCTTTGGGGAGGGAGGGGGAAGAAGGGTTTAATCTCTGGGGCCTTTGTGATGATCTGTAAGAAAGATACTGTGCCCACATTCCTCTGTGATTCAGTGCAAGCTATAATCACTCAGAATTCTCGACAGCACCTCCTACAAGATGTCAATTTATGTGTAAGCAGAGTAAGGCGGCAGCTGGGGACATCTCAGGCCTTTCTCCCTGTACACAGACACATGATTTCCTTGGGTTTGCAAAGAAAATATTTCACTAGGCAATGAAGTGAGGTCTTACCCTGGAATCAGGGCTGCTGGAGGGCTGGTGGCTGAGTGAGCACATTGCCCTGATGATGACCAAGCCAGTGGCCTGCACAGGCACCTCATTCTGCTTGTGCTCTCCAGGATGGGAATGGAGCCATTCCTTGGCCTGCCCTCACTTCAACTGCCCTCTGTTCATTCTTGCTCGCTGGCCGACATGGAAAGGACCACGATGCTGCTCTCAGAGGAGGAGGATCGGTCAGGGTGGGTGAGAACCACCACGCAGCAAGGCTGATGCACACACAGGGTGCTCCAGCATGGCTCTCAGCAGCAAGGCAGATGGCTGGCTCTGGTCTCTGCTGGCAGCAGGCTCAGCTCAGGGTTGTACCAGGCTGAGCAGACCCACAGACATCTCCAGCCTCAGCACCAGGGTCTGAACGACATCGCTCCAGCTCCTCCATTCCCCTGCTGTGGTTCAGCTCCCACTGCCCCAGAAGGTCCCAGCTGTGCCCAAAGACAGGAGCAAGGACACTGCTCTGCTGCCCACAACCTCGCCCCCTTGGGCTCCAATTTTGCTGCAAGCCTGGGCTGTAGAGAACCTGCCTTCCCTAGCAGGTTCCTATGGCAGCAGTGCCTGCACCTGCTCTTTGCAGAAGCACTTGTAGACTGAAAAGAGACACCTCAGACCACAGCCATCCCTTGAACATGCTTTTACCCATGGGTCAGAGAATCCCAGAACCTGAAGCAGATCAGCTTTGTCGAGGGAACAAGCAGTTATGTACCAAGGACCAGCCTGGACCCAATTCCTCCACTCAGTTCCAGATCTGAGGAAGGATGCAGTTTACACCAGAGCAACTCCACAAATCAGAGGAGGCAGGAGGGTAACCAAAATCATAGAAAAATGTGCCACTTCCTGCTCCCCCTCCCAACAAAACACCCAGACCTCCTGTCCAAAGGAGGCTCAGAAGCATTAAACAACCCATCAGGAGTGTGAGGCTTCTGCAGGAGTGGGCAGGAGAGCCTGCAAAATCTGGAGATTAATGCCCCAGGGCTTGGATGCATCTGTCTCACCATGCAAAGCATTAATATAAGTTTCTCCTAGGGCAGGACACAGCTTCAGATGCAACACTTCCCCTTCAGCGCAGAGTCCTGGGCCAGTGTCTGTCCCATGTGGATTTATGGCTCTCTGCACTCGTAAATGTCGGCACCATGGGTGATGGATGGGAGAGCTGGGAAGGGCTCCCCCCCAGCTCTGGGAGACTTCTTTATTTTTTTCCTGATCTTTTACAACAGCCATAAACCAGCTGCTGATTAGTGATGGGTCTTAAAACTTTAGGCAAAAGCTGTTGAAATCAGCTTTAAGTGCTAAGCTTCTCCCAAAGCAGAGCAGCTTAGAGTTTCCTTTTTGAGGTCGCAGATGTGCCCTGTGGCCCTCTGAGCCACTGCTGTTCCAAGGGCAGAACTGGGCAGCCCTTGCAGCCCGCCAGGTCAGGGACCAGTCCTGCCCTCCCTGGTGGCACAAGCAGCAGATCCCAAACAGGTCCACACCCTGACTGTGCCAGCCAAAGGGCAGAGCCCACTCTCCTGTCAGACATTGGGAGAGATGTGAGAGGCAGGACAATATGCGATGATGGGCATTGTGACCTCTCCCATCACGGCAGAGTCCCCACCACCCCTCTGGGCTGGTATGACCCCCATGGGGACTGACTGTGGCTTGCCAGCCTTGATCCGACAGTCTCAGATGATGGATAGAACAAACAAGCACATGGAGTGAAAAAGGCTGTGCTGGAACAACCTTCCCACTAGGACAGCCTTCACTTCCCTGAGTACATGACCCGACTGGCAGTGACTGTTGTTTGTAGCGAGTGGGCTACTGCAATCATCTGTTCATCAAGTATCGATTGCAGAGGCCACAAAATTGCAGAAAAATTTGCACAAAATATTGCAGAACATGGCTTCACATTTTGGGACAGGAAATTGTCTCCTGTTGCATCTGTATGATCACAATATCTGGCTTCTTTCCATGTTCCAGCCCATGGCTGAGTCCTTGCCCCAGTCTCAGTCTCTGTGCTGTCCTTTCCCTGGCTGCTGTATGGGGCTGCAACTGCAGCCTCATGGGGCTGCTGCAGCACCTTCAGACATGCTTTGGGCTGTACTCCTCTGCCTCTTTGGCTCCCTAAGGGTTTTGCAGGGTATATAGTCCCTTTTCCCACTTCACACTGTAACAGGTAGCAGAATGTGGTGGATTGGCTCCGGTTGGACACCAGGTGCCCACCAAAGCTACTCCATCAATGCCCTCCACAGCTGGACAGGGGAGAGGAAGTACAACAGAAGTTTTGTGGATCAAGATAAAGGCAGAGAGAGATCGCTCAACTATTACTGTCATGGACAAACCAGACATAATTTGGGAAAATAGTTTAATTTATTGCCAATCAAATCAGAGTAGGGTAATAAGAAACAAACCCAAATCTTAAAACACCTTCCCTCCACCCCTTCCTTATTGCTGGGCTCCAATTCTCTTCTTATTTCTCCCTCTGTTTCCCTCCAGCAGCACAGGGGGATGGGGAATGGGGTTGTGGTCCCCAACACACTTTGTCTCTGCCACTCCTTCCTGCCCAGGGAAGGACTCCTCACACGCCTCCCCTGCTCCAGCGTGGCATCCCTACCATGGGGTCACTCCAGGAATAGGCTGCTCCAGTGTGGATCCCCCCCAAAAGTCACAAGTCCTGCTACCACTGGCATCAATAGTCACAGTGATGGGTCCAACTGGGCACCAGCTGGCATTGGCTCCACTGGACAGAGGGGAAACTTTCAGCAGCTTCTCACAGCAGCAACTTCTGTAGCCCCTCCACAATCAAAGCTTTGCCACACAAACCCAATACCCAGCTGGCATTGGCTCCACTGGACAGAGGGGAAACTTTCAGCAGCTTCTCACAGCAGCAACTTCTGTAGCCCCTCCACAATCAAAGCTTTGCCACACAAACCCAATACATGGACGGATGGATGGATGGATGGACGGACGGACGGACGGACGGATGGATGGATGGATGGATGGATGGATGGATGGATGGATGGATGGATGGATGGATGGATGGATGGATGGATGGATGGATGGATGGATGGATGGATGGATGGATGGATGGATGGATGGATGGATGGATGGATGGATGGATGGATGGATGGATGGATGGATGGATGGATGGATGGACTGACTGACTGACTGGAGAGCTAGTGTGGCATTTTGAGTGTATTTCCTCTAGGTGATACGTGCTCTTTGATCCACCCTTCCTGCTCTCGCACTCCCCATCACACATCAGGGCTGAGCGGGGAAGGTGCCGTGCTCAGACCTGGCAGGTCCCCATCACTCCCACAGGCTTTGCTTCCCTGCAGGATCACTGTGTGGACCATCTGTCCCACATGGAGGCTGGGCACGTTCCCTCCCTGCTGCTGCTTCTCTCAGGAAGAGAAGTTAGTGAAGATTTATCATAGCACTAAACCTCAAATTGAGCACATTTGAAAGAACAATTTATTCATCAAAAATATAGCTTCATTTTATCCGCAATTATTCTGAAGTTAAGGTTCCATTCAGCAAGCATTTGGCTGAATAAATAGCAACTTTTTATGTCTAAACAGTCTCATTTTGACATTCCATCACACAAACAAATGCAGGAGGGCACAGCCTACCCAAAGGTCATTGAGGAAGTTCTCTGGATGCTTTTTCTTTTCCAAAGTGCTGGTCTGGGGTGGTCGGGCGAGGGTGGCTCCACTGTGGAAGGACCAGTTGGGCATCCTGTGGGGCAGAGCAATCACCAACAGCGGGACTCATTGGTTTTGACATTAAAAGAAAGAGCGAATGAAAAAAAAAAAGATGTGTGGCTGCACAAACATGAGCAGAACAAACCCGTGGGGATGCTTTACCACCAGCAACAGTTTCTCAGGAGGGCATCCTAAAGAAAAAATCAGAAACACAGGACTGGGGGAAGTTACTAACACAGAGTATATGAGGTGCACAGCAGCTAAACATCCGGCTGCAGGGGAACCACAGGACAACAGTAAAAGACCAATATTTCTGCATCAGGAGCACTTTAGTGTCCTGAAAATCAAAAAGGAATCCTATAAAAACGGGAATGAGGGTATAAGGATGAGCATAAAGGGAAAGGGTAAGGAGCAGAGAGAGTTTACAGCCAGCAAGGGGCATAAAAAGCAACAAAAGAAATTCCAGAAATGCACTGGAAGTGCAAAGAAGAGGAAAAAAAAAAAAAAGAGTCAGCATTCACATCTTGTGATGGAAAAAAGAACTTAAGTGATTATACAGAGATGCAAACAGTGACTTCCTCACCGTGGTTGCACAGAACAAGGATGTAACCAGAGCAATCACCAACAGCGAGGGGATGGGACTGAGGTCAGTGTCTGGAAGGAGGCAGGGACAGGAGGCCAAGATAAGTTCAATATATATGAATAGTCAGGGGTCAAGAAAAATCACCCTGGAAAATCTAAGCAATCTCTGAGCAATTAGCAGCAGTTTGTGACAAATTTTGAAAGCCTGGGGAATCCTGGGGAAGTGCAGAACACTAACTGTAAAAAATAAAAATAAATAAACAAAAGAAATTAAGAGATGGGGAGTTACAGATCAGCTTCAGCTCCTTAAAAATTTTGGAACAAATTGTAGAACAATCCATTTGTAAACACCTAGAGGAAAATAATGTAAAAAAAATAAAGGATAAAAACCAGCCAACACAGATTTAACCAGGAACAAATTATCTCAGGGTGATGTAATTTCTCTCCCTGCCAGGGTGTTTGATCTAGTAGAGGAAGAAGCAACTGTGGATGTACTGGACAGGCAAATCCCCTAGTGCTGTCCTGTGGAGCATTCCCATAAACAGGCAGGGCAGTACAATCTGAGTGAAAATGGGGGAGATGGGTAAAACTGAGAGCAAAGAAGTGCTCAAAGCAAAGTTGGTGGGCTGAGAGCTGGGGATAATTGGGCTGGCTGGTCTGTCCAGGATGAACTGGACACCTTTTTTTTCCTACAGTGTGGCTGGTGGGCATGTCAAAATATAGGGGTGACACCTCTGTAGATCCCCAAAGCCAACAGAACCCCCCAATCCATGACAGACACTCAGTGGTGCCAAGTTTGTCTTGGAAAGGAGAATAAGAGCTTCTTCAAAACACCTGCAAGCTAAAGCAACATACACACGTAATCAGATTGAATGGCTCTATTATTATTATTAAATTATTGTTCATACACTAAATTAAAAATTCAGTGCTTCCCCAGTTCCACTCTGAAGCCTCCTGGCTTTTAAGCAATGACCAGCAGCAGCTTCAGCTCCGTCTGCCAGCTCAGCCCCAGGGCTGTGACTCAGGGTTGGTGCTGTGAACCCCAGGCAGCTGCAATGAGGGCTGATGCTGCACAATGGAGCTCCCAGTTTAAACCAGTCCAGCACAAACCAACAGGAACCATCCATCACCCCAAAGAATGGTGGCAAGAACTCCAACCCCACCTCCTCGTCAGGGCAGATGGTTCCAGAAGAGCTCCCCAAATGCTCCTGTCTGGACAGCCCCAACCAACAACAAAAGTTTGAACCCACCCTGCGCCTTTTGCCTCCTTCTTTTCTCTGCCAAGACCTGAGAAGAGACGATGTTTTCAGAATAAAATAGCAGAGAAAATCAAAGTGATGTAATCTTGGAGTTCAGCCTCATGCACAGCCCCTCAGTCTGAGGAGGCTTGGCAGTTTGGGCTGGGAGTAAGGTGTGATGCTGAGATGTTTCTTTGGACAGGAAAAAAAAGAGGAAAAAAAAAGGATGACTTTTATTTTTAGAAGTTTCAGCAGTCAAATTGTCGTCAGGCTGACTGTGCTCTGCTGAGCGACACAGTGTTGGGCACAGCCAAGAAGAGTTTTCTCACAGAGCAAAATGTTGTGATAAAACCAGGTTTTATCAGAAGCCCAGCACCTTTAATGGAAAGAAAATGCCAAATTATGGACAAATTGTGTACTGTTTATCTTTTTTTGTAATCATGATCCAGTTTTGGCTGAAGAATATGGCACTGGACCTGAACTGCTGTTTTCTGCGCCAACATGCCACATTTCCCTTTGGTGTCCTCTGGTGATGCTGGACAGGTAAAGGTGGTCTGGGGCTTTTATTCTCTTCCATCTCCCACCACCACCCAGTTTGTCCCTACATTGCTGTCCATCCTCTGCAACTAGAGACGCTTCCTAAAGAAAACAAAACTGGATGCTTATTTCTCTTTGTTTTCTGGTCTTGGACATTTGCCCCATCTTTCCAGGGCTCGACACTCTCATGACAGACTCTCAGCATTGCTGAGGTTGGGGAACTTCTGGAGATGGTCCAGTGTGATCCCCTGCTCAGGTAGGGTCACCTAAAGCTGGATTCTCTGGGACGTGTCCCACAAGCTTTTGGATATCTCCAAGGATGGAAAGCACTGCTCCTCTCATGATGAGCTCCAACAATTTAATCATCTTCACAGCTCTTCCTTGGACCTAGCCCAGTAAGCCAATGTCCCTCATGTCCTAGGGACCCTGCGTGGGTGCAACATTGCAGATGCCACCACTGGTTCTCCAGTAATTCTTGCATCAGAGAGCCAGGCTGTGGGACCTGTGCCTGTCCTGGAGAGACACTCACAACTACGACTGTGCCCACCTCTGCCCAGACTGACAGAGCAGTGTGGCCAAGGCCACTCTGGAGTGTGGGAAAGGGCAGCCCCTCTGGCCAGGCCAAGGGTAGTTCTGGGGGAACTGGGAGGGAGAAGGAACACGCATGGGCTGCAGGGATTTTGCTGAGCCTTTCTCCTTGACACCAACACCCAGGCATGTCCCAGGGGGAATTTGTAGCTTCAGATTTCTTATAAATGTCAAGTTAATGTGTGATGGACGGGCTGGACGCTCCTCCCAGGATGATTCTGCAACAGCTCCTGGGAGCAGCACCAGAATGCCGCTGCCACTTGGCTGGGATGAGGCTCATGGAGAACAGCCTGGCAGGGAGCCCCTCTGGGGAGCCACCCGTGTGCCAGGGAGTCACCCGTGTGCCGGGGAGTCACCCGTGTGCCAGGCAGCCCCAGGCCACAGCTGGGACAGCCCCAATAGACCCAGCTTGGTCCTGCTGGGCGCTGGTCTGTGCACACCCCCCTTCCTCCTCTCGCCCTCTGGACACGCGTGTACCCCAATAAACACCCCTGCCCCCGCCCACACGTGCCCCACACAGGCACTGCCATGGATGCCCAGATGGACCCCCTGCGCTCAGCCCCACATGGGCTCACCCCTGCACCCTGTAGGGGGCTGACCCAGCCCAGATTCCATGGACTCATTAAATCCCTTCCGGCAACTAGGCAGAAGGGAGAGGGGTCATCCACCCACCACCTTTATGGGCAAAAAACAGACTCAAAGTGAGATAAGACCTAAATTTATTACTAACAGGATAAAAGCGAAGCTAAAGAGTGAGGAAAAAACAGTCTTAAAACACACACCACGCACACACACTTTTCCCCCACCCCTCCTTCTGTCCATGGGGGTTGCAGTTGGTTGCAGTTGCTGCCCCTTGCAATGTGAGTTCCCCACCCCTCGGGGTCACTCCTCCATGGGGTGCAGTAAAGGTCGAGTCCCTGCACCCCAGTGGGCCTCCATGGGTTGCAAGGGGACATCCTGCTTCACCACGGGCTACAGGGGACCACAACTGAGTCCATCCCCTGCTCCGTGGGGTCCCTCC
>VWZG01003896.1:51074-113131 GCA_013396735.1 Grallaria varia | reverse complement strand
TTCCCAAATCTTCGTTCACGTAGTCTAACCATGATGATGAGGACATTTACTCATGATCTGTCCATTTATTAAAGAGAAAGGGGAAGGATCGAAAATTTGACAGAAAATTTGAATTCTGAGTACTGAGATCTTTGTACCTTACAATTGTTTGGCAAAGATCCAAGATATATTTCTTTCCAGATCATTCCATAAATGGAGTTTTGAAACACTCTCTGAAGAATAATCTTGAGTGTCTTCAAAATGTATGAAGCTTCTTCTATTAAAAATGTGCAAAAATTAAAATATTCTAGCTTTAATCTCTTTCCCCAATATAACAATTATTTTTAGATGACGAATATTTTTTTAATAACTTCAGATGGATTCTTTTGTGCATGGAAGTTAGCAATTCCCAGAAGTTAATTTAAGGATATTCAGGAGTACATGTTCACATAATTGCAGATTTGTTTTTTTTTAATTTCACTTCACTCACAAAAGAACCTACATATTAAGCTAAATTTTTAACTCAGGGATTAATAACATTTACTCACTGTTTAGCACATGAAGAGGCTTGGGAACCTTGTAAAGGTTCCCATTGCAACTAGCATGGCAGGTTGGAGCAGATAAAAAAGGCAATCACGAATGAAGGAGACTGGATTTTAAGAACCTGAGAATGAGAGATTTGAACATATGTGGCAGATTGAGATTCACTGACCAAATGTTATGCTTCATTCCTGCCAAAGAGAAACAAGAACAGTCCTTTTATTTTTGGTGGTGCTGCCCCTTTGCAAAACTAATGGGTTATGAATGGCAGTGGGTGGGAAATTTGACAACAGAGGGTTGGGAATCAAACCTGCCTCTGGTACCCCTGTGGTCGACTGTCTGATTAGTCTCTGTATCTGCTCAGCTGTGAGTAGAACTGTAGGGCAGAAAACAATTTTCATTCTTCCTGCTGACAGCATAGTGGAATATACTTCATACATAGGGATTGCAATGTGTTAGACCAAAGACTGTGACATTTGGGCCTCTCAGTTCAGGAAAGATATTGAGGTCCTGGAGCAGGTCCAGAGAAGAGCAAAAAGGCTGGTGAAGGGACTTGAGCACTAGTCCTGTGAGGAGAGGCTGAAGGAGCTGGAGTTGTTTAGTCTGGAGAGGAGAAGGCTTGGGGTGACCTCATCACTCTCTACAACTACATGAAAGGAGGTTGTAGCCAGGTGGGAGACAGGCTCTTCTCCCAGGCAACCAGCAGTAGGACAAGGGGGCATGGGCTTAAGCTCTGCCAGGAGAAATTTAGGTTGGATATCAGAAAGAAATTCTTTACAGAGAGAGTAATTAGGAATTGGAATGACCTGCCCAGAGTGGTGGTGGATTCACTGTCCCTGGAGGGTTTTAAGATGAGACTGAACGTGGCACTTAGTGCCATGATCTAGTAATCACAGTGGGGTTGGATCAAGGGTTGGACTTGATGATCTCTGAGACGTCTTCCAACCAAGTTGATTCTATGACTCTATGATTCAACTGGAGGAGTGGAAAGCTGGGAAGCACCAGATAGTCTAAAACTGTGTCTAATGAACTGGCTTCTTTGGTAGAGGTGCCCATTTTAAGAGTCCTGATGTTCTATTTAGCTACCTCGTCCCATTAAGCTGGTGTGGCATTAAAACGGTTATAGTTTCCTGAGGAGTTCACCTGATAAAAAAACCTGCAGTAATTCTGGATGGGAGTTTGTGGATTATTCTTTTGAATTATTACCTATCTCCAAAGCATAAAATCTAATTTACTTTAAATTTCTAATACCTGATTAACATTCTTTCTTTATAAGTTAGCTTTATTTGAAAGAAAGCATTTGACTTCCCTTGTTTCCTCTCCAAATTGTAACCCTTCCTAAGATTACTAAAGGGTACATTTTCCTTCACAGTAGAAGAAAGCAAACTGCTCTGTTTTGTTGATTAGTAATTTGTAGAAAGCAGCAGGAAGCCATCACTTACTGTTCATGCATTTTACAGGCCCTTGTGGGTTTTGACACCACATTGTTCACTTTGCTATCTTACCTGAAATTGATTACAATATTCCAGTATAAATACTAGTGTTTGATGTTTGCCATTTCTGGTGGTCATCCATGAGTCAATATTTAATTAAAATTTCCTTCACATCATCATTATGTGTATTCTGCATTGTAACATGGACAGCCAAAAGCCAAAGACATTGAAGGATGATTATGCAACATTTATTTTTTGGCAGAAATGTATCCTCTTTTGGTTCTTCTTCTATGTCAGCCAAAATGGTTTTCTGACTGAATTGAAAAGTTGCTGAAGAGACAACTTCACATCTGTTCTAAAGTAAATTGAAACTCAAAGACAAAAGGAAAAAACCAATTTTCACTGATACATTCTGTGAACATTTCAAAACAAGGTATCTCTGGTCACATACAATCATGCATCTACATAACTTTCCAAAACTGTAGTGCCAGTCCATACTTAATTCTGTTTATATACATTTTTAAGGTACCTTGAGGATGAATAAAGTCTATGTAAGTGATAGTATTCAGAAATTTGAGTTGTTCTTTTTGTATTCCTCTGAAAAATTCAATGTTTATAAGTAAAGATCAGCTTGAAATTCCTTTGAAAATTAGAGCACTTTGCGATTTCAAATGAGATGAGGAACGTCTCTTGGATTTACATAGCAATAGTCTGTTTCCAAAACAGCTGCAGAAATCAAACAAAATATAATTAAGGTGAATTAAATAATACTTGGGCAATAATACCCATTTTATTGATGAAGAAATAAATTATTTTAAAATGGTTTTCCAAATGTGTTATTTTTCTCTACTGATTATCAAAGATGCCTATTTAGAGACCATTTATGTTGCAATATGGTGTGCAGTGCTTTACCCAGAAATCATTGTAAGCACTTTGTATTTCTCTGATGAACTTATTTGCAGGATCAATAGAAGATACTTTAACAGGTAAGGGGTTTTATGGTTTCTTCTTTGTTTTCTTGTTATAGGAAGACTATTACAGAGGTTCCCCTTGGGATGCTCAGTTTAAAAATTACAGAAACAGTAATATTTTGTGAGAGGCAGTTCTGGGTTTATCCCTTGACATGGTTTGCAGATTCCTCAGACAAAAACTTGAAATGGTTTGTAAATCTCTGCAATGATGACGAAATATGAATTCCAGTATAGTGGTCAAAAAACACTATGGAGAAAAAACAGGCAGATCGAGGAAACATTAAAAAGGCTGTTCTTCATAAACAGTGTAAGTTTCTTATTGTACATCATGTTGATGTTTTTCAAGGCACAGTTTCTGTACAGCTCAATTTTCTGTGTCTTGCTACACTTTCCAACAAAGCGGCGATGTCTGAACTGATGCACTCATAATTTGACAGGATATCCTCAGGGTTGTTTTTTTTTTTTGATCCTCTCTCACTCTGAATTTGTATCTGCCCTGTCCTGTGAGGTGAGGGCAGCCTGAGAGAAGGCTCAGACCTGCTAACTCTTGTGAAAATTCTCATTCCAAGTAACCAGCTTGTTATAGCTCTAATTTGAAATGTCCACCTGGGCTTGAGGCTAAGCTCAGGACACACACTGGTGAGCCCTGCTGAAGTGCAATCTGCCCCACCAGTGCTGGCTCAGAGCCCACAGCGTGACAGCTAAAAGGCAAATCTAGCACCAAGCGCTTGAGCTTTTCCCCTTTCAGAGCATGGTGCTCAGTTTAGTTCTGCAGTGAGTAAAGACTTCTGCATGGCTTTGATCCATCCTGAATAACCATGTGGACAGACTCCTACTGATGCGCCGCACAGTAACCTGTTCCAAGGATTTGGTTTGGCCTGGCTTTCCCAGCAGCTCAGCCAGTGAACTGGCATGCTATGTAGCTTGCATCTGTGAGGTTTTCAGAGACTCAGGGAAAAAGAGGCTTTTCCTAACACACAAGTTTCTCAGACAGAGAACAAAACAGCCTAGAAAATCCCAAGGTGTCCCTTAAAAAGACCAATACTAGGTCAGAGTACGCATTCTTCAAATTCTCAATTGTCTCATCTGCCTGTTCACTTCATGTGACTGGAAGCACTAGGAAACTAAAACACTTCCCTGTTTGCAGGTAATGCACATGGATATTTGTAGAAATAAAGAATAGTTCCTGCAGCTTGCAAGAGGTCAATTTTGAAAAACAGCGTCTTAAGAGTCAACTGACTTTACATGATTTCTTTTTTTTCACTTTGCTTTCTTTTGGCCAAAAGATTTTACATAAAACAGCAGGTGTAAAAAGCCACGGATGAACTTCCTTCAATTTTCAGTTTGTACTGTTGCTTCTAAATTGTCTGAATATTTACACTATTTAACAGATTCTTAAAATGACTCTGTGCTTTCTTAGGCTTACCAAACTACATTTTTCAGCATTCTTCGCAACTTCTTTTGTGCAGAAGGTAAACTACTGTTACTTTAACTTTCCTTCTGAATTTCCAGTACACTGAAATAGTAGTAGATCAACATTAGAAAAGCCAGCATTTACCACTCACCTCCCCACAGTATGACCTGAAGGTTCAGATCAAGCATTGTCTCTTAGCAGAATCCAGTGAGCAGTATGATCACTTAAACATATTCAGGATTTTCTGTTTTAGATTATTCTATTGGAATTATTTTATTTGGGAAATTATTATTTTCACAACAGTTATTTTTTAACTTTATTTCCTTGGATATGCCTAGTCCTCCATAGGAGTGAGGACTAGGGTAGACTCCTCAGAGAAAAAAATGAGCTATAACTTATCTCACAATACCCTTCTAACACAGAAAACTGATACTGCTAGACCAAAATTGGCTTTTATTGACCAGTAGTGACCTAAGAATAATGAATCTGCCTCTGCAAACTGTTCTACAACTGGCAGCAGAGGCTGATTTTTTTTTTAATTTTTATTTTTAATTTTTAGCCTGTCTCCATTCAGCAAAATCTGTTAGAACTTAAATTTTTTTTTTTTTTAAACTACTAAAACCAAGCCCCCTTCAAACAAGAAAAGCATTCACACAAATCATTTTAGCCATGGAAAGACATGTAAGCTTTATTTAGTTAAGTGTTTGGAAAACTGGGAAACATTACAGAGTTGAAGATAAAATCAATTCCCATTTTTACTTAGAAATATATTCTTGCAGTTGGGTACTAAGAATAAGAATTGCCTCCAAGGGCTATAGAACATTTCTCATCCTTGGAAATACCCATTTTCGTCTACTTGCATTAATAATACCCTTGCACAATGGCACTTGCACTTCACAGAATATATTTCATCATGACTAGAGACATACAAGATTCATCTGCACCAATTTATGTTGATTTTACTTATACATGATATTTGCATGATCATTGCATAAACCAATGGATTATTTCCTGTGTCATCATTAGGATATTGCTGTTGTGAAAGGCAAAACCTGATGCAGTAAACCACCAGAGCACAGCTCAAGAAGCAATGGGAAATGTCAGGCAATAAAATGGTGCATCTGAAGAGACATAACTATGATCAATACACAGGTTTTCAGCAAGGGAGTTTTCATCCTGTGACCTCACTGAATAAGAATAACAGTACAAAAACCAAAGAGCTGGAAAAGGAAAATTTTTCCATTTCTTGAGGGAAGTGACCCCAGAAATTATATACTTCATGTTCAGTTTCCTGGCACAGTCAGTCCTAGGTGAAGTTTCTTTTTTTAATGATACGAGTGACACCTAGTTCCCAAAAAGTGCACTTAAGAGCAGAGGAAAAGGGTGGAAGGCCAAGAAGTCTGATATAAATAGCCAATAAAAGGGCCAGGAGTTTTTTCCAACAGCTGTTCATTTCACACACAGTTTCACCACTTTGTAAAAAAGACAGAGTGAAAAGCTGACTAATTGTAAAGTATTAAATTTTGATCATGGTGTGGTCAGTACTGGGATTTGGATATGCAGCAATTGTGAATATAGCAAGTTTAAAACAGAACAAAACTTATGCATATACATGTATAAACACAAATATACTGGCACACTTAGAAATACGCAGGACAAAGTAGTTTAAGAGTTACACTTCTGACAACCAAAATAAAAGTATTAAACTTTCACTAAATAGCTATTTTCCAGCTTCGTCATACCAACATATACATTCTGACCACTTCAGAAATCACTTGTCTATGGAAGGCTCAAAAGTGACAACAACAGCGGAGAAAGAGTAAAACAATCAAAAGAACAAAGAAGCAGCAAGAGAAAAGAGCTCTTAGCTTCAGTCATTGGTTTGGTCCAAACTATGTATCTACTTCCTTCAGTTTTGCACAAATGTACAGAAAATTTTGGAGATTTGGGAGTCAGCAGCAGCACTTTCACTTCCCTCTGTGTTCCCTTTTTTGTTTTCCCTTCCTTCTCCAGATTCTCTCTTTTCTATATCACTCAAAGAGGTCCAAAAATAAACCCAAGGTTTTTATAACCATCCATCTATTCTAAAAAGGGGTTTAGCCACCTTTTCTCCCACATGTGCTGCAATTTGTGAAGAGCCCCATCTCAGCACAGCAGGTGTGCCCTGGGGTGCCCGGTGCATCAAGCTCTGCAGGCAGTGAAGGGCAGCCACCGAGCAACAGCCGATGGAGACACCTGTGTGGTTGGGATGATGGTGGTGGGGAAGTCAGGGAGGAGTGAATAGACAGATTTGTGTATGTCTTAGCTATCATTAAGATTAAATAAAGTCAGTAGTGTCTGCTTGTCAGCCTCTTACTGGGTGAATGCATGATGTTAGAAAATACTTAAAATGCGTGTAAGTGTTACAATGGGAACGCAGGAATTAGTTCAAATCTACTCACTGTCTACAACTTTTTAAGGATTAGTCAGCTTGTTATTTAGAAGAAAAGAAATGCTGAACCATAAAATCTTATTACAAGACATTACACAAATTACCATTCTGTGAAGATAAGGTTTGGTTAATATCATTGTTTGATTTTCCAGTAATCCTTAAATTTCCGTACCAGCTCAGTATGCTAGTATCACACCCGGGCAAAACCATAACATTTAAAGAGTCAGGCTTTGTTCCTAGATCTGAATTGGTGAGTCACATTTTTTACTTTTGTTTCTTTCTTCCTCTTTCACTTATCCTCTCTGAGAATTCTGACATAACCCTTGAGATGGAAGTATTTCTGCTAAGCTTATAAATTAGTTATTACCTCCACCCAGCCTCACTTCTTTCTATACGTTCCAGAAGCAACTTGAGTGTGATGTACTGAGAGGTTTATTGCACTAGATTTGGAAATGTCACAGGGCACTGCTGACTACATTTCTGTGACCATCTGACCTGTCTGCCTAAGTTTAACCTGATAGAACACAGTGTATCTCTGCATTTCATAACTGGAGATAGGAAGGGAAGAAACTTCAAGCACAGACAAATCATGATGCAGTTTTCAATTTTGTGAGCGTCCCTAACAAAGACACACAAGTCCAGGTAAATTATGTCAGTTGCTTCTCCCTGATCCACCAGCATTGCAACTCCATTGTAGAACACCCCCAAATTTTTCAGGCACAACTTCTCCTGTGTGAGAAGGAGACGTGATTTGGTTATCACCAATCACCTGTTTGTTTTCCATGTGCCTTAGCACAGGAGGATCTGCTCCATGATCTTGCCGTGCACAAAAGTGAGGCTGACCAGCCTATAGTTACTCAGGTCTTCTTTATTTCTCTTTTTTAAAATGAGGATTATAGTTCCACTTAGTTCACTACTTGATTATAGAATTCTTCATAATAATACTGTATAATATTTTTCTGGTTTATATTTAACTTTATAATGTCAAAGATTTTCCAGCTGTAATTCAGGGGGCTTTACTACAAAAAAACATTTTAAAATTACCACCCCATTTACTGGAATTGTACATAGAGGACATCTCTGCCCCCCTGTTAGTGATTTTAATTAATTCTCTGCATGCCAGACAAAATACAAATGAATAAAGTATGCCATTGCAAACATTCAGACAGAGTGTGCTGGCTGACCTGCATGACTAGGGGTCCGTTAGCTAGAGCCCAACCCTGGGCTACATAATGAGAGAGCTCACATAGAATACAAAAAATAATGAATATAAAGGACTGTAATTAATATAAGACAAAGAGTAAAATGCAAGTAATTGACATGCTTTCCTAGAAAATGTATCTTGTCAAATGGTTCGGTTTAATTATCTGAGAAAATTACAGGTTTGATTTTTAGAGGTAATGGTACCAGGCATTTGACTTACAAGCACCCTGTGTTCAGATATTAAAAAGAGGGCTTTATTTCAGATTTTTAAATGGTGCTGTCAGAGAGAATTGTCAGGGAATATGGGCAAGGTTCCCCACAGGCTCAACAGCCTTCAACACTTCTAGTCGTTATTCAGAGTAAATAATACTTATTTTTAGTGATAAAATGAATAGAACACGCTGGAAGTGTAATAATTCTCCATACACATAAGCTGGAACCTTTAATAATTTGTTGAGCAAAATGTACGTTTAATGTAGCCAGTTGCAAACTTTCACATCCAGAAAGACATGACAGCTATGCAAAAGGAGATTGTGAGAGAAAGGAGTGAGTCTAAAATAGATTTGCAAACCTCATGGGCCAAAGGAGAGAACATCAACTTCCGAGATGTGGAATGGACAAAAATGGTATAAGAAAGTTTTCACTGTACAAATAGACAGCAGTGAGCAGGTTGAGGGAAGCAATTTGTAAGTATGGAAAATGTGCAACAGTTTTAATGTATTTTTAAAAGCAAGTTGAAAGAAAGATGGAAGGTACAAGACACACATACACACACACCAGCTCCTAAGAAATAGTTTAAAGTAAAAAAAAAAAAAAAAAAAATTAAAAAAATACAAGATCCTAAGGGTTTTCTTAAGCAATAATCAATGGTTAAAAAGTCACAGCTAATTCTTTATTTTGTGACTCAAATGTGACTTAGTAGTGTAACATGTAATGAAAAAAATGGATTCACTATTTTGTGTTATTCAATGGAACAAGTATTTCATACACAGCCAGTGAGTTTCACACCTGTGGGAAAATATGTAACCTAAAGTATACAGAAAATCAGGCTAAATAAGCTAAGTGTTCTTTCCTGACTTAAAATTACATGAATCAGTATGTAAAATTAGCCTCACTGACTGCACCTAGCAAAATGCAACTATCCATAGACACCAAATTAATTTTAGAAAGGAACTATAATCCTCTTAGTGGAAAGGAAAATGAAATGGAGATAGTATAATTGAAATGACAGAAACAAAATCCATAGCCTAGTGAATAGCTGAAGAAATTATTAGCAATGGGTATTGTGCCTGTTTTGTTGCTCTTTCTTTGATTCTTACATTAATTTTTATCTAGAACATGCAGTATACTAATATGGATTATTACCTGACCAAAATTTAGAGATACAGCAATTTAAACAATGCAGACTTCGACAGAATAACTATTCACAGACCAAGCGTATTATTTCAAGACACAAAAGGAAAGCTCATTCCAAAGTAGGTAACATTAATGTAGTCATTCTACTTTCTCCTTAGACTATTTTCTGACAAGGAAAGAAAGGATCTGCCATCTTCTGCTTTGCTAATGCTTATTTTAGTGCATCTATGAGGTAGGTATACTTTCCAAAGAGTACCAAGTTTAAATCTGCTACTTTTTGTGAATGTTTGTTAACATCACTAAAAAGTAATGACCATGATTAGCAGCAACTAAACATTCATGATTATGCATCTAAAGCGCTACACTATTGAATTTACTATTAATAAATGGATTTGCAGTGTGTCTCTGGGCTGTACCCCAAAGGCAATTAACTGATTCTGCCTTGCAGGACGTCCTGAATGCATCACTGTTGTGCTTTTTAGTATGTTTTCTTTTTTGTCTCGCTCCAAAAGAAAAATGTGATGGCTCCCAGCTGCAGAACTGAGAACCGGTGGCCTAGAACCATCTCTAGTCTACCTTGCTGATGTGTCTGCCTCCTACCACATGCAGGAAGATTTTTTGATGGCTCAAGTGCACTCTACACATAGGAGATGAACGATTTTCATAGTGTCAGCTTCCTGAAACCTGCATAAAAAATTATCTCAGACCGTTTCTACATGGTTTAATTTTTTGCATTTGTTCATTGTTTTACTCTTTATGGATAATTTGGCGGGTTTTTACCCCTTTCTCTTCTTTTTAAAGAATTACTACTTGCAACTTAGAGATGTCAGGAGAAAAACATGCTCTAATTGTACAGGAAAATGGAGTAAATTTAGGCAGTTACTAATAGTAAATAATATCTGCTATGTACTGTTTCTGGCATGATTATTCAATTTCTTGGCAGGATGATTCAGTTTCTTGGCAAGATAGCAGCTTCCACTTCTTACCTGCTTTGCCTCTCTTCAGACAAACAAACAAACAAGCAAAAACTAAAATGGAAGGAATGTTTCAAAACAAGGACGGATATTACCATCCCTTGTGATCATAGAATAAAAGCCATTATACCATTTTCCCTAGTGAATTTCCACTGACTCTTAGCCTTTCTATACATTTCAGAGTAAATTATGTTGAAAGTCTGAGTACTAGTGAGGAACTGAAGAATCAATGAGTGTGTTAAATTATTATTTGTGTGGATTTTGTGTTGAGATTGTGTTGATTTAGACACAAACAGATGACATTCACAGAGTATCAGTAAGAGATAAAAAAAGCATTTTCATTTTCAGCTGTTGTTTTATTAAGAATATTCCATTTTTCTTTAAAAAGTTTGTTTGTCAGCATAGAAGATGAAGCACTGGAGAGAAATGAAGGCAAAATGAATAGGAAGATATACGAGGGTTAAGGTTCTGAAATATCCCTTACAATAACATCCTTAGCATTCTAGCAAATAGTATGCAAGACCACCTGTTCTTGTGCTTGTTCCTGAGATCTTACCCTTTCATACCTTTTCACCCTTCAGATTACTACTGATGGCTGCATTTCTACATAAATATCTCTCATATCTGAGACACGTAAACCTAACATTCAGTTTACTTTTAATTACTACAAAAGTAAAACATTCTTCTTTCTATCCTGCCGATCTCCAGGATCAAAAATTCCTGTATTTCAGTGTTCAACAAGTGGCAAAAAGATGCATTTTTCCACATATACATATTACATTTTGTTCATAATGTACAGCTTCATCAAAATTAACATTTACAAAATGTAGAACTATTTTCATTGACACTGAAAAAGTGAATATTTCAATTCATTATTGTAAGATCCACTTTAGGAGTATAAAGTCAGATTGATGTGTAGTAAATTCATATTACATAAAATTAATTTCTTCATAGAATCATATTATATAAAGCAGCCAAGATTTAATGGCATGCCTCAGTTTGAGTCTTTTGCAATGTCCTCATAGAGCAAAATATTACCAACTCTCAATACCAAAGGAGACACTAATTCAGAATCTTTCAAATGAAGACAGAGGAGAACCATCTTCTGTTTTCAAACAAAAAGTTTGGTAAACACCAGCATATTATTTAAATGGGCAAAATCTCACCTTATTGGTCACATTCTATTAACTGTTACAGCTGTTTTGTAATAATGAGATCTATTTAAAGTGTCAGATGCAAGATTCCAATACAACTACAAGGTTAGTTTTATCTAATATTTTCAAAATTTCCAATGCATTGTTCTACCAACATTTTTTTCTGAACCTCTCTGTTAATTAAGAATATTGTATAGATACAAGAAAATTACATTCAACCGTTCTAATTACCTAAAAGCTGTTCAAAGAATTATAAAAACCTCCCCGAGATGCTCAAGAAATATGTATAATTACCCCTACCATGGATCCCCTAATTGACAGGATCATCACCTCCTATGGATTGTGTTGTGTGTCTTAACTAATGAGTCTGGAATCTAGAAGTCCAAATCACTACCTGAAGGAATATGTATACAACAACACATTTTTTTAATAGCAATTGATTATCAAATTAAAAAAAGTTCATAAAATACAAACCATTTTTGTTATAGTTCACTTTTGCTGGGGTTCTGATAATTCTGCAATATAAAAAAACATATATTAAAAACAGTTCTTATAATACATGAAGTGGTTTATTTAATGTCCATTTGACTTGCCTGAAAATAGATCTGATAACAACAAAACTTTTTTCAGACTAATTATGGGTCAAGACACCCTGCAGGAAGTAGGAAATTGGAAGCAGTTAGCATTGAAACAGAAGAAATAACAATAAATTATTAATTAGGCCAGATGATTTCTCTTCCATGATTATGTTTACAAATAAAACCTCTAGACTACAGTTAGACAGAAAACACAGATCTATGCCCCAAGTCAAATCTTGTGAAGAAAATCGTAGATTTTATTTCACAGAATAATAAAATGAAATGCTTACCAGCCTAGGAGTACGATCTACTTACATACATGTTGCGTACAAATGTCTGAACTGTCCAAAATGAAACTCTCCAATCTTTACCAAAATTTTTAACAGAAGGTCCAGAAGATGAAATTTACCTTTCCTTGTTTTGTTCTTAGTAAATGTCTGAAAACATTTTAACTCATACCATCTACAACTGAATGGGAAAGCAGATACATTAGCAGCACATCCCACATTTCAAGGTGATTCCAGGACCTGTTGGAGTAAATGTCATTCTGTGCTGACACAACAAACTCCCTCCAATGAAAACAGGGGTAAAGGAGCTGATACATGCAGTGTCCTTCCATGCATGGCATGGAACAAGTCTGCAGTCAGCAAGTACAACCAGATCTGGGAGCTTTCAGGCACTCGGTATGTATACCAGCCAAGATTTAATAGACACTTATCATTAGCCCTGCACAGTATGTGTTGTCTGTATGCTTATATTCAGTACTCCACCAATCTGGAAACACAGTCCTGAGACACTGTCTTTTAGATCAATATGAAATCTCCAGAGCCTTCAGAAATGCCTAGAAGCAATCAGATGTTTTGTTCGCATGAAATAATTAGACCCTTTGCACAAAGCTGGCATCCTAATGGCCAAAGTTGTGCCCCAGGACTGAAGGTAAAACGCTAATGCCTTTTGTTACAGTTCTCAGACCAAGCTAATGATCATGCCTAAAACCCGAGTGGCTGTGCCAGCCGTTGAGATAAAGAACAGTGATGCTGTAAGTGGTGACTGACATGCCACATGGGGCAACTTTTCAGACAGAACAAGTTGTCAGTGAACCTCCACTCTTAGCAGACTTAGCTGTCCAAGTGAATGAGGTAAACCAAGAAATTTCCAAGCAGCTTCTCCACTGCTGACTTATCTTTACAGTGCACTGCAGTCTAGGAAAACAATACACTAAACCCCTTTGAAGATCACTTGGTTTTTCTGCTGATGCTGTTTCATTTGCTATCCTATTACTATAACTGGAGAACTAATATGAGAAATTGTCTCATTGCACTGAACTTTACAAGGTGGACTTGTATGATGCCTGACCACAGACAAATGCATAGGCAAAGGTACAGGAACAGGCATGTTTCTGCTACCTCTAGCACTCAGGAGTTTGGAAGCCAAGGACTTCCTAAGCTAGTGGTTGTACACCTGGGTTTAATGACCTTTTTTTTTTTTTTTTTTTTTTAAAATAACTTATTCCAAGAATATGCCTAATCACCTTTCAGAAATATACTAGCTTTTGGCAACTACCTTCTCTGGCAATGGGTAAGTAATCAGCTACTTTATGGAAAAGTATGTAGTTTGTTCTTGAACTTTCTGTATGAATATTGACATTACTGCCTCTAGAGTCATATTGCTTGAAATGCTGGTTAACTATTTCCTGTGACCTCTATTTTGCTCGTGATTTGAGAGATTTCTGTCATATCTGAGCCATTCCTTTTTCTTGACTGCAGAACTGGATCCTTCAGTCTTCTTGAGGGGATGCTGTTCTATAACTCTGTCCATCTTTCCTGCTTGTCTTTCTGCCTTTTCAGTTATGCTGTATTTTTTTACCTGAGTTCAGAAAAGTATGTATATAAAGATGTGACCGTACCAAAGAGCAATTCACTGCTATAACCACTTCTTGTTTTCTCTCAGTCTTTTAAGGCAATCTACTACTGTCTTTCTACAGCTTCTAAGGATGGAGATAATGTTTCGGAATCCTACCCAAGATGTCTCACAGATCATCTTTCAGAGTTATGGTGGTTAACTTGAAACTCTTCATTAGGTATGTATAGTTTAGTTTGTTTTCTGTGAGATAACTACTTTGTGCATATCACTGTTGAATTTCATCTGCTACTTTATCACCTAGTCAGTCAGAATCATGAGATGAATCAATGTTTCATTAATTTAATGACATATAATAAAGTGCTGTAACAAGAAAATCAATCTAAATACCATAAAAGATCAGGGGAAAACTACTTGACAATCCCAATGAAGCAAAATTAAATCTGTTTCCCCATTTAGTGGCTTTTCACAAACAAACAATTAGCTGTGCATTCAAACTTCAATGAAGTTTTGGGGTGTTAAGGAAATACTCTGAAATATCATCTAAAATTATCATTTGAAATATCTCCTCAGTTTGTATTTCAATGGAGGGGTGATGTCCTATGCAATGTTTCAATAGCAGTTGCTGGGTTTGAAAAGCAAAGAAACATCATGCAGGATTAGGATTCCCACGGTGGGCCATTGTCTCCTTGCCCTGGTGGAACCCATGTGATGTGCCTCAGGACACATCCCTACATTTACAGCAGACTTCAGAGCAATGGGAAAAATAAGTTAGGACAGATCAGGGAAGTTCTTTTTATTTCTATTTTGCTTTACAAATCCTTGTTGTTCTGTGTATTTTGTCTTGTGAATTGATACACAAACAAGCCATAAATAATTATGCCCTAAATCTAAAAACAGTGTGGTAACAATGGCATACAAATTGACAGGTATGTTAACTGACTCCTAGTTTATTCACAAACATAAAGAAATTCTCTTCATAGCCACAAAACTATCGTCTCCCAGTGTGACAGTAGTACATTAATAGTATGTTTCGAATATTGACTTTATTACAAATCTGTAATACATATGCTTCTGAGGGGATCCAGGGCTTTTTTTTTTTTCCTTCAGTCCAATAGGAACAGGCTTCAGCATCTTTCATGAGGGTTTTCACTAACTCATACAATCAGGATTTGATGCTCTTAAATAAGGTGCTCGATTTTTGTCTGCAAAAACAACTGCCTGTAAAATTAATATTCAACACTGCTGTCACTGCACAGATGATAAAAAAATGAGAAACATGAAGAAGAAAACTAGGTTCAATGATCAATCATTTCCATCTTTCTAATTCTCCTTTAGGAAGATTCTATTTTTGCTAACTTCATATTCTGCAGGTTAAGGGAAAGAAACTGTTCTGACGAAACGTACATGGTATGTGATTCCCCAGGCTTAGCCTCCAACTCTGACTGCTAAATGAGCCAGCAGACAGGTGCTGAGCATTCAAAGCTACAGAAAAAAACCCCTCTGAATACATTTTCTGTCAAGAAGTTCAGGGCTTAGAAGAAAAGCAGGATGTAATTTCATGCAAAAGCAGTAATTTCTGCATTTTATGTGATAAAATCCAAGGTCAAAGTCATCATGGCAGTGAAGTATCCTTGATTGTGTAGTTTATAAGTTTTAAACAAAAAACTCACAGTTCCACTCACTAGTATGATGCGATAAGCCACACTTCTTAATCAATCCATTATGATAATTAAAAATATGAATCAATTAAGCAAATATTCACAGTAAGAACCATTTTAAAGCACAGTTTGATACCAAAATCTTGTTCAAAGTCCAGGATCAAAAAGAAACAGAGTTCCAGCCACAAAGAACAGAAGAGAACAGATGGACGGGGTCAGCAAAAGCTGCCTGCTCCACAACTTCTGTTCACAGGGGTATATTGTATGTTGTTGACATGAAAAATCTTGTTTAGAAAATGTGCAAAGGCAGGAGGCACTCAGGTCCTGCTGTATATAATCAAGTTACTGAAAGGCAATGCTGAAAGGAATGATAAGAAATCCCAAGTCCTTTGTAGTGCCTATGATTTCAGAAAGGGATTTTATCAATGGACCCATTTGAGTGGCAGGTAAAATGCAACAATAATAAGAATTAAATATATTAGCAATGCTAGCCTCTAACAACAGACAGATCTTTTCTGTTGCATCCAAAAATAGCAACTGAAAAGAAAACATCCATGTCAAATATATAAGAAGTCTTCAGTATCAAAGCATCTTAGAAGGAAATTTTATACAACTTTACAAAGCAATTTTAAGAAAATGTGCTTTTCAAAACACAAATTAATGTTCAGGAAGACATATGTTAATCAAGAGCAAAAGCTTTGACAACATAGCAAGCTCAAAATTCTGAGATAAATGGGGACTTCAGAAAACAGCAGTTTTTAGAAAATACAAAATAAATTGGATTTTTTTTTATGCATCTTCCTAGCTATCACTTTAGTGCTTCCAAATTGTTGTTATTTATTTTAAAAAAGACTGGTGATGCAAATTCAATATCACAGACATTGCATAATCTGTTACAAAAATTTGCAACATATATTGAATGACATATAAAAATTTTTAGCGATCATTTGTCAAGTGTCAATGTAAATTGCATTAAAATCCCACAGGAAAGCTTAAAAATAACTTTTTCAATCAAACTCTGGTGAGAAATATTGAGTTTATATGCTTAGCCCTGTTCTGATTTTGTTTATGTAATTTCCTGCCCTGTTCTTAACGCTATAGTATTGAGCGTATTTTGTTAGTTTAAGTGTATGTGATGCTTGCCACATGGTTTTTGTTTTCTATCTTGTTCTGCCATAGTATGTGTGATTTTATGTACACACAGAATCACAGAATCACAGAATATGCTGAGTTGGAATGGACCCACAGGGATTGAGTCCAACTCAGCCCCATACAAGACCATACCCATGAGTCACACCATGTGCCTGAAAGTATTGTCCAAATGCTTCTTGAACTCTGTCAAGCTTGGTGCTGTGACCACTTCTCTGGGGCTAGATAAAGCTGGGCATAATTTTTTCTCAGACAGAGATTTGTAATGGTGCTCTCTTCCTGCAGAAGGTTTTCCTTTCCTCTTAATGAAGTTTACAGTATGGGCTCCTCCTGAAATAGTTCTTTTTGCCATGAGCCTAATGATGGCGATCCTTTAAGAAAAAGTAAATTGTCCAGAAAATAGCTGTCCATACTTTCTTTGCTAAGGAAATGAGGCATAGATGCCTTGGGAAGCACCTCGGATTCAGAGAAAAAGAGCTCAGACAAGGCCCCAGGAAGATCCCAATGACTTTCTCTCTTGTCCTCTTCTGTTCCTCTGAAATGAGATGCTGGAGGGTGTAAGACTGGCCTTGAGGTGCAGAAGGATTTCCCACTCCTTTTTGCTGCTTGGAGTCTCAAGGAATATGGTCTCCTGTAGCTTGCTGGAGAAGCGTGATGGCATTTGGTACAGCTGCCACATGCTTGGTGGATGGCTGCTGCAGGCTCTGCCCTGCCCAGCAACCTTCCCTTTCTCCTCCATAGAGCACCAGTCCATTTGCTTCCAGTGATTCCCAGTTCTGTGCTCACTACCAATTGCAAAACCTACAAAGAACCTTTTCCATCAGGAAAAATATGATGTGAGCTTTTTCACATTATATTTAAGGTGATTTAGGTGTTTCAATAAGATTCCTGTGAACAGGAATGTTATCAGCGAAGCCTCCACAGTCAATGGCTGCTTCTCCTGCATCTTCCCTTTGCTGTTTGCCCATATTGAAGCAGGTCTTCAGCTTTCAGGTTTAGTCTCTGTGCTAGCCTGGCCCAGGAGTGGAAACCTATCCATGATGCCAGCTGGCTTACAATACCCTTTAAGAGCCTCAGAGGCAGAACATCACTGAATGACTTGAGATAGTTTCTCCATGAACCAATGGTTTCAAATAAAATAGTCCACTTGGCACATCCTGCTGCGTGCATTATTCTCACAAGGTGTTGTGACTGGGTTTTGTTCATGTTGTCTAAGCTAACCAGAAGTCCTGAGAAGGATTTGATTTGATCCAGATGAAGCCTAGTGATGATGACTTTCTGAACAGAGAGCAGCAGAAGTCAGCACGGAGTCAGATATCGCTAGGGTCAGGCAGCATGGTCAGAGCTCATCCTCTAAAGTGCTCTGCTGCTGTTACTTTTGCTTTTTGACTTGAAGAAGGACTGGAGTTTATAAAGCGAAGAACATTTAACCATCAGACCCTATTCAACATGAAGGGAATCTAGCAAGAGCATCTTGCTACTGTAGTGGAGCCTTTAGGAGAAACCTCATCTGACAGGGTGCAAATGTCTTTCATTTTCTTTTTCAATTGAACAAGACTGGCAAGAGTTGTGGAAAGTGTACATGAAATAGTTAAACTGCAACATTAGTCAGGTTCCGATAAACATCCTAGAGAGCTCATAAAGAAACTCTGACAAATTAACTCATTCAAGAATGATGGAAAATAAACAACTTAGAAAACAGAAAATGTCTTCCAGTGTCAATACTGTGAACAGTAGTGTAAATATTCATTATATTTCTTCAACAAATTCTCTCAAAACAGTGGAATGACACTATGTAAATAACTGAAGGATATGACTCGTGATATTTCCAAAACGTTTCCTACAGGAAAATGTTCATGCAGAACTATTTGAGTGGCTAAAAGCTGAAGGTTAAATTCAACAGATTTGCATGTGAAAATTCTTAGTGCCACCTATTGGTAGAGACTAGAGACAGGAGTTAGTATGGTGCTACATGACCTCAAATACACTTTTCCTTTGAAAAATGGGGAGAATAAATATTTGTATTTCACATTTACAAGACTATTCCAGATTAGAATTAAACTCTTCGGAGACACACACGGAAATGTTCATTCCTGATTAATGCCTTTATTTCCCGTGCTGCTGCTACCTGCGAGCCCAAGGCAGTGACAGATGACACTCTGCACTACCAACCTACAAGCCACCCAATGCCCTGAGAGGGCTTCTGTTACTCTTGCCTCATTTTGCAGCATACATAGCATCCTTTCCATTTTCCAGAGACAATTTGTAAATGAAAGGCTTTAATGAAGCCTTGAACAATATGCAGTCCTTGCCAGAAAATAATTTGTGCTGAACCTCTTAAAAAACTCTACTGTTTGCCTTTTCATGGCAATGTATTTAAGTAATAATAATGTCTGCATGAAAGTCTATTACTACCTCTTTACCTCAGTACTTTGATATTTGAATGCAAATTTTCCTATTTAATTTTTATACCTCGGAAAGCAAACAAAAAAAAACAAACAACAAACCAACCAGCTGAAAAAAAACCCCAAAACCACACAAAAACCCAACCCCAAAAACCCAAACAACCCCCCAAAAAACCAACAAAAAAACCCCAAAAATACAAACAAACAAAAAACAACAACAAAAAACCCAACCTGAAAACCTAAAAGAAAATTATTGTGCTTTGTTAGCAGTGTTGATGTACTTGCAATAAGAAGGTAGAAAAATAAATTATGGAAGGAAAAGCTCCTAAATACGGTTATTTCTTGCCCTAAATCCTATCTTTTCTTCTGCTGATACTTGATGGGGAAGCCAGACAGTTAAAGGTGGCAAATTGACTTGCTCAGGATGGTAGGAGTCCTTCTTGTGGCAAAGGAGAGGGTAGAAGCAAATGCTCACAGTATGCAGGGGTGGCAGAGCCTGGTGAGACTTGCTTACACCATCTGCAACAAATACACTTCACTCAAAAGCATTCAGCAGCAGCTCAGCACCTGCAAACACGAGGGCTGAGAGTGTTTGTTGATGTAGTCCAGAACAACGCATTACCGAGGCAACATGGGGAAAGGCAAATTAGCAGAGAGGGTCTGGCAAAGCACGGGGACCTGCTGAAGCAGCTGTGCCCCAGAGTAGCTGTCAGGGGTCACCTAGAGGGTGAGGGGAAAGGAAATGCTCACAAACAAAAGTTTGCTTTGAAAATAGTGAGAGCATTTTCATCCCACCACTTTTTAAGTGCCTAGCTTATTAATTTCCAGTACAGGTTTTAATTAAACTTGCTAAAAAATTCCATGAAAAATGGATAAAACAGCACAATTGTTTCAGGAGGATTTGGCAGATAACTTGTTCAGAAAATGCTGTTTTTCAAGTAAGCCAGGAGCAAATGTAGTCAGTTCTAAGTATCATACAATTTAATACCATTTTAAAACTTCTAACAGTTAATAAACTAAATGACACAACTAATTGTGAAAAAACATGCTGAAATTGAATTTAATACATAAAGATAAGTACCATACAGTATATTTCAAGATTTTGTCACTAATTGCTCCATTTTTTTCGAAGACACAAATGTAAATTAAAATTGTATATTTTTCTATTGGAAGTAATTTAAAATTTGTGCATCTGAGAACAAAATCTCACTGTTATTCTTGAACTGTGTTGTTAAGAAACCAACTCTCTATGTGACAAGGAAAGGAAAGCTAGATCTAGGAAAACTTAAAAAAATAATAGATATCAGATGACTCCAGTGATTATCAGAATGTCAAAGCTTTTCAACAGCACTAATAAGCTCACCTTTCTGTACAGACTACTAAACTCCAAACACTGGCAGAAGCAATCACATAAAATACATATTAATAAGTATTTGCATGAAGATTTATTTCATTTGTAAAATATAATAGCTAGAAAAGCATATATCTTTAAAGCAGAGTTCTTAAAATGAAGGCTTTAATATCAACCTCATTAATTATGTGTGCTTGCTCTGAATTTAACCTCTTTGACATCTGCAGGGGTTTCAATACAACCCTGAGGTTAATGTGAATATACACAATTTTTTTCCAAATTGGATTTTAATGAGTATCAAATTAGAGATTCATTTAGAATTTTTCTTGGTTTGCACTAGTTTCAGATCCAATCTAAAGGAAATATAATGAGAAAGTCCAGAATTCTGGAGCCTGGAGAACAAAGATAAAAGATTAATGATAAGGTGTTGACATGACCTCTTTAAACTAGGGCAAAAATTTGCAGGTAGTGAATAACATACTCATAAAAATCCATTTCTGTTGATAATCTGAATGCCATTTCACCCTTAAGTACATTTATTCTGAATGCCCTGGGAAGCAGCTATGGCTGTACATTTATCTGAGATACACAGTTATTGAGTAACCACACAGCAGCCTCATGATCCATATAGGTACTGCAGTCTCAAGGTATTAATAAAGGATTAATGTTGCTGTATGTGTGCTGTCCCCTGTTTTTTATGGCATCCTCAGACATGATGACATTTCCAAGCCATTGGTGCTCATACTTGTTATTCCCGATACTAAAACAAAAAATAACTAATCATTTAGTTCTCATTATTTAATGCTTGTAAACACTAATTCAATTAAAAAAATAAAAAAAAAGAAAAAGTGTGTCTGCAGTCCTTGTTATTTGTCTTACTTCTAATACCATAAAAGCAGTGAGATGGAGAAATCTAAGCCATTGCTATATGAAAACTATAACTTGTAGGTATAACAGTGAGTATTGCTATATTTTGTCTGAGGCTTGCTTAATCATGATTTTTAGGGTTTTTTTAGATCCTGCTTATCCAAGAACATATGAACTACTCCAACTGTTACAATTAACCATGTCACAAAATCTTTTTCATCTTCTGCTGGAGAAACACCTTGAAGACTTCTGTGGTTCTTATCAATACTGCCATCAACAGAAATGAAAATGTTCCAGAAGCACTCCCAAGTTTGAATAGAACTGAAGATCTTTCAAGTTGATAATTAAACCTCTGGAGAAAAGAAAAGTTTCATTTGATAGGGCAAAAGTATGGGCAGAGTATTTGGAAAGGGAAGGGATGAGAAGCAGCCAGATAAGCAGGCTGCTACAGTTCTGGCCATAGCTATGGGCTGTGCAGTGACAGTTTCAACTCCTTACTGCCTGATATACCAAGCTACAAGCTCTGTATTTAACTAAATACTTTTATCCATTTGAAAAAGAAAAAAGTGAGCAAGACTGATCTAGAAAGAATCTAGAATGTTCACTTGACCTGGGCAAAAAAAAAATATGATGTGATGTCATTCAGCTTTTGTTGATTTTTTTGTTTGTTCGGTTTTTGGTGTTGGTTTATTTGTTGTTTGTTTGTTTTCGTTTGTTTTTGGTTTTGTTTTTTTTTAATTACTGCCTTTTGCATTTCTTACTGGCTCATAACTGTCCTTCAATACTTTTGTTTGTTTTTTTCCACGATCTGACATGGACACATTTCTTTATGCACTTCAGAGAATGCATAGATGCAAAAGACAGCCCTGAAAAAAGTGTCCAGAGCACTGGCAGTGCTACACATGAGCAGAGCTTCACCTGAGTCTCAGTGCTCAGCCCGGAATAGGCTGTCTGAGCATTCTGCATAGATGTATGCTTTGTTGGGCTGCACTGTTTGTTTTTCACTGCCATTTTCCAAGCCAAACTGGACATGGGAAGCTCACTGCTTACCTATAGCCTCCTGTTCCCATTAGGATGTCCCCCCTTTAACCTTTTGACTTTCCTGCATCTATTCACTTTTGCTAGGCGTTTTTTTCTTTTCATTTAATTACAAAGTGCTGAATTAACTGTGGACTTTAAGGAATAAGAAATCCATACACCATAAGAATATGTATTTTTCACCATTCCGATTGCAAAAATTATTTCCAAATGTTCCTATAACAGGTACACATACATAGCACAAAATAAGGAGCCAGAACATTCACTGAAGAGAACTTGTAATAGAGAACATATCTGGTAATATTTCACTGACTCTAGTATTATGTTTTTAAAAATTTTGATGAATACAAAAATTTACAGATGCAGCAAAAATTATAGTTTTTCTTCTGCTACTTAACGTCACAGACATATTACTATTTTTATTTCAATTACTTACTAATTTTCAAAAATCTTTTAGGAAAATTTTCCTGGCATTTTATGTGATTTGGAAAGCTTGCAGTCCCACCTGCAGCTTATCATCATTTTGGCACTGAATTTGTTTTTGACCTTTCCAGATCTAGATAATTCTGCCAGGCCATCAGCCAAAAATGACACTGGATAGAGATAAGCTACTATTCAAAATCACAAGCAACTTTGCTGGATTATCACACATAAAAATGTTTCTAGGTTTTGCAAAAATAACAAGTAGTGAGGGAGTTTTCAGTGAAGAGGAATCACTGCCTGCCAAGAGAAATATCTGGTGTATTGTCTTACTTGAACTGAAAAAAAGAATACATGGGGAGAGCTTCTCTAGTAATTAAACCAATGACCAGGGATTCTTGCCCATGAAAGAAAAGAAGCAAAATAAGACAATGATGACTCATATTACAGCAGATAGACTATTTTGTTGGCAACTTGTGAGACGCTGAATGATTATATTATTGGGTTGGAACCAGCACAAGTGTGTGTGTGTGTCCGGGGGGAGCAATCAGGTAGAATCTAACGGAGGTCAGGCTGTAGACCCCATGCCATCCTTTGCAGCCTCCTGGCACAGCCCTGGACCAGTGGTCAGCCAAAAGGCAGCCTGGGAGCCCACCTACACACCCCACACCCCATACCCCATCCCCTGGAGCCCCTAACCCAGCCTCTGCCTGGCTACACCACCCCTCACTCTGACCTGGAGCCTCCAAGTGGCCAGTGGGCTGGAAGTCCTGTCTGGGAGGGATGGCCACAGGGGCCCAGAGCATTCAAAAACAGCACATGGTCTCTATTTCTCCCTAGACTTACCTCCATCATGTGGAAGCTGGATTTGCAAAGGACTCTCTGGAGGTAGCTGTGATCTTCCCTTAATCTCTTTTCTCCCCTTCTTTACTCCTTTTTCTTCTCTTAATCTCTTTTCTTAATATTTTGGGTAACTTAAGACTGGTGGGTTGGATTTTGCTAAGTTGTGTGGGTTAGCTGGGTCAGTGCTTTGTGGAATGCTTTGTTTTGCTTATGTGTTACCCCCTTCAACTTTTGCTAAGATCTCTTGTTTTCAAGTAAAAGTATCCCCTGAGAAAACTTGTGTATTGCCTTCTCTTTATATTACTTCAAGAAATTTAGAGCTCTTCAAAACATTCGGGGGGTGAATTTTTGGAGCCTTGTATATTTTTAAAAGTAAAACTCCTGGCTGAGATTGTCACCCCAGAGCTGGGGTCTTAAACAACTCCATTAAGTGGATTTTCTGAGATACTCAAACGAAAAGTCAAACTGAGACTTGACAGCCTACCAGTAAGAATGATTGAAATTAAGGTTTGGCTTAAAAAAGCCTGTATTGTTAACTAGAGACAGAGCACAAACCTAGAGGGTACCTGCAATATAAAAAATTCAGCTGAGCTAGAACAGCAGGGAACAAAGTATTTACTGTATGTGATCAAGTATATTTCATTCATAAATGGAATAAAGTGGTGGGATCAATGAAGTCCATCTACACCAGTGCATGCAGCATGGGCAGCAAAGAGAAGGAGTCAGGGGCCATTGCTTTGAGGGAAATGGGGTTGTTTATTCTAGAGTAAAGGAGACTCTGGGCAGACCTTCTCATTCTCTACAACTACCTGAAAGAAGATTAGACACGGGTGTGGGTCAGTCTCTTCTCCCAAATAACAAGCAATGAGACAACAGAAAATGGCCTCAAGTTGCTGCAGGGGAGGTTTAGATGGGATATTAGGAAAAAATTTTTCACCATTGTCAATCACTGGAAAAGGTTGCCCAAGGAAGCAGTTGAGTCACTATCCCTGGAGGTATTTAAAAGAAATATAGATGTGGTGCTTAGGGGCATTCTTCAGTGGTCACCTTGGCAGCTCTAGATTAATGGCTGGACTTAGTGATATTAAAGTTCTTTTTGCAACCTAAGTGATTCTGTGAGTCTGCATTTTTCTGGTGTAAAATGTGTGTTAAAGTACTTTCTTGCACTTACCTTACCAAAACCCTACAGCTTTCAGGAAGAATTCTTCCTGGTTTTGAATTCTTATTACTTTTGATGACCTTGAGGTTTAAAATAAGATTTCATAATTTATGATGTTTGAACATATTTCATAAATAAAAAGAAAGAAAAACTTGTAAAGGACTTCAAACTTCATATTCTTGGCTTAGTTCAAAATAAGAACAGGAATCCAAACTTGCAGAATTAGTAAGGAAGACAAAAAAATTCCTGTTTATGCTTTTAGCTAGTCCCAGTCTTTATTTGTTAGATTTTTACCATGAATTTGTTTAGTTAAAAGAGAGTTTCAAGAAGTTGTATTACATGTAAATTTTAGTGTAGGGAATTGCTTTTCTCAACCCCAGTCATGCTTTACTTTTAATGTGCAGGCTATTAGCTCAGCATGTTTTTTTGCCATGGTAATGTCAAGCACCAAAAGCAGAACAGCAGCAGTGCTCCTCATGGTGTTACATCTGCAAATGTTTAATGAATAGAGCAGCTTTCACGTTTCAATACATTTTTAATTATATTTGGCTGAAAAGAGAAAGCATGACCTAGCTTAAAATGTATCTCAGTCAGATCCCTGGTATTTAAGCAAGAAATTGCCTCACTGGAATACAAAATCTGTCTAATTGTTTTAGAGAATTCACACTAGGATTAAGTTTTCTAAATGTTCTCATTGTGGATACTGTGGTGTGTTTTCTTTCATTTTACCCAAGGACTTTTGCAGTCACATCTTCTGAAGTCTCCACTGGCAAGGATAATGTTGCTTGTTTTTTGTCAGTGAAAGTGATCGTGTCAGTCAGGGAAAGTGATGGTATAGTCTATGACAGCCATATTATGACTGTGAGATGGCTCTGACCAGCTGGCTTTCATGATTTTTTTTTCATAGGTTGAACTCCTCCTTTGCCTCCCACCTTCGGCTCAGTCTCCACTCACCCTTGACAGTAGAATTATTTGCAGAATGTCAGCAAGAGGTTTTCAGGAAAAGGTACCAAAGATAATTTTTCTTGCTTGAGTGGATGACGTTGGCTACAGAAGCAAGCAGAGAATTGTACCTCTGTGCTAAGGAACCAACTCCCTGCTGTACAAAGCTCCTCTTCCAGAAGCCCAAAGCCTGCAGCCCAGAAGCCAGATACTCATCACAGCATCTATCCCATTCCGTGATCTGAAGCAGAGAAGCTTGCTTACTGCCTGGAGATATTTTCTCCATATTTTTTTCCCACTTCCAGATTTTCCAGAAATTAGGCTCAATCTGCATTTTGAGCTTTCATCAGCATCTCTTCTGTCACTCAGTAGTATCAATTCAGAGCAGTGTAACACATACCTAGCATACATTGCTACAACACACTGATGGCCAAAGCATATCGTAGGCCCATCTGGCCCGTGGTTGAAATGCAGGAAACCTGAATTACAACATCCCCTTTACATTTTTAATTAGTTTCTCATACATTGTATCCTTCTTTTACCGGTTGTCGTTTTCTATTATGTATCTATGAGGCACTTTTGGAGCTAATTAATTATTTATATATTACCAATTTAGATCTTAAACCTATTTCCCCCTGTTCTCTGAAAAACTCCCTTCTACCATGCAATGTTCCTCAAAGCAGGCCAACTACCAATCCTTAACTTGCATTATCAACTTCTATTCAACTACTTTATGCCTGTCTTCTAGAAAGCTGAAGTATCAGGACAAACCCATATAACAAAATGTAAATACATTCAAAGTGTATACATTTAAAAATTCAGATAAAATGTTTTGGATATGTTCTGTCATGTTTTCGCTTTCCTTTCTGTGTGTTTACTCCTTTACTGCATTTATAGGCAGGAATTAAAATCCCTATGATCTTTTGTTTTTCTAGGCTAAAAATCAAGCTTTTTTCAGTCCCTGGTCACACAGAAAGCTCCCCAGCCTCTTCACATCCTAAAAGTCTTTCATTCTACCTCCTTAGTTCTGTATTTCCTCAAAATATGAGCGTAAAATTGTAACAGGTAGTGTGCCCAGCCTATTATACCTTAACATTAATACTTTACTGTCATTACCATTTTATATTGGGAATAACTCTTCTTAAGACTTAATCTGCCCAACACATGGCCACTGTGTATTAGTGGGCTGTATTCCTTCATTAATTTTTGTATCTAGAGAGTTCCCATTTTGTCAAAAAGTCCTATGTGTACTTTGCATATTGTGCTGCACTATTTCTCTAAGGTCTTACTTTTATTCTCCAGACTTTGAAGCCATCCAGCTCTTCCTGTGTAACATCATAATCTCTCATAATAATAATTTTAACAGTGTTTTTCAACACAGCATCTCTGGCAACTTTAAAGTGTTCTCTTGCTCTTTGTGATGAAGTCATTAATACTAATTGCCTGCTTTTCATGGGAAAACAGATTTATTATGCAACCACTGTTCTCTAAATAGAATGCAGAGGGCTCTTGATTTTAACAACCTGCAGTCAGCTTTCACAGTTGATAACAGTTTGCAGATAAAAATCAATCAGCCATACTTGACTGGGCTGTATAACTGTCCTACCATGCTTAACTAGGCTTGTAAAATCACCCCTTATCCAATATTCCTGCTGCTTTTATTTACATAATCATTTTCACTCCTCTTTTTGTTAGTGTTTTGAATACCCATGAAAATTAGTAATTCCTTAAACCAGAGTTATGATCAAAGTTAGCCTTTTATATATGTCAAATTTTCAATCTTCACCCCTAAAAGAAAAAACACCTAGAAATGTGTTTGTTTCCTTTCAGAAGGATACTTCTAAGATTTTCAAATATTTTGAAAACTATCATAAAAAAGGCATTAGATGTTATTCTAAAACTCATTTTTAATTAACTTCCTGATTATTTTACTAAATTATTCTATGTACATGAAACTCATATATTCAGTAAGTCTGGGTTTTTAGTGGACTTTATGCTGATAAGAAATATTTTTTAGTACTTTGTTTCTGGAGTGTGACAGGAGATTTTAAAAAAATCTATAAAATCAATCATATGATTTCTGTGAAAGTGTAATGAGATACACAGCTGAAAATAGCTATATAACGGTCTGTAAGTTTATATGGATCCCATACTACATCAAGGAGAAAATACATTAATTCAACATTTTTTTAGAACAAGGAGGTGGGAAAGATGCATGGAAGAAAATTCAGAGAGGCCCTGAGTGCAAGGACTGATAATTTTTCCCAAGCTCCATCAGGTAGCACTGGAGGAGAAGAAAAAANAAAAAAAAAAAAAAATCCTCCTGCTATGTTGTAAATTAAGGATTACTTGCTGAGTTTTACCTTTCTTATACACTTTGTGGAGCAAGTTTAAAAAGGCTTTCTTCTGTGAGATGTCACTAGGGAATGGCATGTGCTGAGGTCTGCTGTCTCTGAAGTGGATGGATACAGATGCATCCATTTTCCTTCTTCTCTTTCTCTATAGTTACCTCTAGATTCAAGGGGTAAAACCTGTGCGGAAAGCAAACCAGTATAAATGCTGAAGTTAAGCATAAGTTACAGTACCCTGATGGATATGAATCAAAGTGTACAACACTTAGCACAATGGGATTTTTAAAAGACTCTCTTTGGAGAAGTACCACTGCAGCGAAATGCTCAGCTACCTCAACCTTATTTCACCTGCAGCAGAAATGATAACTAGGAATTTACGGTTCTCCCATTCTGGGGTCCTCAGCCAGGGACTGAAGTGGAACATGACATAGCTCTTAACACCGTATGTCTGAGAATATACTGTAACTGATGCTTCAGAGGAACTGTAATCCATAGTACGAATATCTTGGGAACAATTACTCTTACTTGTCAGGTGAAGTGAGGAGTTAATATCATAAAAAATAAGAATGATATCTTTCACAAGGAGTTTTGCAGGTAAGTTGTACTTTGCACAAAAAAGTATTTCTCTGAACCATTTCAAATACAGTGATCTTACTGTCTGTGAATGCTTTCCAATACTTATATTACAGGAAGGGCATAATAACATTCTTTTTAAAATTTCTGATTTAATATATATCTTTACCATTACAGCTTTCACTCTCATGACAAAACTGCTCCCCACTCCCTTCAAACTAATTACTCCTGCTGCTTTCAACATTTCTTTTTAGGGAAATTCTTAATCTTCTAGACTTCAGTAATTTTAATTGCCCTTCTCAGGACTTTCTGTGTGTGTGAAAAGTTTTAAATTGGTCCCTCTGATATGCAATACTTTGCATTTCTCCATATTGAATTTCAGCTGCCATTATGTAGTGTAATTACATAACAGTTTCAGAAAGTCTTTCTTCTTTCTGCCCAAATCTTGTCAAACCTAAATAATTTTGTCCTTTAAAGCCTCATGACAGGATTATTCCTGTTTGATCGAATCAGTGAAGAGCATTAGAGAATAAGGAAGACCATGCAATCAATTAAAGAGTAGAAAATAATCAGAGGTTAGTAATTTCGGTGTATTATATTACTGCACAAGAGAATGTGAATTAACTGAGAGATAATACAAGCTGCGCTGGTTTTGCCTGGTATAGAGTTAATTTTCTTTAGCATAGGTAGTAAGAGGATATACCTTGTGTTTTTTTTTTGATGGAAAGTGTTAATAACACAGGGACATTTGTTTGTACTGCTGAGCAGATCTCACATGGAGACAAGGCATTCTCTGCTCCTCACCACACCAGCAAGGAGGCTGAGGAGGCACAAGCATTTGGTAGGTGCCACATCTGGGACAGTTGACCACAACTGACCCAAGGTATTTACCATACCGTATGGCATCATGCTCAGCATATAGAGCTGGCAGATGAAGAAGGAAGGAAGGGACTTTCAGAAGGATGGTATTTGTGTTCCCAAGTCACCAATACATTTGATGGAACCCTACTTTCCTGGGACTGGCTGAACGCCTTCCTGTCCATGAGAAGTGCTGAATTAATTGCTTGATTTTCTTTGCCTGTGTGCTTGGATTTTGCTTTACCTGTTAAACTGCCTTTATATCAACCCCTGAGTTTCTCACTCTCCCCCATCTAACCAAAAAGCAGTGAGTGAGCACCTGTGTGGGACTCTGTTGCTGGCTGGAGTAGGAAAACAATTTTCCCTTCCTGTGCCTCTGAATTTAGAAGAACACATCTGTTGTTATACTTCATTGCAAGAAAGCTGAAACTATTCCTTCAGTGACACTTGACCACACTGAAACTATTCTTCATATATATATATATATATATATATATATATAGGTGTAAAACACTGTAAGGACATTTATGCATACATTAGAAAGGAGGAAACAAAGATAATTAGTTAATTTATCTAGGAGAAATGACACATGGCAATCCCCCAGTAGGTGTCAATAAATTCTCTTTTCATGTCTTGACAAAGAGCACAGGACAAATATTTTAAATACATGAAATACATCCAAACTTGTCAAAACAAAGCAGCTTTTCAATAAAAATGTTTAGATGGGACTGTGAATTCAGGTGTAAATGACAGTTTCTCTTCATATTGGGCAAGACAGATTTTCTGTGACTTGCCATGGAAAAAAAAAATCATCATTTCTACAATGCATTTTAACATAGGACAGGGTTGTCTCAGTTATGTCTCCGGGATACCTGAGATAGCTGATACAGCAGTTTTGGGGGCTCAAAACTGCGAGGTCGTGCTTGGATTTTGCTTTACCTGTGTGGTGTCAGACCCACCACAGACATGAAGATTAATAACCTCCCTAGCTAAACAGCTAGTGAACGGCAGCCTTTTGGGACTGCACTTGTCAACTTGGATACCTTCTTTTTTTATTTAGCCATTAGTTTACAGGCTCAGAGGCATAACTTAGAAGTCCTTATTACATTCTGAGGTATTTAAGTACATTTCCTATTGCTTGCCCTGTCCATTTTGTTTTAATACCAGTGCATATTACAGACATAAATGCAGTTTCAGTTCCAGACAGGTGATCCTTACCTATTCTACATTGGAAGAATATAAGATTTTACAATCAGAAAAATATGCTGCTCAATTTGTGTATTAGAGAACTCCTGCCTCTGGATACCTTACACTAGGACTTTTTCATTAGAAATTATTTGGATGAGGAGATTGAGTGTGCCCTTCATAAGTTTGCTGGCAACACTATGTTGATAAGAATATAAATCTGCTGGAGGACAGGGAGGCTCTGCAGAGGGATCTGGACAGGCTGGATCAATGGGCTGTGCCCAGTTGTATGAGTTTCAAAAAGGCCAAGTGCTGGGTCCTGCACATGGGTCACAACAACCCCCTGCAGTGCCATATGCTTGGGAATAAGTGGCTGCAAATCTGCCCAGCAGAAAAGGACCTGGGGATGTGTGGGAGCCTTTGCCATATTGGAGGGATATTAGCACGACTTGGCACGGGAAAGAAGGTGTTTGTAGTCTTGATAAGACTCAGCTGAAGGACAGTCTGTGGGAAAGCAGTCGCTTAAGCAAGTAGAAAAACAGAATGTGCAAGCAGGATAAAGGGAAAACAATGTGCAGGTGTTGTGATACAGCCAGCCACTTGGAGGTAGTCTTGAGAGCGTGGGAATGTGTATGCTCAAATGGGTATATATATCACTAGAAGTGGAGAATAAAGTTGGATTTGAATGTGCATCATATTGATGTGTGTTGTTCATTTCTCGCTCATAATACTAAGGCCGTGGCAGGGATGCTGATTGACATCTGGCTGAACATGAGCTGGAAGTGTGTTCAGGTGGCCAAGAAGGTCAGTGACATCCTGGCTTGTGTCAGAAATGGTGTGGCCAGCAGGACAGGGAAGTGATGATCCCCCTGCACCTGGCACTTGTGAGGCTGCACCTTGAGTCCTGTGTTCAGTTTTGGGCCCCTCACTACAAAAAAGATAGTGAGGCACTGGGACGTGTCCAAAGAAGGGCAACAAAGCTGGTGAAGGGTCTAGAGACTAAGTCTTGTCAAGAGCAGCTGATGAAGTTGGGTTTGTTTAGCCTGGAGAAGACAAGGCTGAGGGAGACATCATAGCTCCCTACAACTACCTGAAAGGAGGCTGTAGCAAGGTGGGGTTCAGTCTTTGCTCCCAGGCAACAAGTGATGGGACAGGAGAACATAACCTCAAACTGCACTAGGGAAGGTCCAGGTTGGACATCAGGAAGAATTCTTTCCCTGGTGGTTAAGCATTGGAAGGGGCTCCTCAGGAAGATTTAGCCTGGAGAAGACAAGGCTGAGGGAGACATCATAGCTCCCTACAACTACCTGAAAGGAGGCTGTAGCAAGGTGGGGTTCAGTCTTTGCTCCCAGGCAACAAGTGATGGGACAGGAGAACATAACCTCAAACTGCACTAGGGAAGGTCCAGGTTGGACATCAGGAAGAATTCTTTCCCTGGTGGTTAAGCATTGGAAGGGGCTCCTCAGGAAGATGGTGGAATCACCATCTCTGGAAGCATTCAGGAAACAACTGGACATGGCTTGTACTGCTTTAGTTTAGTTGGCATGTTGGTGTTTGGTCAGAAGTTGGACTCGATGATCTTAGAGGTCTTTTCCTGATTCTGTGATTCTATACTTAAGTCTGTCTCACACGGGTGACTAACAAAAAGATTGAAAAATGCTTGGATCTTAATTTATTACAGTGAAAAGTTCCACAGTCATTGTCAAGACGGGCTTGTGTTAATGTTGTTCCTTTACAAACAGATATTACCTTAGGTCAAAAACTCTGAAGTGAGAAACAGTTCTTTCAAGGAAATCCTGAATTCAGTTATGCCTCTGCAAAATTGTATTTATTCGTTGTAACAGTGTATCTGTTTTCTTTGTCTATATATATTTTGCTTTTTTTTGTATTTTATAGCACATAATTGGAATATTAAATTCTTCAAATCATAATGGAAATTTGATTAGTTTACATCAAGGAAGTTATCTAAGATTTGCATTTTGAAAGAAATCAAACTCACTTCTGTTGTAATGACCTAACAAATTCATCTTCTGTGGAAAAGAAATGATCATTACATAGATACTTTGTCTCATGCACCTGCACAGCTAGAATCTCTCAGCAGCATTTTTCTCGTTCAACCAAGCATCCCTTGAGCTCTGACTCAGAGCCTTTGCCTCATTCCATTTGCTTCCTGATAGACTTTCACTACCTTTGTGAATTAGTTATCTTCAGGAAAAAAATTCCTCTAACAAAGCAAAAAGGGAGTTTTACAAGACAGACTGGAATATCTCATTTGGACGTTGGCAAATGAAGCAATCAGAGGAACTGGCCAGACTGCTAAGCATTTATTTATGTTGAGAATCTCAATCAATAATTAGGGTGTTGCTCCAAATATCTATGCATTTGTGTAATTTTAGCTTGTGAACTCACAGCCAGCCTCTTTTTCTGCAAGACAATTGCCTTTAGTCCCAAAAGCTCCCATCAATGCAATGTAGGATACATTCTCTACTTGGCCATGGCCATTGCAGGTGTTGGAAGGTCTATTTGTTTCCCCTGGTTGTGCCTTAACTGCTAATCAGAAAACAGCTGCTGAAAAATAATGTCCCTGAAGCAGAGCAAGGGCAGCAGATGTAGCAGGTTTGGCGTGTTTGTTTTTTTTCTACAGATGCTTCAGAAGTGCAGCCTGGATGTTATTACAGATGTCTCAGAGCAAAGGACAGCCTAGCAGGGAGGGTATGTACAGGGCATTGCTGCAAAAACAATGCCAAGGGGAAAAATGGGTTTATCCTGCACTGTTTGGCACAGTGAGTTCACAGAGACTGTGAGCTGCAAGTCATGGGAGTGTGGGACTGGTTTCCTTGGAAATAGGTAGTGGTTTCACCTTGCCTGGAGCCCACAGTGTGGAGAGGTCCCAGACTGGACAAGAGGGTGTCTGGAATCAGGGGCGTAATGCTGCCTTCTCTAAAGTTATGCTCAAAAAGCAGACTACATAGAATATTCGGCAGAGGTGTAAGTTCAGGCATAGAAGCTTTTGGTCTTCCCGAATCAGTATCATCTAAAAGACACTTTAGGATAAAAGAATCTCACATATTTAGCAGATGGGCCATGCAGAAACATCTGTAGTGTCTGAATAATTTCAGTGCAACTTTTACCTTACCCAGATTTTACTGAGGCTGCCATGATGCCACACGACTGAGACTTTAAAAAGACTTATCCAATATTTAAATTATTACTTTCTTTTTTTTTTTTTTAATACATCAATTCAAATATAGCTAAATATGCAAGCCAGTACTTTTCAGGAAGGGTCATATTGTGCCCTGTTCTGAGCTAACATGTTTTTATTCATGTGGACAATGTTTTTGAAAATCAGATTCTACGCCTGTAAAGTGGGAGCTGCAAACATGCTTGAATACTGCCTGAATTATAGTCTTAGAAAGCTATGTTTTGCATGGTACAGGAAGAGGTTAAAATAAGGTTATGCAGTAAAAGTGTTATCTAGCAAAACAGGTTACTAACTAGCTGTCTCTGCCTACAGAGTCTCTCCTGTCTTCACCTTCCAATCCCATACAGGAATTTTATTTAGGTTTCTGCATTGCTTTGAGATTATACTTCAGACTTTTTTAAAATCTATATAATTACTGTCCTTTGAAAATTTTGTCTTTGGAAACTGTTTCCTAGCAACAATGTGTTTATCATTCTCAGGCAAGGAAATGACATCTTGCCATTCAGAAACACTAATTGTGAAATTTTTTAAATTTTTTTTCCCTAGAAAAGGAAATAGCATGCACTCAATGTAACACTAAATTAGAAGGAACAGAATAAAGAAGGAATAATGTCAAACACAACTGGGGGAAAAAAACCTAATCATATCTATTTGCATATGATGATTGAGTTTTTTCCCATTGAGGCTGTGGCTGACTTATAAAAACAAAGTAATAGTTCCCAGACAGCTATAACTGACTAATATTCATTATTTTTTAAAAAGCAAAGATGTAGAATAAGGTAAATTCAGAGAATATTTACTAAAACTTTGAAGATATTTTGTAATGGAAGTATAATTCATCTTTCTTTGTTAACATCCGCAAAGTGTCCTCAGCAAAGTGTCTTGCACCTGATGCGTGTGAAGAGAAGACCTATGCATCTTACCAGCTGGTGACTATGGGTCCTTAATTCCAGTGATAGTTGTACAGTCCTGTCAGAGCTTCATTTGCCACACGCAAGATTAGTTTCTGTGGAATGTCATTAGGGTGGCATTTTTTCACATTTTGTTCAGTGCTTCTAATGCATCCATTTAAAAATATTTTCTCAGCATGAACTTCAGAGAGACTAAATGAATTAGACTTCAAAAATGCTTGATTATACATCATGCTTTGTTACTAAATAGCTGAAATAATATTGGCATGATGGCTTATCTTTAACCAAACCGTTTTGCCTTTCTTATAAGTGGGGATGCTCAGCAGGATGGCTGTCCTAAGCAGTTCTCCAGATGTCTGTGTTTGTATGTGACTGAGGACAAATATTGTCTGAAGACACAGTGGAGAGCAATTTCTCTAATGCAAAGTTACTACTAGAATCAATAACATGTTCATGCAGAAGTCTATAGATATGTATGGTTTATTATGCTTTGTATTACACTTTCTTGTATATTGATAACAGATTGGATGTATAGTACTTGAAATCATTTGATCTTAAGCATTCAGCTGTATCATACTGGCCTTTGAGGTTCATATTTTCTCTTTTTCCCTGAGCTTCCCTGTCCTTTTAGTGATCAATGAGGCAAACAACTTAAGTGGGTAGGCATTGAAGGCAAAATACCTTGTGGTACTATTGGGAGAAAGCAAATTGATTTTACATGAGAGGACAAAATTAATTATTGGTGGAAGAACAAATATTATTTCCATATTTCCTTTTAATTACACAAATCATCACTTACAAACTGCTCTCAGAATAATAGCTTGATTAGCATATAGACAGAAAAATAAGTAAAAAATCTTAAATAACCTGCATTTAACAGTAAAATTTTGTATTTAAAAATGTTCATAAGTATTTTCATCAGCCTCCTTTGTCATGGCCCTTTTGATCAGAGAAGCAGGAAGAAAATTAAAGCAGGATTCAGCTGTGAATTTTGAACTCTGAAAGTTGTGCTATCAATGAATTGCACAATTAAAAAAAATCAATAGACAAAAATTATTCATTTTGTTTAAACCAGAGCAGCTTTGTAAAATATGTAAAGTACTTCACAATAACAGTGTAAAAAAATTTCTCCTTTCCTGACCTTGATGTTGAAGAAATAAATAATAGCAATAGTTATCTGTAAAAAACAGAGTTCATAGTGCTGCTTTTAGCATATTTTCATAGCTTTATGAGGAAGCAGCCTTTCTCAAACTAAAATCCATTTTATGAATAAGAATACGCACCAATACTGTGAAAGGAAGCTCCACATACTCAGTGGTTTTCATCTTGAAATCAGTAAAAATGTATTGATGTCAAACTATTTTTTGTGACAATATAACAGCACCAAGTCATAAATTTAGTTTTGATCTGGTGTAACAGCTTGACCAAATGCCCCTGACCTTGGGGAGTGGGGCAGAGTAGGGAATGGAGAATGGTGACCCTACAAACCCCCTGCATGTCTGTGGGCTACATGGTGTCTGGGTGCACAGGCTTGATTTTCAGCAACTTGTCACGTAGTTTTGCCATTTCTGCTGCACAGAAAGGTGGAGGTTACTCAGTGTTCCCTTTCTCTGTGGCCTCAGATCCACCATTTTTCCTTTCTCTGTCTGCATCTTTCCTTTGTGCTGATCTCTTCTCTCTGGTATCCAGTGACGGATATGTGGGAATGGTTCAGAGCTGCTCCAGGGGACATTTAGACTGGACATTAGGAAGCATTTCTTAACTGAAAGGGTGGTCAAACACAGGAGTAGGCTTCCTAGAGCACCAAGCCCGTCTGTTTAAGATGCATTTGGACAATGGCCTCCACTAAGAACAAATCATGCCTGACTGATCTTGTGGCCTTCTATGATGGACTGATGACAATTGTCAACCATGAAAGACCAACAGATGTCATCTAGCTAGACTTCTGTAAGGCCTTTGATACAGTCCCACATGATATCCTTTCCTCCAAATTGGAGAGATGTGGATTTGATGGATAGACTATTCAATGGATAAGGAATTGGCTGGATGGATGCCATCAGAAAGTTGTGGTTAATGGCTCTTTGTCCAGGTGGAGGCCAGTGACAAGTGGTGTCCCACAGGGCTCAGTTTTGGGACCAGGGTTCATCAATATCTTCATTGGTGACACAGACAGTGAGATCCTGTGTATCCTCGGCAAGTTTGCAGGTGACATGAAGGGAGTGATGCAGGTGACAGAACAGAAAAGTGGGATGTCATTCAGAGAGACCTGGAAAAAACTTGAGAAGAGAGCCTGTGGGAACCTCATGAGGTTCAGCAAGTCCAAGTGCGAAGTGCTGCACCGGGGTCAGGGCAACCTCAGACATGAGTACACACTTAGAGGTGTCACTGAGAGCAACTATGCAGAGAAGGGCTTGGGGGTTCTTGTGAGTGAAAAGCTGCCATTAGTCACCTGTCTGCTTCTGGCTATTGTGGATCCTGTGGAACACATTTCACTAAACAGGTGCTAAGTAGACCTGAAGACTGCTGGGGCATTTGTTTACATAAGTAGGAAAGGGAAATTTGCATTAGATGCTTCATTTGATGTATTTCTTTCATATCCAGTGCTATTTATCAAATAAAGACAATATATGACATGCATTTGTTCAACATACAGTCTTTCTATATGAAATTGGAGTTGCCTTGACATGACACACTTCAATTCTTTGACTGCATAGGCTAACTCTGATTCAAATCCTTAAGGTTTCAATTTTGAAATTGGTTTTCTAGCTTTGCAGTGCTTGCCAACAACCAGTTCTGTTGACAAATGTTATTTCATTTAAGTTTATCTGTTAGAAAATTCATGGAAAGGGGAAGGCCTAGGCAGAGTCAAAGTGAATAATTTAAAAACTGAAAATGTTTACTGAATATTTCTGCAGCACTCCCTCAGCTCCACCTGAGATGTTTTAGTGTTTTCAGGACACTGTTAGATGATAGTGTGTGAAGAAAGCAGAGCTACTTGAAAAATTAGTGAAAGAGACATGAAAACTGCATAAAACAAAGACAATTTTGAATTCTAATTAATTGATGGCAGTGTTTCAAGTGGGTTGATGGACAGAGAGTAAAAGACTTAAGAAAACCCAATTGTTCTGGCTACATAAAGATGGAATTGAACATATGACAAGGCATTGCTGAAATTGCCATACAAGGAGCAATTAATTTTTATAAAATCTTACATGAACCAAATAAACTAATAAAAATTAATCAATTACAAGCTCCAAAATCACATATTATCAAGATTGTGCTTTTATGTGTGAAAAGGAAAAAACAATGCTTGAACATAATGAGCAGTTTATGTAATTGAATGATCTTCATTGGCTTGTATGCATAAGCATATATGTGCAGAATGAAGTGAGCTAAAAAATACAGACAATGTAATTTAGTGGAAATTGCAATCATCACAACCCTAGGTGGTTACTAAAAGAATAATATCTGATGTCAGGATGAAAAAGGACTTGGCAAGGTAACCTGTTTTAACTTTACCCCAGACTTTGGAGTAGACCTCAGTCTTTTTTTGAGCTGATGCCAAAATTGCAATGTGTTGTCTTTCTCCATTCATTTTCATGGTAGTTACAGAAAAAATATTGAAGCATGTTTTTTCACCAATTTAAATACAGTGGGAAATCTTAGTTGAAATATTTTTATAAAAAGTATTCTAGAGTTGATGGATTTCTGAGACTAGAATTCTACTCTCACGTCTTTCCTGAGTGCATAAAAAGGAAAAAGCCATGCAGGATGTGCGTGAGCCAACCTGGCTGTAGAGTGCTTCAAGGAAGGGTGATGAGGGGTTCTATGTATTGAACAATCTACGTCAAAAATCTCCTATGCTGCTGCCAAAGCATCTACCATTAACTAACGCAGGCAAAGGAGGGACTAGAAGGGACCCCTGAGAGAAGATGAACCCATCAGGTCTTGCTTTCCAATTGTCAACTGATAACAAGGCTCAGAAAATGTTTTCTCCAGGACTCAAAAGAAAGATCACAACAGTTTTGAATTTTATTGACCTTGTTCGTTCTGATTTTTTTCTATGATTTATTGTGGAAGGGGTAAAGATGCTAGGAGGCCCAAGCTAATTGAAGAAAGAAGATCAGCTCTTTGAAAATATTCATAATCAAGATAAAACATTTCATCATGTAAATGCAAATGGTCTTACATTGGTCTTTTGAGTAGTTGTATTTTTGTGGCATCCCTAGAGCACCTGATTTTTTTTTGGATATCTACTCACTCCATATCACTGTCTTTTATCTCCCGTTCTTAAATTATGGTTACTTCACTGACTTTAGTTCAAGCCTTCAGATGAACTTTTAATGTCCTTTCATGGCCTACCAAAATTAAAGTTGATTTTCTGTCAAGGACATTGGAGGAGAAAATAACGTAAAATCAATGCTCCATTCCATAATCACCTCATATGCAGGAAACTCTCTGAATGCTTTGCTTCACATTCATGCACAAGATTATTTTCAGTAAGTGAGCTTTCAGAGAAGAAAGTAGATGGAAGTTCCAGTGATGCTGAGAGGGAACATATCCACACAATACAGTGCTTCCCTCCAATTGTGCTTGACTGAAGACTTGTGTTCAAAAGCAAAATGATTGACAGAGCTGGCTGGAGTATTATATTGAGTCTTATTCATGATAGAGCTTTCTCTGACTTACATTTTCTTACTATTAGGAAAGCAGATGTTACAAGTAGCTGCAAGAATAATATAATAGTATTCTGGTGGAAATAGGTTGTCCCATGTCAACTGTGTGACTATCAAAGCCTCAGTCTCCCATCTGCAAGAAGCTGAGCATCGTTTAGGAGGTATCAGCTACTTTTAGCAGGGAGGATCCTTCTGAAATACAGTGAAAATCTCTCGGGGTGAAATTCCCTTATGAAGTAGTGCTAGTAATTACATGTCCTGAGGGCTAAAAATACCTCTTTGACAGTATCTAATGTGCTTGATAGGATAGTGGGTATTTAATTCAATTTCTTGCAACACTTTAAACCTAAATTAACTGATTGGTCCCAGTAGACTGGAGGCTATGGTTTTAATCTGCAAAGCTATCAGCCCCCTTTCAGAAACAAAGCACGAGCTGAACAAACCATGGCAGACTGAGCTGGAATATGTAGAATTTCACAGGATTGGACTGCTGGCTTTTCATGAAACAGTTACTGTCTTTTGGGAAAGTTTGTGTTTCTCTCATCACCTTCTGACTAGATCAGTTCTTACCTCCAAAAATAACTAAATTTTCTAATTATTATTTTATCTATCTTAACTTCCATCATCATCCAGATTTCCTGTGCTATGCAAACAAGGGTTTGTGCATTTTTTCCTGTTCACTGACTGTTTTCCATTTGCATGTATCAGTTTTAGTTTAGTATAAACTAAGCAATTATGCCGGAGACATGAGCACCAAAACTTTGGTATATATGTTTTGCATAATGATTGAGACTAAAGTTTGAAAACTATAGAAGCACCTGAAACATTAGCATGTTAATAACTAAATCTACACTAAACTTCATCTACTTGTTGCCTCTGTAGTAGGATTTGCAGCCATCACCTGTCTCAGACTTTTGAAAACCTGGTATTAACGCTGGCAAGCACTTTTATTTTTGGAGTGATACTTTCCCAGCTGAAAAATATCCTTATTTCGTCATGTTTTGAATCCTGCATGCCCCAAACACATAGATGAATACATATGGGGAATTAGCTTTGTCTGTATTTGGCCAAGATGCTGTGATACTTTTCCCTTACCTAAGTGCTCTAATGAATTTTGTCAAAACGTCACCTCAACCTGACTTATTTCAACATAATCTTTCTTTAAATGACACCTGAGAAGCACATGAAGATTTGAACTAAACTGAATTTATTTGTTGGGGAGTACTCTTGAGCAATATGCATTTATATCAAAGTGTGAATGAAAATATTTCCTTTGAACTTCGGATTCAGTCTGCACAATATTTTGGGCTCCATGCAATCCAAAGTGTTTCTGCAGACATAACTGAATTGACACAAACTGACTGACTGGTACAATACAAACTGGTTGAAGAAGGAAATTGAAACATGCACTAAAATCCCTGGTAGATAATTTTTAATGATGAACTAATGTTACGAGTGGCTTTGTAATAAAACAGAAGTCTTTTTTTCCCCATGCATGTGAGATACATACCTTGACAGTGTAGAAAAAGAGGCAGATAAACATATTTTTTTCTGTAATAGAGTATTAAGCTGAATTCTGAGTCATTAGAAACAAATTCTGTATGTATATACATATGGAAGACACTCTCTCATGCAGAGTAAGACAAGCCTTTGGAAATATCAGTTACTGCAGATATTACCTCTGAGGATGGAAAGATTATTATGTCTTAGGAAACTGTCTTTCTAAAGCTGAAATAATTTGTCAGCAAATGAGAGCAATGATGAGTAAAGGTGAGAAAGTGTTAATTGTTGCAAAAAGTAAAATAAGTCACAGTAAAACAGTGGTCAGGGCAAACTTCAGGGGTGACTTGCTGAAGGCTACTGCTCTACAGATGTATGCAGAACCATTAATTTCAATGGAGTTCACTGCTACAGCAGTACACACGTGTGTGTGTGCACATGCATTTGTGTGCGCTAAGTAGCATCCATTACAGGCCTCTGCTTCTGGAAGCAGCCTCCACATGAAAACTTCATTGTAGCTGTGATTTAAAGGTACAGCTGAAGTTTTGATAAATACTGACACCATTTATGGTTCAATTTTACTTTCTGTGAACAGGATGGAGTCCCATCCTGTTCACAAAATGAGAGATCTCAGTATACCCAGATGATACTCAGCTGCTGGGTGTCTTTACTGGGACTCGAACTATTTGCAGCAACAGACAACAATATTGGTTTTGCGTGGTTTTAGTACCATTGCATTGTTATACAACTGTATGTAAGTGTCCCAGAAAGGAAGGAATTCAAACAAGAGATTTATTATGAACAATTAGTGACAATATTAGAAACGAGACCTTCTCACCCTGAGTAATTTGCCTCCATACAATCTCCAGTATTTGTATATTAGAAAGCAACAGGTTTTCAAATCCCTTTCAAAATTAAACTTTGTTAAATATCCTAAATTAAGCACTTGTGCAGTGCTGCACAGCTTATTTTCTTAGAGTTCAGAATCAATCTTCATTTCAGCACTACAGGACTGAATGAATCCATGTCTGAAGTCTGTAACTCATTCTCGCATGGCTTTCTCTAACAATTTAATAGCATTAATAATTTACCTAAGTTAAATTCTACAGCTAAAATTCCACATTAGTACAGATTACTTTCATTTGTTACAAATTATTGCTCCTGTTACTGCCTAAATCCTCCAGTAATATCAGCTGTTTATTGTTAATGAAAGATACTACTACATTAAGAAAGCAATTAATTTAGTTTCTTTTGCAAGTTTGTCATTAAAAAAAATGACTAATTGGTATTAGAGACAATGAGTTAACATCATTTGATATAATCCAATATCTCCTATGAGTCTAGTGTTAAGTAATTTTCATTTCACGACCGAAATTTAAGATTCTTCTGGAGACCTGTTCTGCTGTTAATTCACATCATTAATTATGTTCAGTGTTGAGGAACTTGTACCTGCATACAACAGGCAAATAAATATAATCCTTAAAATTTTAGTGCAATAATCTCTCATGACGTTGTTGATCAGTTTTGTATTTTCTATGCTATTTTTTCTCATCTCTCTTTAATAAAAATGATTCTATTAGATAGATCTCAGAGAGAGTATGGTTACTATCACTTCAGCTTTCTGGTAGATACTAGTCCTTTGTTTACCCATGTACTGTGGGTACCCTGGGACTTACCTTCACTGATGCTGACTTTTTGTAACACAGCTTTTGCTTTTTCTTCACAGATCTTACTTTTTTGGCTCTGTACACGGACAACTCAAGTCAATCCCAGAGGCAATTGTTCAATATGTCTGCTTAACAACTTTTTAAGATACCCTTTTTCACGTAGTCATGTGTTCCAAACTTCTATGCTACCAGACGGGCTAGGACATGGATTTGTAACAGAGGTACACTCCTTTCCATAGAGATGACCTTAGGAAATCAATAACATTTCAGCCACCAGATTTAGAAGTTTCCTTTGCCTATCAATGAGGAGAACAATGTTCACATCATGTATGTGCTGTCCTCCTTTTTTCTCTGAAAGCTGCAATTTTCAGACTTCAAGCTAGCAAGCAAATGCATAATTATAATTCATGATGCCACTTTTCACCATTCACTTCATGAGAAGAGACTTGAATGTCTTGAAAATGTTTCTTAGTGCTTTTTAAAAATTGTTTTATTTTACTTTAAAACTATGAGAAAATAAATAGACCATGCATAATTCATGATAGACATGAGAATAAAAAAGCTTCGATTCCACTTTTTCCTTTATATCCCTTGATGTAAGACCACAAGTTTGCAACAGTTTGCAATAGGCTTTTAAGGCTACATTTACAATTAGTTATTTCCAACGTGAAAGCTGTTGCCGTCTTCAGACAGACACAAGACACTACTCATACAAGGAATAAAGTAGACCACCCTAGCTCTAAAAAGTTTACAGTTTAGACATACTACCTTGTAATTTTATAGTCTTTTTGCCTGCAAACAATTAATGTTAGTACTAATGTAATACAATGTTAGCATGTATACAAAAAGATACATGAAACTGTAAAATTTTTGAGACTTGAAAAAAATCTGTTCAATACTGTGTGAGTGTATTTGTGGGAAATCCATGTGAAAGAAGTAAACCACTTTTATGAATCAGCCCCCTGAGTGCAAATACGCCTCTCTGACACTGCAGAGCAGTGTTCACTCACAGGTTATGGAAAAACAGTGAGATAGCACAAGTGTTTTACCAGCAGCCTAACAACCTTTGAGTAGAGGCCAATAAAAAGCACTTGGTGTATCCTTGGTATTGAGAAAAGAAATGACTCCCTCAGTTACCCAAACCACAGACCCAGTGCCAGGAAAAGGACTAAAGTAGCTAAAAGAAACATGAGTAGAATAAGCAAATTGGAAACAAACAGTAAAGTGACCTTAATATCATCTCTTTATATATCAGTTTTTCAACAGTCTCACTGTGAAATGAATTTCTGATTTACTATGTGTGGCACAAATCAGACACAGATAATTAAGATTTTATTTTTGGTTTTTAAAGGTACTCAAAAATTTGCTGAGTTTGTTTCAGCTACATGGTTTTCCATGCCTGAAGCAGCAATTTACGTCATGAAAAATGATACATATGACAGAGAATCATTCAATTGGTAACTACAGACCTTGGAGCAAGCCCAGAGGTATGTACTAAAGAGAAAACCTTTAATAATTCCAAAGAACAAGAAGAAAAGTAATAGTGCACAAGATTCAACTGCTTAAAATATTTAGCTGTTCCAGTTAAGCTGAAAAAATATGAAGGATTTTAAATCTACAAGTAGAAGATATGCTACCCATAAATTTTAGGGAAGAAAAGAAGAAGAGAAATACCTCACTTTTAATTTTTTTCCAGGAATCAAAATTAAGAATAAAGATTAATGCTCATTTAATTTTTCTTTTGGGAAAAAAGGTTACAAATAATAACAGAAACACTAGGAATCTTTTTGTTTCCCATAAATATAAAAACATCACCAGCAAAAAAACCAATTATGCAATATTTTTCTTGACCTGTTAGTAAGATGTTCCTTTTATGTCTGCTTGGTGTCCACATATTATACAGTTACATAAAGTGTCTTGTCTCAATACATATCTTTCCTTTAAAAAACAAAAAGTTAGAGGCAATTAAGATTTAAAAGTAATGGTTATATCTAAGAATGGGATGCATAAATGCAGTTCATAAGCCTTTGGATTCAATCACCATTGGAATTTCCTGTGACATGGTATAGAAAATTAAATCTCAATGCTTGATGCCACTATATAGAGGGATGTTAAACAAAAAACAACATAACCATATGAATGAAAAGAAGGGATTGCCTTTACTGAAAACAGAAAAAGTTTAGGGTGATATTTTTCAAAATAAATCACTTAAAATAAGTAAGCAGCATGTTACACACAGAAGTGGCAGACAGATGTAGGAAGGAGGAATACACTGGTTCTGGAAATGCTGTATTTACTAATACTAGTAAGAAAATAAATTTCTATTAAAATAATATCTACGGAAAGTCAGGAAAATAGTCAAAGAAATAATTCTAGCTTTTTCTTCAAAAGTGTAGTGAAAAAGATGTTTTCTGCAAAAAATATAATGTCTATTAGATAGCTTTTATTGAAAAAAATCAATTAACACATTCTCTTGGAGTCTGCAAAAGGAGCCTAAATTAGGCTGTGAGTTAAGTGTATTTATGTGCTCTTTTCATGAAACAACGGACACACAGTAACTTGTTAGTGTGCTTAAGCCCTTGTACCTAACCGTACTGCACAATTCATTAGTTTTATTACTGCATGAAAGTATTTTTTTCATTCCAGTTAGTGCTCATACAAGAATAATAGAGGAACTTCTAGTGAAGTATATTGGGGAAAAAAATTATTTGATTTTATGCACCATGAGACAAGCAGAATGTTTGACATTTTATAGGATGGTGAGATGTTCCTATCATATGGACATACATCATTATTATTGGTGGTCTAGAGTACATGAGGTCTTTATTGCACTGCTAGCATCTGTTTTATCATCATCTTCCAATTTTTTAATCTTCCTAGCACAGCGTGTCTTTGATCCACAGCATGTTTCAAGGGAATGGGAAAGCCTCCATGTGCAATATTGTTCCAAGCACTCTCTTTAGCTAAAACAGGAGCAGACAAAAGCTTGAGTCAGTGGAGGATCAGAGGAGACCCTTCACCCATGAAACTGTAAAGTGACAGTCTTCTTCATAATTAAAGAGCAAATTGTTTGCCATGAGAAATTATAGCAATTTTTTACTCGATAATTGGGTTAAAAGACAAAGGCTGAACTATAATGCAAAAGCAGCTGAAAAGGATTTTGAAAACACAGAGACAATTACTTTGGGCAGCAACTAAATGAAATGAAATGAAAGAAACAAGGGAGATTTTTAGGATGGTCAAAGCAGGATCTGGGCAGGGAGGCACCTATTTTTAACCAAGAACAAAATTTGGACTATGTAATAAGGCTGTTTTTTCAAACCCTTGGAGAAAGGGACATTCCTAATTTAAGATGATGATTAGCCATTGTAATTATGTAGCTAGAATATTATGGCTAAGTTGTGGTATGCTCTGAATACACATATTTGATTTGGCAAATGTTTCTGCTGCAAGAGAAATCTCAGACTTTCCTACTTACTTCAGATTTTCTGCAACAAATTTTAATCAGTGGTAACTTTCACTGATTTTACAAGAGAAATTTCCTCATTCCTTGTAATATTGGCAGAAAAGTTCTCCTCACAAAGTTCCAGAATTCAGATCAGGGCTCTGGAGTCAGGTGTTTGATGTAGGCTTGCTTCCAAGCCAGGTTCTCGCTGCCTTTACAGGAGAGTGGAGGCATAGTATTCACTCAGCTAACAAATGAAGGTAGAAGCTATTTGGGGGATAAAAGCAACCCCAGACTTCACCAAAGTTTCAGGAAGAGTTTCTAAAAGAACAAACACAACAAATCAATTTCCTTCAGACAGTTCCTGCAGTCCCAGTTCAGATAGATTTTTAGGTTGAAAGTATTAAACTTCCTACAAAAGCTAATACAATCTCTGGTAGATGCTGCCACTCTGATGATATTGGTTTTTGTTAATTTCTAATATATATTAAAAAATTCTTCAGTTATCTTTTCAAGGCTATGTTGTCTTAAATTGCTTTGTAGGTCAGCATGTTAAAACTGAATATATGTACTTGGATTCACGTCTGTTTGCAGTTTGAGCCTGAGATCAGGAAAGGTGGTTGCTGACATCTCTGTATTACACACAAGCTCTATGAGATGCAAGAGCTACATCTGAGCATCCAATGAGATGATGAAAAGAGCTACCTGAAACATTGCCATTGAGAGGCACTGCAGACCAGGATGGTACGGTGCTGCTTATCCTCTATTTTCCTCTTTTTCCATAATTTTTGGAATGAAACCATGGGTCTTATTCCTTGAGACCAATAAAAGTATAGGAGTTATAGCCTACTTCTTGCACAACCTCCTCTTCCAACTAACTCATTAACTTCTCAGAAACATTAACCTGAATCATCCTCATTCTTGGAGCAGAGTGGATTTTGCCTTCCCTCAGCAAAGCATTGTCCCTGGTGTTCTCCTAGATCACACTGAAGTAGCCTGAGATCACATTCCTGCTCTCCTAAGGACAGATCGTGTCTTAAGCATCCCCACATCCGTCTTGACTATCTGTTCTCACATCTTCAAATGCCACTTTGAAGAAAACCCAAGCCCAGTGACAGAAATTGTAAGTCCACTGCAGGACTAAACTCATCCTGAGCCAAAACAAGAGCAAGAGGACAGTTTTCTCTTCTCATAACATGGACATAGCCAGTTTTGCTCTCCTGGTCCTCTCTATGACGTCTGGGCTGCGCACGTGTTCTCTTCAAAGCCAAGCATGCTTGGAAAAGATGCTCACTGATTTCACTACAGCTGGCAAAAGGCCCATAAGGAGCAACCTACTCCACATTTGTGCAAGAGCACCCAGCATTTATGCTCTCACTGAAACCAGGCTGCACAAGAGTTGAGCATCATGTGCTTGTCACTGGGCTTTTCTTTCCAGTAGACATGCATGCTGCAACAAAACGTTAGTTTTTGAGTGACAGTTTGATGACGTTTTTGCAAAATTCCCCCAAAAGTTCACCTAGGTCTAGGTTATTTTCTCACAGGTAATTGCTGTAATTATATGCTTTTATCAACTGCCAAATGTGGCCAAAGCAACCAGCAACCTCATCAGAGGACAAATCACTGACACAAGTCAGATCACCTACCAATATTCTGCAGACATGGTTCTAGCTGCTGTAGTTCATGTGTGATGTCTTATCTATAATGATTACAGCCACGCTCCTTGAAAAATTGCAGTGAAATTTAAAAAAATAATAAAAAGACTGAACATGCTGAGTTTTTCAAGCGTCTGAACTGAAGACAGCTCTGGGCTAACATCTTTCACTCTTGAAAGTATCTCTTGCCACTTTTTTTCTTGTTTGATGTCGTAAATCAGACACCCAAGAGACAGAAGGGAACTGGGACAGGCTTTTCAAGTGCAAGAAACAGAGCAAATGTAATGAGGTGGCCCAATGGCAATTCTCAGTGCCCCAAAGATTAGAAAGCATCATTTTTTCTGAACTGGCCCAGAGAGGAGGGGGAGTGGGGGCCAGAGGAGGAAAAAATTTAATATCTGTCAGTAATTCCTTTTGCATCAGCTAAAGGCGTTGCCATGGGAACTCCCTACAGAGGAGTAGGGGCACTGGACCTGACAGTTTCTGGGAGCTGGTTCAGGCACAGCTGACTTGTATCTTGCGATATTCATAAGGGAAATTAAATTATAAGAAATGTTTTATTTACTTTTACTTCCAAAGGAAAATTCCTTAAAGCCAGAAATTGTCAGCTTTGCCTGCCATGATGTTTATTATCTTCACTCATTATTACTAGGTCAGTGTCTCTAGAAGAAAAATGGAGTGGAAAAATCATCAGACAGACAGCATTTGAAAGCTTTTATGCTGCTGCTCATTCTATACACACCAAATGGGATTTCTGAACACACGGTAAATATTGGTATTCCTGAGAAGTGGCACATGGTCCTGCTGTGGTAGTTGTTAGATTGCCTGACAGACGATTTGACACTGTATGGTTTATATAATACAGCCTGTCAGAAATGAATGTGTATATATTTTCTGAGTAATGAGTGGGAAAAGTTTACTATTGTTCCTAGGGAAATTCTGCAGTGGTACACTAGCTTTGAATACAAACCAGTCAAAAATGCAAGCAACAGTGCAGTTGTTCGTGGTTCAAGAAGCATTCTTACCTTGCCATGTGAATTGAAGTGTGAGCAGAAGACTTGAAATTACTAATTCATAAGATCAATGGGAGATGGCGCCTCTAACCATTAATACCAAATATTGTATTAGCCCAGTCAGGCTTCAAATTAAATTAAATATGTAATGTGAAAATGGATTTGGTGAAAACTAGTAAGAAAGCATGACACTGAATGTGATAACTGGAATTAGCTGTAGTCTGCAGAAAAGGCTACCAAAGCATATTGTAAGGGCAGAAAAGTCCTGATAATTTTATAAAAGATGTGATGAAATCCTTACTACAGAGAAACAGCCTGTTCACTCACAAATTTAATGACTCTTCTTATGCTCCTTTAGATTAATTTTAAAGTATAGCAGAATTGCTTCAGAGAAGTAGAAAAGATTTTGTCAGAGACTATTTCACTTAGTAGCTTATCAATGCTAAAGTTATTATGGTATACTAAAAGGATATTGAATAGTTATATCTAATTAGTTTGTTGCTGTTAATAGTGATAGATTTTGAAATTTTATTCTTTTGCAGAGGATGGTCTCTAATATTTGAGTTCTAAAACTTCTATAGTTCTTGAAAGGCTCTCAGAGTGAATTATAAATACAGATGTCACTTTTTCCCAGTAACTACTAGAGAGGTCAGTAGGGGTCCTGGACATATACCAGTGTATCCTGGTGTGGTGGTTTAAATTTTAGGCTTTGGCTAGATTTGTTGTTTTTTCAGGCCTTCCTGGAAAACGAGTCAGGTGACATACATTGACCAATAAGAGGTATTCCCTACTATCTCCCATCACATGGGATATAAGAGCGAGGGAGGAAGTTCTGGGACACACTCTCTTCAGACACTTCCTTTGGTCAGTCTCTTCGGTGCAGTCTCTTCTCCAGCTGGGTCAGTCTCTTGCTGGGCTCAGTTCAGGTGGTGTGGGAGAAGGATCACAGCTCAGGGCTGGACACTTCTATATTTGGGTATTACAGTGCCTTATCTGTCTTCCTTGGGTATGNCAGGTGGTGTGGGAGAAGGATCACAGCTCAGGGCTGGACACTTCTATATTTGGGTAATACAGTGCCTTATCTGTCTTCCTTGGGTATGTATATATAGAACCTATATAGTACTGTTTGAGTTACCTCCCTTTCCCTGTATTTGCCTGGTATTCGTGTTGTGTGCACATAGTGCTAAGTTCCCTTTTCCTCCTCTGTAAATAAATATATATATATCTGTTCCCCTTACAGTCTGAAGCTTTTAAGTTTTTTCTCCTTCCCTGCAGCTTTTTTGACGTTTTTCTCCCCTTTGGGGGGGATTGGGAGGGAAACCTGTGCTGGTTCTGAGAAGCTCTGTGTGGTGTTGTCTTGTTTTGGTTTTGCCCAGGGTCAGACTTCTATACCTGGAATAGCTACATTTATTCCAAAAGAAAAACTTGAAAGAAGAATGAAAGTTATACTATGAAACTTCAGAGTATCTATATTTTCTATTTTTATCTCCAGGATGCTCACAGATGAGGGAATAGGTGTAATTTCCTAGTGGGAAGAAATGACTCTGCCATGGTGTTTACCAGGTTTCTTTAGCTCAAGGTTTGTTAGCAGTAATTGTCATACTAGGAATCACCACTATGGAAATATTCAACCTATCTCCTGTCTGTAAAGGATGTATTGTGCTGCTGCTTAATTAATTTTGTATGTTTCTCTAACCCCAAATTAAAACAGGAGCTCAAGCATGAAAAAAAACTCAGGAGCAATTGAGGTATGTAGTTGACCCTAGATTCTCAAACTCATATTTCCATATCCCACAAATGAATGCAGAGTTTATTTCTCATTTATATAAATTTTTTTAGAAGTTTTAAAAGGAAATCTCTGCACTTCTACTGCAGTACAGACTGTGAAATTAATATTTCATGTTTCTCTACCCTTCTTGACCAGTTCCAGGTTCATATTTTTTAATTTTTGACTTAATTTGTTTGCTTGTTCCTTTGTAACATGAACTACCAATTTTGAGTAGGAAAAGAAACAAGGAGAAATTGCATTTCTCATTGACACCTCTTTTAAAGTATCTTGTAACTGCTAAATCATAAAACCATAGAATGGTTTCGTTGGAAGGAGACCTTGAACATCATCTAGTTCCAAACTCCCTGCCATGGGCAGGGACATCTTCAAATAGACCAGGTAGCCCAGAGCCCCATCCAACCTGACCTTGACCATCGCAAGGGTAGGGCACCCACAACTTCTCTGGGCAACCTGTTCACGTGTCTCACCACCATCACAGCAAAGAATTTCTTCCTAATATCTAATCTAAACCTACCCTCTTCCTGTATAAAACTATTCCCCCTTGTCCTGTCACTATGTGCTCTTGCAAATAGTCTTGACTCATCTTTCATGTAAGTTCCCTTCAGGTGCTGGAAGGCTGCAATTAGGTCACCCCTAAGCCTTCTCTTTTCCAGGATGAACAATCCCAATTCTCTCAGCCTTTCCTCATAGGAGAGGTGTTCCATCTCTCTGATCAACCTGGTGGCCTCCTCTGGAATCACTCCAACAGGCCATTATCCATCCTTTGTTGGGACCCCAGAGCTGGATGCAGCACTGCAGGTGGGGTCTCACCAGAGCAGAGCAGAGGGGCGGAATCAGCTCCCTCACCCTGCTGGCCACGCTGCTTTGGACGCGGCTCAGGATACAATTGACTTTCTGGGCTGCAAGTGCACATTGCCCAGTCATGTCCAGCCTCTCATCACCAGCACTCCCAAGTCCTTCTTGGCAGGGCTGCTCTCGATCTGTTCATCCCCCAGCCTGCGTTGATACAGGATAGGGGGTGTGGGGGGTTACACTGACCCAGGTGCAGCACCTTGCACTTGGTCTTGGTAAACCTCACGAGATTCCCATGGACCCAGTTATTGAGCCTGTTTAGGTTCCTCTGAATGTTGTCCCAGAGTCCAAGTGTGTCAACAGCACCACTCAGCTTGGTGTCATTTGCAAATTTGCTGAGGCTGCACTCAATCCCTCTGTCTGTCATTAATGAAGGTATTAATGGGATGACTTTGAATTGTAAGATAGATACTTACATACTAAACCTTGAAGGAAATCTTTGTACCTAGTACTCCTAGTACTATTATTACAAAAAAAAGCTAGCAAATGAAAAACAGGAAATATAAAAAGCAAAAAAGGAATGCCTACTGCATTCAGAATTAATACATTTATATTCTGATACTTAGACTGGTTCACAAATATCAGAGTTGTGTTATGGTCACAGCTTCACAAATACAATGGCCACCATGTAAAGACCAGTGTTTGACCATGAACCAAACTTTAACATTTTTCACAGAGGTGGCAAATTCTATTCATAAAATATTGGTTACCTATCATATTCTACTGGAGTGCAACTGTGAGCTTATTATCAACAACTAAATATCCATATTATTTCCAATTCAATATTATATTCTTTGATTATTTGATAGATTGAATAAAAAGGCAGAGACCCAATCTCATGCCATTTGTTTTCATTCCAGAACCTGACAAAACTCGCTTTATAGACAATGATCTCATGTTCCCCCAAGCAGTTTTATTATTCTCCCTTACACTGTGCCAGAGCTTCCTGAGAACAGTAGTTTTTGGATCTACATGAAGGAATTGATGCAGACTACAATCAAAACATAGAATAAATGAAAAGTATCTATAATAATCTCAATAATTACCATTTTGAATTCATCTTAAAAATCTGCATAGGAAAAACATAGTATTTCATTCTACATGTAGTTATGGTTGTTAATGAATATTTCACAGAAGCAACAGGAAAAGAGTTAAATAACTTTCCATAGAAAGCCGCAATATTTGGGGAAACAGCCTTAAGATCACCCCTAAAACGGATTAAAAAATTGAAAACAAAACAAAAGAAAATCACTTTCTAAAGAAAGGAGAACAGCTTTGAATTATTAAAGGGAGAGGTTTGACTCAAGTTCTTTTGTCTTTGCACTAAGTCAGAGGAGCATTTACTTCACCCAAATCTCCAGCATCAAAGAGACCTTTTAACAGTGGAAGTTACTTATTATGAGAAAGTTTCTTTAAATGTTTTTAGCTAAAGAACAGTGCTACACTGAGCAGAAACTGAAAGATTTTTCTCTTCACTGGAAGAATGAACTTGACCATCTAATACTCTGCTTTAATTGCTAATGTCTTCCTGCTCTGTTATTTTTACATTAACTCACACATAACTGACAACAACCTTATGAATTACTGACTAGACAATTGTTGCCCCTTCCGTGCTGGTATTTCGCATTTAACGAAGTTCTGACTTTTACAATTTGCCACTAGTTGTAAGAAATATTTTAGTTCATGGCTAACATTAGAGATAAAGTTTTAACTGCATTTTTTAAACTATCAACAAGCGGAAAAAGGAAAGCAAGCTGTGGAAAATGGCTTAAAATTATATGGCCTCCAAAAGAGTAAGACATCTCAAATTAAACATACCCACAAAATATATGAACAAGACAAAACAAATGAAATATAGAAATGTCAGCTACATATGTTCTGTTAATGCTAGTGGAGCTTTCCTGATTTAGAGGGTTTGGATGTACACCAGTCCCCACAGTGGTCATTATCATGTATGTAAATCTGATGTTATTATAGATCATCTTAAGGTATAGAAAAATAAAATATTTTACATATAAATAAATGAAAAATACATATAAATAAGCTTTGCAAATGCAGTTATTAAAATACAGGAACTCCAGAATTAAATCAATATAATCTGGCCTCTTTGTCTGCTGTATGTTATGGCCTTCAGGTATAAGATCAATTTTTTTTTTTTTTTTTTTACAGTCCCACTTATAACACTGAAAGTCTCTTTTACAAAATGTAAGCTGTTTTATTTGGAATGGTCTAATTTTGTATGTTAATTTTATTCAACCTAGCTCTCCTTCATTAATCATAACACACAAATTCTTATTTAAAACTTCTTCATTCAGGTTTCCTGAATCAAGTATCAGGAATTCCATAATTTGCAAGGCTGCCTTTTCTGGTCTGAAAAACAGGTCTGCCACAATGCAACAATACACAACTCATAACAGATTATTCCAACAATTCAGTCAGACTCTGTAAAATATGTCATTCAATGACCGAGCACCAGATTTTAGTACACAATGAGACTGTAATTGGTTCTAAACTTCTGAACCAAGCTTTGGCTCAGTTTAGTTTAAAGACCTGTCTTAATGTGTGCTGCTGAATTGTTCTTGCATAAATAGTGACTGTACAACAGATATCCATTGTTAAGTGCAGTCAGAAATGCAGTTTTTAGGTGATAATCACAAGTTCACTTGCTAGGAATACCATGTCACAGTACTCTGCAAAAGAAATATTATTTAACTTAGCAGAAATTACTTTAGAGGACTAAAAAGGGAGGAAAAAAAAGGCAAAAGGAAGTTCAGTGGCATCAGTTGGGGGTGATGATTCAGTCTGCATCCATTGATGAGACTTGGATTGTCTCGTCCTTACCCTTCACAGTCTGGGTGAAAAAGACAAAACTGGTTGCTTAGGTTGCAGTGTTTTCCTATGCTTGCTACTCTAATCCCTAATTCTAGAAACTGTGTTTGTGTCTAGAACTTTTAAGCTTCCAGCAGCCAAAGGTAAGCATAAACCTAGTTTTTTTCATTTGGGAGTTTACCCAGTCATATCTAATCAAGCATAAGTCCCAGGAGAATAGTCTTGCGTAGGCAAGCACTTAAGTAAGCTCGTTTGATCTTGAGGTCAGATATGTACGTGAAGGTCAGAATGAAAACCAAGCCTTGTGATGAAGAATTTATGCTGGTAAATTTTCTCAGGATCTACTAAATCCTTTGGGGATATTTGCTTTTTTTTCCAGGTTGCAATCTAGTCTGATTCCAGGACATTCTTAATCCCACAGAATTCAGAGGTATATTCATGAAAAATGCACATTTGTGTTTAATTATGTTATAAACATGCCAAATTCCCCCCTTCTATTGTTTAGCTTCATACATTTCATGCCTTAATTCCTAGAATGTTCATGTAAAAGTTCTCTCATTTATAACTGCTGCTGGGTCTGCCTGGGTAGAGTTAAAGTCTTTCACAGAAGCCCATAAGGTGCTGTGTTTTGGCTTTGCGGCTAAAACTGTGCTGATATCATGGCTTTGGCTGTTACTGAACTGTGCCTCTGCAGCATCGAGGTCTTTTCTTTCTTCGCTCTGTGTCCCGAATGAGTAGTCTGGGGCTGGGAAAGAGGTTGGAAGGGACAAAGTCAGGACCCAAACTAACCAAAGAGCTATTCCATCCCATCCCATCCCATCCCATCCCATCCCATCCCATCCCATCCCATCCCATCCCATCCCATCCCATCCCATATGATGTTGTCCCTCACAATAAAAACTAAAGGAAAAGTCAGGAAGGGGTTACATATGTGGTTATGGTTTCTTCCCAAGTAACCATTGTGAATCCTAAGGTCTTCCTTTCCAGGATGTGGCTGGGCAACTGCCTTCCAATAGGAATTAGTGAGATGTGATCCATGAGTTTTCTTGCCTTCCTTCTCTTTTCTCCCCATCCCATAGCAGAGGGAAGTGAGTGAGCTCTCAAGTCAGTTCTGGACTCCCCAGTGTTCAGAGACATGGAGATACTGTAAATAGTCCAGCAAAGGGCCACTGAGATTGCTAAGAAATTGAAGCCTCCGTCATATAAGGAAAGGCTGAGGGAGCTGGGACTATTCACTCTGTAGACCAGGTTCAGTGAGGAATCTTATCGATGTATGTAAAATACCTGAAGGGTAAAGAGTGAGGCAGGCTCTTTTCAGTGGTGCCCAAGCACTGTGGACAAGCAGCAGTGGGCACAAACTGAAACACAGGAGGTTCCCTCTGAACATCAGTAAACACTTTCTAACTGTGAGGGTGGCTGAGCAGAGTTTGCCCACAGAGTTTGCAGTCTCCCTTCTTAGCAATATTCAAAAGCCATCCAGGGAAACTGGTTCTAGGTGGCCCTGCTTGATCAGGATGTTTGTACTAGATTTTCTCCATAGGTCTCCTCCAACCTCAACCAATCTGTGGTTCTGTGAGTGTCTGTGTTGGTGCAAAATGATTAGGCTTCTTACTGTCTACATGGATGAAATTTAATATCTTGTGGCATATGAGATCTAACTAGATCTCTGTCCTCTCAGAGTCTTAAGCTCTAAGAAATAATTTTCTGGCATTAAATCCCAGAGAAAGATTGGAGAATTATCTTCAATTTAAAAAAAAAATAAATTATAAATATTTAGAATCAATTACGATCAGCTATTTTGTGACTGTGTATGGTTAATAACAGTATTGCCACAGATATGAGACTACTGACATACTGTTACTGCTCTTGTCCTTTGGAAATGGGATGGGGATAGACTGAGTAGAAGGAAATGTCTCTGCTTTCTTGGCAGAAAATTATTGCATCTACATCAGAAATAACGTTTTCCTCATTTTACTCTACTTAGTTCTCTATTGTAATTGCCCACTTTCCTGATATTCCTGCCCTCTTGCTCTTGCATGCATAAAGTTAGTTTGGGAAAACCTGTCTCTTCCACTGGGAAATCAGCAGTGGCAAATGAACCACTATTTGGCAACCCTTCACAGTCAGAGCCAGCAGAATTTCAGCCTAAGTCCGTAAGAACGAGGCAATTTAAAAACATTAAAAATGCATTGACAGCAGAGAAATAAAACCAGCCACTAAGGTACAAGCCAGAATAGGTAAAAAGCTTTTGGAAAAAAAAGGGGCTTATTCTTTTCTATTAAAGACTTATTTTGCACAAAGGAGTTTTAAGTACTGAAAGGCATAATAGTGTATTCTCTACTCAAGATACTTTTTGGGAAAGAGAAGTGTAATATATTTGTCTGATAAAAATTGGAATCAAAATAAAGCTACTGAATACATTACTAATTTTTATTTTATATATGGGTGTCATCTATCATTTAACGGTTTTCTAAAAGCTATTGCCTCACACAGACACTTGAATTTCATCAGCATTTGCAAAGCCATCTATTATACATGAAGAGCTATGCTGTGACCACTATTGGGGAAAGAATTAACAAGCGTATAAGGCAGTTCTATAAATATTTGTCCTGAACTGAGACCTCAATACAGTGTTTACTGGAGGAATGTGAAATACTAGTATTTCTGCCCACTGGTTCCTTTAGGAATGCATTTACTGCTGGTCTTAAAAAGTCCTATTTTTTTAGATTACTATTACTCTAGTGTAGATTTTTGGTAGACCCCAACTTTTTGAAAAGATGGAATTCCATCAGCTAAAATTATGTAGAATATATGAATAAGTACAAACCAGAAAAATTATTGAATATCTATAATAGATGTGATAGAGTAAGATTTTATGAATCATTTATAAGTAAATTTTGCTTACTTGACAACTTAGGTGGTTTCAGTGTTTCCAAGTGCAATAATTTTTTAAATGGTTGCTGGCAGGCAATTTATTAGGATGTTTACTAGATATTTAAAATTTAAAATTTAGCTATGTCATCTGCTATCTTTGATTTGGCACATAGAGTGAATAGGTAACAGGATAAAATTGGTCATCTCTGATCTTTCGAGAATTGTGTCAAGTCCTGGTGAGATATGTGAATTTTCTAATTCATATCTGTGTGTCCTTAATGGTGCCTTAGAACAACCTGATTATTGCATTCCAAGCTAGAATATTCTATGTGAATAAGTCAGGAAAACATCACAAATTTTAGGTATGGGAGGAAACATTATAACTAACAGACATCTTGTCCCACAGTCCTCTTTTGTTCACATATTCTACTGCCAATATTTTTTTTTTAGCTTACTCTTTCTAAAATTAATTCTTGTGCTGACTGAAGAGGATGCTCATACCCTTAAGCAGTCAATAAGCCAATTGGTCCTTTTAGTTTTGCCTCTCTGTGCCACAGAGCACCATTCTAGCTCTTTTTAACAGCAGTTTCATATGAGATCCATCTTTTTTTATGTGTCATGACCAGTTTTTTCACACGATTGTCTCAATAACTGCCCTCCACCATTTTTTAAGTACATTATATGGTAGGCTACAGAAAAGCTACACAGAATGAGAGGAAATACCCCAGTCTACCTTTTTCATAGCCTGTACATAGCAATAGATAAAAGCCCTGCTGACAAATCAGTTACAGCCATCTTGTAATGTTCCTCTGACATTTTCTGCTGGCTAGCCATGACTTTATTGCAGAAATGACCTTTTAATTGTGATAATCCATTTGTATAATTCTAGCCTACAAGACAGCCAGCTTTTCCTGTAAGATAGTTTCACCTTCTTTTGTACAAGTCATACTGCTACTGTTCAATTTTTAGAACACTTTAGGGCCCTTTAACACAGTTTTTTGTTTTATCGCTTCATCCAGTCTCCACTAGTACTGAGCAGGATTGCCATTCATCCCTATCTTTTAGGAGCATCCTGAATTTCATGGATATGTTGAATTAACTGTGAAAAAGATATATCAAATAGTCAAGGTAACACCACCAAATAACTTAAAAATTAATATTTTTTGGTGTTGAATTTAGTTTAAAGAACCTTATCTTTTGGTAAAAACTAACCACAGATCACCAAAATAATCTGTTTTTCTACAACTGTTCCATTGTATATCTAAATAAAATCTGTTACTTCACAGAATCACAGAATCGTCTAGGCTGGAAAAGACCACTGAGGTCATCGAGTCCAACCTATGACCTAACACCATGCTGCCTACTAGACCATGGTACTGAGTGCCATGTCCAGTCTCTCCTTAAATACCCCCAGGGACTGTGACTCCAGCACCTTCCTGGGCAGCCCATTCCAATGTTTGATCACTCTCTCTCTAAAGAATTTCTTCCTAATGTCGAACGTAAACCTCCCCTGGCACAGCTTAAGACTGTGATCTCTTGCTCTGCTGCTGGTTGCCTGGGAGAAGAGACCAACCCCCACCTGGCTTCAACCTCCTTTCAGGTAGTTGTAAGGAGCAATAAGGTCTCCCCTGAGCCTCCTATTTTCCAGGCTGAACAAGCCCAGCTCCCTCAGCCTCTCCTCACAGGACTTGTGCCCAAGTCCCTTCACCAACTTCATTGCCCTTCTCTGGACCTGCTCCAGCCCCTCAATATCCCTCCTAAATTGAGGAGCTCAGAAACAGACACAGTACTCAAGGTGTGGCCTCACCAGCGCCGAGTACAGGGGAAGAATCACTTCCCTGGTCGTGCTGACCACTCTATTCCTAATACAGGCCAGGATGCCTTTGGCCTTCTTGGCCACCTGGGCACACTGCTGGCTCCTATTCAGCTTCCTGTCAATCAGAACCCCCAGGTCCCTTTCTGCCTGGCTGCTCCCCAGCCACTCTATTCCCAGCCTGTAGTGTTGCATGGCGTTGTTACAGCCAAAGTGCTGGACCAGGCAGTTGGCCTTGTACTCCAGATGGCCTCCCACCACCACATCTCACACCAGCCCTTCTCTCTTTGTAAACACCAGGTCTAATGGGGCCCTAGCCCCGGTAGGTCTATTTATAAGCTGCAAGAGGAAATTATCCTCCATACACTCTAGGAATCTCCTAGACTGTCTCTTGTGTTGAGTTCCCAGCAGGTTAAAGTCGTCCACAAGAAAAAGGGCTGGAGATTTTGTAACACCCACCAGCTGCTTGTAGAATAATTCATCACCCTCTTCATCCTGATCTGTAAGAGACTTCCACCAGGATGTCAGCCTTGTTGGCCTTCCCCCTGATTCCGACCTATAAGCACTCAACCTTATCGTCACTGACCTCAAGTTCTGCAGTCAAGAGACTCTCCAACATAGAGAGCCACCCCTCCACCTCTCCTACCTTGCCTATCTCTTCTGAAGAGCATGTAGTCATTCATGGCAGCACTCCAATCATGCGAGTCATCCCACCACGTTTCTGTGATGGCAACTACATCATAGCTTTCCTGCTGAATGATGGCTTCCACCTCCTCTTGTTTGTTTTCCATACTGTGTGTGTTCATGTATATGCGCTTCAGTTGGGCTGCTGATTTCACTCCTAACCCTGGCTTTCCAGCCTTAAGATCATCTCTGGAGAGCCTGGTTTCAACCCCTTCCCCCTTCAAACTTAGTTTAAAGCCCTCTTGATCAACCCTGCTAACTTACATGCAAGTGTTCTTTTGCCCTTGCTAGGCTGATGAATCCTATCTGACTCTAGCAGGCTTGGTACCATAAAAATTGCCCCATGATCAAAAAAAACCCAGAATTCACAAAATTCCTTTAGCCTGCTATTGATAAAAAGGGTTTTCCTAGTCATCTCCTCATTCATCCCTGCTACTGCACCACCTGTGCTCCTGTCCCACCAACTAATTGACCCAAAGCCTTAAAGTCTTTTTTAATCATCCTGGTACCTCTTTTATCAATCTCATCACTGCCAACCTGGACTACCAACAGTGGGTAATAATCAGAGGGCCAAATTAACTTGGGTACTCTCCTGCTAATAACCCTCACTAGGCCCCAGGAAGGCAGCAGACTTCCCTGTGGGATGGATCTGGTCAGCATACAGGGCCCTCAGTTCCTCTTAGAAGGAAGTCACCAACTACAACTACCCATCTTTTTTTCTTAATAGCTGTGGTTGTGATCCATCTAATAGATGGGGTGCAAACGGGAGACCCTCCAGAGAGATCTTTTTGTTGAGTGTCATCTGCCTGACCCTTTAGGTCCATGGCCTCATACCTATCCTTTAAGGGCATCTGGGGAGGTGTTGGAGGTTGGGAGTGGATTCTTTTACTGCTTCATTCGGGGACCCCTTTCCATTCCCTCCCATCTACTTGGTCGGTTTCATCTGCCTGATGGCAAGAGAGGCAGGGCTTCTCTGACTCCTGCTGATCTTTTGGGGTTGAAACTGTGTGACTCCACCAGTCTATTTCCCTTTCACTCTCCCTAATACTCCTTAGCCTTGTTACTTCTCCCTTAAGCTCTGCCACTGAACAGAGCAAAAGAAGTGATATTTTCTCTGTAAAAAAAGCAGGACAGGTTGCATAACCCGGTGAGATAAGTGCTATGCTTGAACCGCATATTTATTTAGTTTACATATACTCTTTTATTAACTGAAATAAGCACAAAATTTATTGAAACATATTAGAACTGATTTACACTCTTAAATAATAAAACTTATGAAGATCAAACAGCACACAGGAAGGCAGTATAAGCGTGTCTCTAAGAAAAAGTTAGATTATATGGAAAATTAAATTTCTTTAAACCTGTTGTATACCTAAAATCTCTCAAATTTTTGTGTGAGTGTCCCCTGTGTTTATCTAAGAAAACCGGTTACCATATATCTTTGCCTCAAAGGAAATTAGGATCCACTTTGCTGGTACTTTTACAGGGGATGAGCATTTCATCCTCATTTTCTGTGCAGTCTGACTTTTGATATTACATCTAAACCCAAATTGTACTGAAGAGAAAATGAATATTTTTAGATGTTTGCTTAACAAAATGTACATGTTTTGTTTCTGAAAACGTTTGTACATCTCTCCTATTACCATCTATAGTCGCATATATTGGCCTTGTCATGGTCTAACCCTAGCTGGCAACTAAGCCCCACTCAGGTACTCACTCACACCCCTCCCCATGTCAGGAAGGGAGAGGAAATTGGAAGGGTAAAAGTGAGAAAACTCACGCGTTGAGATACAGACAATTTAATAGGGTAAACAAAAGCCATGCTTGCAAGCAAAGCATTACAAGTGCCTGCACCGTGTCCCGTGGGCAGGCAAATGTTCAGCCATCTCTAGGAAAGCAGGGCTTCGTCATGTGTAACGTAGACTTGGGAAGAGAAACACCATCACTCCAAACATCCTCCCTTCCTTCTTCATCTCCCACCTGCATCACCCAGAATACAGTGGGCACAATTAGAAATTAACAAGTAGACATAATAAATGTCCGTCTGATAAAAAGGAAACTTTCAGGCCTTAAAATTGTATTGAGCAAGACCATCAATTCTTCAAGTGCTATTTGCTTGATGTGAAATCACCAGAGCACAAAACTATTCCAGTCTAATTCCAAAGTGTGCTCTGAGTGACTTGTTTTACCTTTGATTAGTCTCAGACAAAAAGAAGTTCCACAATTATTGGAAATTACATAATTAAGAACTCCTCCAATATAATTAAGAGTCCTCATGCCTAGATTAAATGAAATTTATCTCCTAGTCAAAGCACTCAAATCTAGAAAGTGAAAGGGTCAATGGAAAAGAAAATGAAATTAAAATAATCCCACCTTTTACAGGTTTTTTTATTCCTTCACTATGATTCATATTAAGGCTTTAGAAAGCTGCTAAGGTCTTCAAAAGGAACAT